>OY776299.1:31931003-32321960 GCA_963675345.1 Trididemnum clinides | reverse complement strand
TGGAGAAGGGTGGGTGTGCCAGGGTCATTGAGGGGAGGAGATCAGAAGAAATGACCCAGTCGAATACTTCCTCCCCGCGGGGGTCGGAGGTACCTCTTGAGTCCCAGAGGGGGTGATGGCAATTGAAGTCCCGCAGAATGAAGAGATTTCTGGAGGAGGGAAGAATGGAGGGAGAGAAGGAATCGGTTCTGCCATCCATTGGGGAGGAGCGGATAGAGGGCATACACATTGAGAATGACACCGAGGAGGAGTTGTTAAGAGAGATGTTGATCCCTACATAATCAGAGTAAGGATTAAGCGAAGAAACAGAGGTGGTAGAAAGTTCAGAAAGAGATAGGCCCTGTCTGACAAAAATGACAACGCCGCCGCTAGCGTGCGTGGTATCGGAGGAGAGAATGCCAGACCGGGAGTGGGTGCGATCACAGCGCAGAGCAGAGAATCCAAGAATCCGGAAAAAAGGAAGAGGAGTTAAGATTGGATTCGTGGATGCAGATAAGGTCGACAGGATGGGACGAAAGAAAGTGAAGTAGTTCAGTGCTCCTGGCTCGAAGACCTCCAGCATTTCATTGAAGAACCCTGAGAGATTCAGGGGAGGAGTGGAGGCAGGAGGCGCGAAAGAAAAGCCAGGAGCAAGGGACGGTGGTGGAGGGGCAGAGGGAGAAGATATAGAATGGGCAGATGGGGGATAAGAGGTTTGGAGACGAGGGTGGGGTGAGAGAGCAGCATTAGCAGAGGCGGGGCTAGATTGCACAGTGGAGGTATACAAGTCGGAGGAGTCCGAGGAGGGAGTCACAGTGATTTGGCAGGGGGGACAGCTCCAAGAGTGAGAGCTGTCAAAAGCTCTAAATTGGAATAAGGAAAGTTGTGAGCACCTTAGATGGACCCATTTGGAGCAAGCTCAGCATTGCACTGACTTGCCACGCCAGGTCACATTTCCAGTGCACACAGAGCAGGGAAAGATGGGGCCAGAGTTGGGATGAACGTTACCGCTCATCAAGAGAAGGAGGAGAATGAGGAGACAAAGAAGGGCAAGAGAAGGGCAGGAGAAAAGAAAAAGAGAAAACAGGCGACCGATTTTAAAGAAGCTGTGTGCTGCCCTTCTGCGGTCGTTCAGGGGGCAGCATACCGAAAAAATAAAGGGGAGTTCTCGGGGTAACTGGGACCCTCGGGAAGGCCAACAGCCATTTCGACGCAACCCAAACGGGGCCGCGGACCGCACCACCACGTTGAGGCGGCTGTTGATTGGTTCAGTCTTTGCTTTATTGCTGGCTCGTCTTCTTCCTCTGCTAATTTCCCAAATGTTCTCCCAGGGAATCGGCTTCGGTCTACGTCGCTTGCCTGAGTTCTCACTTTTCCGTTTCTAACCCTGCGTAGCAGTGCCTGAGGCTACCTCTCTGAGCTCCGCCGAGCCACCTGCTGTGAGGGGTCTCACTCGTCCTTTTGCTCTCGTTTCTCCCCCACTGAATTTCGTGCGGCTGCCCCCAACCTTTCCCCCTCCACTGCCACTGGCCCAGACAAAGTTGCCTATCCTATGCTAAAGTATCTTCCTCGCTCTGGCATGGATTTTCTTCTTTACATCTTCAATCTCTCCTGGTCTTCGCATTCCTTTCCTTCCATCTGGATGACATATTCTATTGTTCCCATTCACAAGATGGGAAAGCCTCTCGACTCTCCTGCTTCCTTCCGGCCTATCTTTCTCACCTCCTGCGTATCAAAGCTGTTTGAACGCATCATTCTATCCCGTCTACTCTTCTTTCTGGAATCTAATTTGATTCTCTCTCCCCGCCAGGCCGGTTTCCGCCCTGGACCGTCTACACTAGATCAACTTCTGTACCTTTCTCAGTCCATTTCGGATTGGTTTAACAAACCCGGGCCGGGCTCTCGGACGATCCTGTCTACTATCAATTTCTCTAAAGCTTTTGACTCTGTCTGGCACCCTGCCCTGTTCCACAAACTGATTTCGGCTGGCCTCCCTCCTTGCTTTGCTCGATGGACTCAACCTTTCCTTTCTGATAGGCGCGCTTGTGTGGTTTATCAAAATCACAAAAGCCGTTGCTTTCGAGTCCGTCGAGATGTTCCGCAAGGATCCGTTCTTGGCCCTGTTCTTTTGTCTCTCTTTATCAATGATCTTCCGGCCTCTCTGCCTTCTTCTGTCAGCTGCTCTCTTTACGCTGACGACCTGGCCATTTGGTCCTCCTCCCCCTCGGCCCCCACTGCGGTGGAGGTCACACAACGAGCTCTGTTTCGATTGGAGCGCTGGTCTGAGTACCGGTGTCTTCCTCTCAATCCGAACAAATGTGAGGCCTCTTTTTTCTCAGTGGATCCCCACCAAGCCAACCTCCAGCCCAATCTTCTCCTACTCGGCTTCCGCCTCCGTTTCAATCCCACTCTAACTTTTCTTGGGGTCACCTTAGACCGCAACCTTTCTTTTTCTAAGCATGCTTCTTCGCTGAAGGCCAAGTTTTTCCCACGTCTCAAGGCCTTACGCTGTATCTCTGCTTTCTCATGGGTCCCCTCTAAGGAGTCCCTCTCTGTTCTGTATAAATCTTTTCTTCGGTCCCTTCTCACTTACGCTTCACCCGGATGGTTTCCTTTCCTAAGCGCTACCAATTTAACCAAATTGGAACGCCTCCACCGAGCGGCCAGTCGCGCCATCACCGGCTGCCTCTCGTCGTCCCCTATCCCGCTTCTTCTCTCCGAGGCTTCTCTACCTCCCCTATGAGTTACCCTGACTCATTTCACTCTTTTATCTAATGAGTGGGCTCTTCGTCTCCATACCTCCTTTCCCATTTCAAGTTGGCCAGACTTGGAGTGAAACCAAGACTCTACAGATCGTCCTGGAGAGCTTTTGCGTCCACTCACCCGCTCATGCTTCTTTCTGCTTCTCCTAGGGAGGCTGTTCGTGCTTGCTCCCCCCTTTCCTGCTTGCAATCTGCCTTTGTTCACGGTGGATTCCACCCTTTCCACTCCATGTTCCCGCTCTGATCTCCCTTCTCTCTCGCCAAGGTGCGGCTCTCGCCCACCTCGACTCTCTCCCCACTCATGATCTGATGCTCTGGACAGACCGCTCTGTTCCTTTTTCTTTTGGTAAGGGCGGCTCTGGCGTTCTTGCCAACTGCTCCCTCTGTGGCACTGAGGTCACTCTTTCCTTTTCGGCAGGCCCAGTATGCTCAAGTTTTTCCGCTGAGGCGTGCGCCATTCTGCACGCTCTTTGCTGTCTCGGCAGCACCAACAAGCTAGCCACTTCTCTTTTCCTACTATCTGACTCTCGTTCTGTCCTCTCCTCCATCTTTCCTCTTGTCCCAAACTCTGTGGCAGATCTGGCAGGAACTGTTTTCTCTCTCCTGTTCTATCAGACTACAATGGGTCCCCAGACACTCGTTTCTACCGGGGAACGACACGGATGATGAGCTGGCCAGACGGGGAGCGCTACTTGCGCCCTCCGCTATCCCTTGTAGTCTCTCTCCTCTTATCTCTCGGACTGGAGGCGTACTGTCTCATCTGAATTCTTCGACACACAAGTTCCCTCGATTTCCACCGAGGAACTTATGCTCCCTCGTCATGCTCGCTGTGTCCTTTCTCTCGTCTACGCTGCAACGGTCACAGCCTTCTTTTAGGTTCTTATCTCTCTAAATTTGGCAGAATCGAGAATCCTTCCTGCAGCGCCTGCGGACACTCGTCCCAGGACACCTCTCATCTCATTGTGCACTGTCCAGCTAGGGACTCTTTGCACCGCTCACTCTTTGTCTCTCTACGACCTCTGGTCCAGACCCTGGGGAGTTGTCCGGCTTCTGGGGCTCCGTGGTCTTCCACCATGCCCCCATCCCTCGAAAGGGGTTGGGTAAACAACATCAACATAGAGCGAAGAAGAGAGTGTACAGTTTTTGGATTGATTTGGGTGAAAGACAAATGCAAGTCGTCTACCATGCCTCAGCCTTGGCGATGACTGACGAGGCGTGTCGAGAAGCGGAGATGTAAGCCTGGCGATCTTTATTACTTCTGTGAGTGGCAGCAAAAGTCTTGCGTCTTTCACTAACCGCACCTTCCACCTCGGCAGACCGCCAGGCTTTAGGAGGGCGTTTGATGCAGTCGAAAGGAATGGAAGATTTGGCCGCATTCAGTGCTAGAGAGATAAAAAAAGCAGCAGCAGAGGAAAGAGACGAGTATTTCTCTGCAGAAGGACAGTGGGAGTCAAAGCCATCCCAGCCAGCTTTCTGAAAGTTGAAGGAAGAAAGACGCTCGTTGGGGCGAAAGACCCGAGAGAAAGGGACAGATAGAAGGATTGGTAGGTGATCAGAACCCAGGTTCTGAAGCACCTCCCAGGTGCATGAAAGGGCAAGAGAGGAGGGAGCAAAGGACATGTCAGGAAAAGAGCGACGGAGAAGGGTGGGTGTGTCAGGGTCATTGAGGGGGAGGTGACCCAGTCGAATACTTTCTCCCTACAGGGGTCGGAAGTACCTCTTGAGTCCCAGAGGGAGTGATGGCAATTGAAGTCTCCCAGAATAAAAAGATTTCTGGAGGAGGAAGAAAAGGAATCGGTTCTGCCATCCGTCGGAGAGGAGCGAATAGGGGGCATACACATTAAGGACAGTGAGGAGGAATTGTTAAGAGAAATGTTGACCCCTACATAATCAGAGTAGGGATCAAGCGAAGAAAAAAAGGAAGTAGAAAGTTCAGAAAAGGATAAGCCCCGCCTGACGAAAATGATGACGCCGCCGCTAGCGTGCGTGGCATCAGGAGGGAATGCCAGACCGGGAGTGGGTGCGATCAGAACGCAGAGTGGAATATCCAGGAATCCGGAAACAGGAAGATGAGTTAAGATTGGATTCCTGCATACAGATAAGGTCGACCGAATGGAACGAAAGAAAGTGAAGTAGTGCAGTGCTTCTGGCTCGAAAATCTCTAGCATTCCATCGGAGAACCCTGAGAGAGTCAGGGGGCAGAGAAGGCAGGAGGCGCAAAAGGACAGCCAGGAGCAAGGGACGGTGATGAGGGGGCAGAGAAAGAAAATACAGAGTGGATCGACGGGGGATAAGAGGTTTAAAGACGAGGGTGGAGCAAGAGTGCAGCACTAGCAGACAAAGGGCTACATTTTGCAGTGGAGGTATACATGTCGAAGGAGTCCGAGGAGGGAGTCACAGTGTTACGAATGGAGACACGGCAGGGGGGCAGCTCCAAGAGTGAGAGCTGCCAAGAGCTCTGAATTTGGAGAGGGAAAGTTGTGAGCACCTTAGATGGACCCATTTGGAGCAGGTGCAGCATTGCACTGACTTGCCCCGCCAGGTCACATTTCCAGCGCACACAGAGCAGGGAAAGATGGGGCAGGGTTGGGATGAACGTTACCGCTCATCAAGAGAAGGAAAAGAGTTAGGCGACGAAGACGAGCAAGAGAAGGGCAGGAGAAAAGAGAAAACAGGCGACCGATTTTAAGGAAGCTGTGTGCTGCCCTTCTGCGGTCGTTCAGGGGGCAGCACAGCGAAATAACAAAAGGGGAGTGCCCGGGGTAACTGGGCCCCTCGGGACAATGACGCTATTATGAAACCGGAGTCACACTTAGCCAACTAATCTTTTTCACTTGGCAACTGACATAGCAGCAACGAATACTTGAAAACAACATCAGGCAGAGCCATCTTGGTTATTATCATCCCTAAATGGCCCACCCAGGCTAAATGAAACTAATAAATGATTAATAATTGTCAAATCGACAATTAAGCTGCAAGCGATTTCATGCAACACTCCAAAAATTAAGAAAAAAACTTTTAATAGGAACAAAAGAAAAAAATCAGTAAAAATACTGCATCAATACAAATACATAAGCATAACTATAATTTGAAGTCAATCTTACCAGTAGGGGATTTCCAGCGAATCAATAGAACTTCCGCTTATTATCAACAGCAGTATTGAGAGAGAGAACGCACCAACAAATAGTTTTTCTCTCCAATGGTTAAACAG
Source organism: Trididemnum clinides (assembly GCA_963675345.1). Lineage (NCBI taxonomy): Eukaryota > Metazoa > Chordata > Ascidiacea > Aplousobranchia > Didemnidae > Trididemnum > Trididemnum clinides. The sequence continues at coordinate 32,316,008 of OY776299.1, read as the reverse complement.
CTTTTCTTACATGTCTTGCCTATCCGCAACGCTATTATTAATTCTAGTAGATGCCGCATCAGAACCCAGCATTTTGCATTAATATAAGACTTATAGTGGCTGAACCAAAAGTGGTATCACATAAAAAAACAGGAATCATCAATGCACGAAAGTATTTGAGTAGGCAATCAAGTTTTTGTAAAATCAAAATAAAAGTTTGACTTCACTGGCACTTTAATCGTGGGACCGAAAAAACATTGCTCGCTAACATAATAATTGCCGTATTAGCAATTTCAAGTTTTTGTTTAAATCAAAATGATTCATTAAGTCCTGAATGGTACTAACAATAAACGCTTTTCAGTAACTTCACTAGATGCAATGTTGACGAGCAATTACATGAAAACGAAATTGAGGATAATTCGTGAATTAAACCTGCGGCAATTGCTCACAAGCGGGGAAACCTTACATACTATCTTCATCCGCGAAGTCTTGATCAGCTGATCCACTCAACAAGGACAACTGCTGATCGGAGTGATGCTTGGATGATCCGCCGGACCGCTTTTTACCGGAAATACTGCCGTCATCGTTCACAGAAAGCGAGTGCAAAGATTCTACCACCATCGATTTCAAACTACTGAGTTGGTTTTTCAGTAAACTTGTGGTGCTAGGTTTGACTGCTCCTTCCACACCGGATAACGCTTTCACCTCGTGCGTCCGTAGAACATCGGTATCGTTTACGTAGCGGGGATGGCCAAACCGATGGACAGATGGCTTGCGGTATCTGCAAAACAATCGAGTTAGCATGAATAGAATAGAATAATAGAAGTGTATCAATCGATTCACGAAAACATTTTCAACTTTCCTGTAGCGCTTTATGAAGTGGTTTAAAATAGATCAGGATCTCAGCAGTACTGAGTAGTGTACTGCCTGGTAGTTGTTTTGAGTCCTGAGAAGAGACTTCGTAAAATCTCATAACCAGTTTAACGGTCAATTTAATAGAAGTTTAACCTTCCTCAGCAGCCCCTGCCAACACCTCTCAAGAACATTGATACAAATGTAACCCTTACAATAATCCAAAGCGCGTTTATAAAGAAACTGATAATTACGGTTGCGACGTTAAGAATAACGCTATCAGAATCACACTAGTTTTATTCTACACTACAGAATCGTTTTGATAAAAAATCAAAACTGTTATCATATCATGACAATACCACCAAAAACTACTTTAAAGTACAAATATGGTCACTACCATTCACCACCAACCAGTCAATTGATCAACAAACCAGTTGCAACGAGATTCATCAAAAGACCGCCAACCACCAACAAGCTAAGGTATCATATAAAATCATGTTTACTACTGCTACTACCGCCAAACAAAAGTGGATTACAAGTGTACCAGACATGGCAGGCTACGCAGCTAATGACGTCACCTCGGCTGATCGCATCAATCACGTGACTTAAACTGCTGACATCATCGATAAAAGGAAAGCTGTTGGCGTGGAGAAGAGCGAGGCCAGCTAGTGGCAGACCATAACTTGTGTCCTGGTGATATTCTCTTTGAGGGGTCAGAACGTAAACATTTGCTTCTTCCTCTTCAACCACGTGACTACTACGAGTCACATGACGATCACCACAGCCAAGCGATCTTCCAATCCTGATATTTGACATATAACAAGCAATTAAATGACCCACTGGTGAGTGATGGCAACGGACTTTTCACGTAGCACTTATCAGAACCAGAAATAACGAAATAAAACAAATTTTAATAACCAGGTTCAAAAATGCAGAACATCAGAAACAATGGCAAGCGGAACCAAAAACGTGATTATGACGTGTGTTGCTTTGGCATCAAAATCCGTCCGCAACAAGGCATCCGGCAACGACTGAAATAACGTTACGTTTCAATGGCTTACGTTTTGAGATAGAGTGACGAGGCCACGACTGATACGGAGCTCATTGCCATGGCAGCAGAAGCCATCCAGGGTTCGAGAACCACCCCCAGCGCGTAGAAGGCCCCGGCAGCGAGGGGTATGCCAAACAAATTATAGATGCATGCGAACACGAAGTTGAGACGGATGCGTCGAATCACGTGATGAGAAAGGTCAATGGCAGCTACCACGTCCATAAGATCATTCTAAATAAGAATGCGGATCGTTATTAACAAGCAATGCCTGGACGTTATTTTCAAAATCAAAGTTCAAAGCGATAACTGCTTGATGACAAAAACTACTTTTTAACTTTACGATGGTTTAGACTTGGGCCTTGATATGAACATTACATAATATAATATTTTGTTGGCATGCTTATAAGCAGTTGATTCTCCGGCAATTGATCTTGATATTTTTCGCCACCCTACTCATAATGAGAAGATTTTAATAAGCCGTTTCAACGAAGTAGGTCAATTACTTTAGCCAACTCAATACTTTGATCGTTCTCTAACAGTCAAAAGTTTTGAGATTTCTCACCTTAATCAGCACAACATCTGCAGCTTCCACCGCGACATCGGTACCAGTGCCGATAGCGATACCGACATCGGCCTGGGCAAGAGCAGGGGAATCGTTAACACCATCACCCACCATAGCAACGTACTGACCACTCTGTTGAATCTGTTTCACCTTTTCCACTTTGTGGGAAGGCAAAACTTCAGCGTACACGCTCTTAATGCCAGCCTGAAAAATAAAAGTAATCGTCAAAGATTCAAGCGTGCAGTTAGCAATCATCTAATCACAAGTTTCATCGGGAATAAATTTAATCACAAAATCCTTTTGATACACCACAGAAAGTTAAGCACCATTTCCGTATAACATGTGACTAATTAAAAAGTAAAAAGATATTGGAATTCACATTTCACAATCCAGTAATCCTCAACTTGATAAAGCCACGATAAGCAAGTTGAAATTCGCCAAGAAAAGATGGTTTAAACGCTGTGATGCCGTTTCATAGATCTGTCACATGGCAGCAGGATACAATCAAACTTGTCGAGATAACATTCTCAGTTTTTCTGCCACATTTGATCCAAGTATACCACTTTGATGGTGTTCTGTCAAAAACTTCTGCATTGTGCAGCAGCGACGACACCATCACCTCAACAAGGTATGGCGCTGACGTCACAGTTACAAAGACGCGAGATATACGTCAGCATGAGATGTGCGCTAAAATGTTGAGAAAAACACTTTTTGCGAGCTTGCAATAAAAATGTACTGCCCCAGCAGTAATGGTAACTCCGAAGTAGGTTAAAACACAAAATTGTTTAATTCGTTAAGATAAAAACAGTCTATACCACGCGGTTAGTGCTTTAGTACAAAACATTAAATCATATTCAGCAATACCTGCCGTGCGATGGCAATTGCTGTCTTCTTGTTGTCACCAGTCAGCAGAATGACATCTATGCCCATTTGCTTGAGAGTGTAAACGGCGAGTGCTGCTTCGGTCTTTACCGTATCAGCGATTGCCAGTACACCTTCAAGGGAATCATTCACAGCTGCTAGAATAGCTGTATAGCCACAGTCTTCTTGCTCTGAAAAGTAGTACTTATTCAGTTTTTATCAGGTGTTCCCCTTAGCAGAGATGGCCGGATTTACCCCATTCCTTCTGCAATTGAAAACCGGTTTATGCGTTAATATGTCAATAAAACACGGTTTAAAGAGAAACTATCGCACACCAAAAGAAACATCTAGTCGTCGTGAAGTTATGATATCTATTGTTATTCAAAAAAAGAACTTTAACTGCGTGACATTCAAAAATCAAACGAAGACCAAACAATTAATACGTACCTGCCATTATAGCGTCGATCGTCACTGGTATCACAATACCGTTTCTTCTCATCCATTCCCGGTTGCCGATAAGCACACGGTACAAACGTGATGATGTACCAGATGATAAAGATGCCGTCTCTGCCGGGGTCAGTTGGAAGTCATCCTATTAAATAAGAAATGATCAAAAGCTCTATTAGATTGATTTCATTAGGCCACATAAAATTTCATTAAAGCACACGAGTTCCTACAGCATCACTTCGACAGATTTGCGGAGTTTTGTTGGGTTTTCGAAGAAACTTCCGCATAATACGGTAAATGGTGGTATATAGCAGCATGTCCAAACGATGTTAAACGATACGTTTTGTTAGCTACAGCCTTTTCGTGGCGCACTCATGAGGAGCAAGATGGAAACAAGGCAAAAACGGTTTAATGTGGCAAAATTTTATTTTGTGTAAAGCGACTTTAACAGAGCTTTTTCCCAGCATTTTCAAGTACGACAGTCTTATGATAAAAATATGTTATTGATTTCATTGATATCCGATCATACAACCTTGTGATCTCGGCAAAGTATTGTTCACTGGTTTTGTATCCACGCAACCCACCTGTCGACCCGCATTGTTGCTGTTGAGCAAAACAGTTTCCACTCCAGTCACATTGCACTCGATGCCACACCCCGCCACTACTTTGAAGTCGGTCGCATTCGCCAGTGCCGAGAGGTTCAAAACCTGAAGCAAAGTGGTTTATTTTCTAATTGTCTAATCAAAAGGTCTGCGACCTTCGGGCCGCAGAATTAAATTTATGCCCTTGGATGGCAAACTTATTAATTACATGTTATAAAAAACGATCTCCAAAGAAAAAATAGATCCTCAAACGCAGATTTTGGAAGGTTCGGCAAAAAAGTGGCAACGAAAGCATAGATCTCCGAAAAAAATAAAAAAATCCTCGTCACCTTTTGGGATCAACACCGTTACTAGCCCCTGCTCGGAAATCTAATTTCGCGTAGGGAGAACTCTTACTGGCCCGCGAAATTTTCAAGAAGTTTGAAGTTGGCCCGCTTGCAAAAAAGGTTGCACACTCCAGTTTAGCCACTTGTGATGTGAAAACCTTTGTAGTTCCTCATGAACAAAGTTAAGTTCAGACTCGCTTAAGAGTTGCCTGTCTTGCTGGCGCAGTGTATTTCTACAACGAACCTGTAACACACACAGGAATCACCGTTCCAGGCCACAACCATGCGGTAATTCAGATACTCCACAAAGCACAGCAAACGTCCAAACAAGCAGACTCACCTCTTTTGCTCTTTTTACCACAGCAGCACCTAATGGATGCTCGCTTGCATTTTCCGCGCTACCTATAATCGCCATGAAATTACGTAGCGACATGCCACTTCCTCCTTCATCTTTGGAGCAAAGCTTCTCAAGAACAACACGTGGCTGACCGTAAGTAATGGTTCCAGTTTTATCAAAAATGACAGTTTTGATCTGAAATAATATTTTGATTTAAATTCGCCTCACACCGGGCGCACCCACCATCAACAACTTGTAACAAAAAACTGCGGCGATTTTAAATCACTTTTCTTTATTGTTTAAATCGAAGTAGAAGTTGTTGACGCAGAGTTTTCGCATCAGACTTTGCTTTGTTTGGATATTCCGGATGTTCCACCGAGAACAGTTGCTTTGTAATCAGCAATAACATACAACGTCTCTACGCCAAAGCACAGTGCAAAAATCGTTGTCGGTGCCCGCATTAGTGAAATAATAACGATTTGACAATTAAGACGCGAAGCACTTGAGAAAAAGCTTAGCTGCTATTACAGTATACTGATCTTGCTTGCTTGTTTTAAAGTGCTGTAAGACCGAATGAGATACATCATTGGGTTTGTGTAATATCTCACGTGGCGAAAACGTACGTTAAACGTCCTATGCCAGTCTCAGCATCGAAGGAATGTCGTTATGCATTGCAGTCAAGCATGAGCGTCGTCATGCATCAACAAACCAAAAACAGCGCCTTTGTACGAGCTTAACAGCGCGTAAACATCAAAAATACGCACACAGACGCGGTTATCACCGCGAGAATTTAGTGACGCTTGAAAAAACATAATTTTGTCTTCACTGCCGTTATCACTATCTTCTCATCAATATGAGCAGTGGGAGCACATTTATTCCACAACAAAGCAGTGATTTATGACATGAAATCAGCGTCTACGGTGGCTCTAAAAAGTAACCTAACGTTCTCAGATGAATGATACGATCAACGCCGAATGTGCCCATCATCACTCGCCGTAAGTTCGGCTTATTCTAACTAGAAACGAAGGCAGCTTTTTAGTCTTTCTATGACAGCGGATACTCGCATGAGCATTATCTCTCATTCTTACCTTATGTGAAGTTTCCAGGGGCTCGCCGCCTTTAATAAGAATCCCTTTTTGCGCCCCGACCCCTGTCCCCACCATTACAGCTGTGGGAGTTGCCAGTCCCAGCGCACACGGACAAGCTATGGCGAGCACAGTGATGGCAGTTTGAAATGCGAACCGAATCACCACCTCATGGGAGGAGAGGTATCTAAATCACAGAGATTATAAGCGCATAATATTTATAAACAACGGTCTCATTGTGGTGGCATGGTCCTGTTCAGAATTGGGAAATCGCAAGAAACTAACAAAACTCCAAACCATGGAACGAAGTTCGCAAAATCAAAAATGAAAAGCATAAAAAGCAAAACAAAATAAGATGATGGTCTATACTTCCTAGGTACCCGAACTTTTCCTCTAACCGGTACGATGGTGCAAAGCGTCCGCAGCCGGTAGACCTGGGCTTCCCTGCTTGGCACTAAGCATAAAAAAGTTAGTGTGGAGAACAAGCCGACAAGCTTGCTTGCTGTTTTCGGGCAAGACACTTAACGGGACGCCTCCATCTCTATGTGGCAGACAGGTGGCGTTCCCGTACTTCACCGGGTTAGAATTGTGAAGCTGCTCACCCAGCATGTGGTAAAAGGCAACTCTTGGGTACCCACCAATGGGAGTCCGCCTTGTTGGTGGTGGGGCTACCAGTCAGTAATTTGCATTCATGATTGGTTCGAAATGGGTTGCCACTTTTCCCCCTAGCCTAGTTTAATTAGGTTGACGACGTGAACCTGGATTGCTGTTCGCGCTCTACCTCCATCCCAAGGAAGAGGAGGAGCAAACCAATCAATCAACCAAAAGCTTAATCCAGATGATAAAAATGACTAAACACAATGGAGCCCCAATACTCCAGAAATTCCCCACAATTACATCAGAGAGTTAAATAAAAGTTATAAACTGGCTCTTTGAGCTTTCCACCACTCACTGAAATAAAGAATAATGATGCCACTTCATGTTAATTTGGTTTATAACTAGATAGCTTTTCCCACAAAATTAACATTAACAAGCTCTATACATGCTCATAATGAGTTGGAACTACGTGCTACAAAGCAAAGTAGTAGCCAATTAAAATCAACTTACTGGTGCTGTTTAGTGAATTGTTCCAATATTTCGGGCTTTGCATACCCCAATGCTACCCAGGTAATCCAAGTCAAGAACGATAAAACAATAACCCCTGGTACGAAGTAACCAGCTATTTTGTCAGCAACCTAGACAAGACAGAATTTAGTCACTGCGCGTCTGTTTCTAAAAATAAAACGTCACAGCGAACAAAAACATGACACAGTATATAAACTGTCTTTGTACATGAAGTAAGCTGATCAAAACGTATTTGATAGCTCAACAACTGCTGAGTCATTTATTTCTGCTTAACATTAAATGAAAAAAATTCGCACAATGACAATGCGTATCTCAGCGTGATGAGTTACGTAGCAAACGTCACAATAGCGCTGCTGCGATACGCACACTTAGTAGAGGGGGCCGAAAGAAGTTTAGTTACTGTGTAGTGCGTACCAACTTATTCACAGGACCAAGTTGGAATAAGTCAAAGTACTGTTGCCCTTTAGTTTGTTTAAAGGCTAACTAAACAAAAGTAAAATCTTGTTATTTTTCCCCCGTCGCAGGGTCGCACGATTAAAGCAATGCATTCACATCACCCCTCTTCTCAACGAAATATCTAACTGCGTCATTGAACATCATTTAATTGTTGTTTTATTACTTCCACCATCCCAAATAAATACATGATCACGCGAACGAAGATGCAAACGTCGTACCTGTTGGATTGGAGCTTTAGAAGTTTGTGCTTCTTCCACCAATCGAACAATCTGTGCTAAGGCGGAATCAGCACCGACATGTGTGGCCTGCATGAGCAGTGACCCATTGATGTTGATTGAACCGCCGATCACAGATGCACCGGGCTTCTTCGTGACTGGCATCGATTCGCCTGCAATCACGTTCGATAGGAAAGAATGGCAATGTTACTAGCAAGTAATCTCACGTTTGTCCGTAATTAATCAAGTACAGGTCAAAACTTTGTCAGCATACAACTTCCGTAAAGACGTCAAAATCAAACAGGTGTTGCTTAGTTATCAAAATAGAAACGAATTTATAAATCACACTGAAGAACTGCACGTAAGAAGCTGGATGGAGAAAGAGAATATTGCGTTTCAAGGCAACCGTATCACGTCTTAGACCATGAGTAAATGTTCTCATCACGTTACAACTATACAGGGTGTTTCAAAAGTCACGCCCGATTTTTAATATGAAAAACGTGCTTAAAGAACGAATTTATATTTCTGATAAGTAGTATAACTTTCTATGTTGTTATTTCTATGTCAGAAATGATTAGAGAAAGCATAGATATAGAAAATATCATAGAAAAATATCCATTGACTTTTTAACTGTATAAAATCGGGCGTGACTTTTGAAACACCCTGTAGATTCAAACAACTACCGTTATGATCACAGTAATACTTCTGCGCGCTACAAAATGCATAGTGACGTAATATGACGTGGTGTTTACTACCAAGCCCTCAGGCAAAAGAAAATGTTATAAAACTCGTACAATAAATCGCTAGCGCCAAGTTACAGATTAACCAAAATTCAATGTTGCCAACAAACAACAATCAAGATTCTTACCGCATTTCTAAAATGAGAAATCAAAACATAAAGCGTCTTAAAAAACTTAAGACACCATACAAAGTTTTATAGCTATTTAACTTGCAACCATAGTGTAAGAACCATGAATAATAAAGTTAAAAATGTCGATGCAACGCACATGCCTTAAATGGAACTCAATTTAACCCGTAGCACAATAGAGGAAGCCGTATAAAACTCTTGAAAATATCACATGCAATAATCAGCTTTTATCACGTAGCACATACGTCACAGTCATGCAGTAGCAATCCGGATTTATGAAAGTTAGTTGCTTCCTTGGTTGCAGAAAATCGTGAGCGCGCTAGCAAGAGGTTTGTTCACTGGCAACCGCCGCTTTTGGCAACTAATTGACAGGCAGACACACATAAGTTGGTGTGCAACGACCTGATTCTAACATACGCCACACTTACGACCTGAGTGAGCGCAACTGTAATGCAAAACTGCGACGCAGACCTCACTTAACTGCAATCGCCAAAATACTTGTTTTAGCTTTTATCTAAAACCGGCTTTCAGTTAAGTCCAACACCACTAGAGAATATCCAACTAGACTTATATGTAAAGCTATTGTATTTCTCCTTTAATGCGAAGATTTGATACCCTACTGCACAACAAGTTTGGAAACAAATTAATGACATAAGCCGTACAATGCGTACCACAAGTACCCATCTTACCTGTGATAACAGATTCATCAGCCATTGATGTTCCTTCAACCACTTTTCCATCAGTCGGGATTTTTGTCCCGGGAGGCACTCGCAGATAGTCCCCCCTCTGCACCAAGTTAATGGGAATATTATCCTCACTCTCAATGGTGACGCCATCTTCCGAAAACTTCACAAGAATGGCTTCAGTGGCTTGTAACTGCATGAGCTTGGCCAACGCTTCTGATGTTTTGCCCTGAAATAAAAGTTTTGATAAGTAACACTTGAGAGAAAACAGGAGATAGCATTAAGCCAGAAAGTTTCTAAACAGGGGTATCAAACTCATTCAGTGATGAGAGCCAATTATAGACATGATACTTTGATTTTACGCGGGCCAGACTATTCTGTAAAATTTAAGCAATGATACAATCGATGCTACTACAGTTTGGAACGGGCATTTTACACTTTCTAATGTCCTAAATACGATTCACAAAATCTATTCAAAACTTAAATGGGCATATTTTCTGATAGTTTGAACCGAAACAAAGAGCTATGAAAACAAAGGCGTTATGCTAACTTCAACGACTTCTAAGTCATATTGTAACTGTAAATCGGACAGTATTCTTGTTGCGCTGCAACGTTTGTACAAGCCAAGCAATTTCTGTTTTTTTTACTAGCAGGTGGTTCGTCAAAGTTTCCTCCTTTGTCTCTCTTAACAGGCAGTTGGCAGTTTCCACCACAAGCAAGCGAAGTTCGGTACAAGTATTCTTAATTTATGTAACACTCACGCTCAGGACTTCCACTTTGGAGGAAATTTCCTCATTTGGAGACAATTGGCTTTAAGAGCAAAAAGAGGAAGTTTTGGAGCAAATGATGAAAATGAGGAAGAAATAAGAAAACACAGAAAAATAGTTAAAAAGTAAAAATTCCAGCTTGTTAAATTCTGGAAAAGAAAAAGTTCCTCCTGTTTCCCTGTTCTCACAGATTTCCAGAAAAAGATGAGCTTTACTGCCTTAACAGTAATTCAAGATTGCTCTTTTCATCCCTACCTTATAAAGCTCAGGTTTAGATGGTTATTTTTGATAGCTAGGAATTTTTGGTAAAATTAAGTTGAGCCACGCGAAAGCCAATAAAAAAGCGCCTAGGCTCTCCCAGTTGGACTCCTCACCTTAATCAAGAGACTTTCTGTCTATTGAGTGCAGAAATCTTTAACTTTGGTACCTGTACCTTCAAGTATGCACACCATGCAGCATGTGCGAGTTTTACCTTATGTGGTGGTGCTTATTTCATTGCTATTTTCAAGATTCACATCATACTGTAGTGCTAAGTTATTTTAGTTTCAATTTTTGATGGCATTGTTTTTGTAAAGATTGAGTAGTTGTAACTGCGTAGGCTACTTTAGTAAAGCTTTGTATTTTAAGTGCCATGCTAGTCTTGTTCGAGAAGTGAAAATAACAATCCATTTCTATATCAATTTTTCAGAGAAAAGTGTGCGAGGAAATTAGTGGAGAAATTTGGTTTTAAAATAAAGAAATAATTCCGGAAGTGGAGCAAATTGAAAAACTATTCGTAAAAGCACTGCTGACGCAGCGCCATGAAATTGTTACGAAAAATTCAGATGTGTTCGAGTAAGCAAGATTAGTAGTGCGTTGCGTGGATAACTACACAGGTGTGATGCTCAGAGCGTACAGGTATTATGTATGCGTTAGGTTTGTGGTTCACTGTATTAGAATACCCAATTATTCTATTTTACCCATCACAAAAACGCATGACACAAGGCACAAGGCACGAAACAGCGCACGGCGGGTAGGATTTAGCCCACTGCTCATCAGTGTGACAATTTTGTTTCAAAATGTTGTGGGCACTTTGTCGGCTTTATGATGACAAGCAGACATTATGCTGTAACAAAAACAAAACAAATTCACTGAAGGTGCAAGAAAAATAAGCAAAGTTTTAAAAATTTAACCAAATCATTACCTTTGCTATGTGCTCAAGCCATCTGCCCAGAGCTATGAACACAAACAACATTGGTGGCGTTTCGAAGAATGTTTTCGGACTGCCAGTCGCTTGCTGTAGCATTGACACTGTGACGATAGTGACTGAGTATGTGTATGCAATAACAGTCGTCATTACGATTAAAACGTCCATGTTAGCTGTACGATGCTTCACAGCAGCGTATGCTTGAATATAGAAGTATCTGCCTCCATAAAACTGAAACAAAAACAAAGTGTAAACAAATGCACTTACTTCCAACCTTTAAAAACCTCAATCTTCTCCAGTAACCTTCCAAGCTTAAAATAAAACAAACCCTTTTACATATCTTAAAATTTCTCCGGAAAATTTTGACTAAAAGCGACTCAAAACATTGTGTAGCAAAAATGCAATATATGGTTTAGCATATGGCGCATAATAGGGCAAATACGGCGTATAAACGCCGTTAAAATATGTTATAAAACTACCGAATATGACGTATAACCAATGATTTTATTGTTAAAGAATCTGCAGAATCGTTTTTTAATAGTTATGTAATAGTTTAATAGTTTTTTAAGTTGAATAGTAGGATGGGGTACAAAATTCGAAGAAATATTTTTGCATGAAAAAGAATTGTACTTAATTGGGAACAGCTACTTCGTATACTTGATAGCAACGCCATGTAGCCTTCTTTCACGACTGGGTTGATTGGTGATGGCAACCTAACTAAATAGAAAATCAACTGATGAAAAATAGCCTTTTAAAAAGAGAAACTATCTTTGTCTCGCAGACGACCAACCAAAGTATTTTATACCAAACTGATATATGCGCAACTCACCTGTACAGGTGTGCTTAACAAAAACATGAGGAGATTCTGCAAGCTAAGACCAGGAGCAATTAAATATGGATAATGATGAGCTCCTGATACTCTGTAGTAGATCATGATGATCATAACTGGAAGGCCGAATATTAGAGAAGTGAAGAAGGAGCGCTTCCATTGCTGAATTGATACTTTGTGATCGAGGGCACCAATACGGTTTTCATCAGAACGAGGGGAAGCACCAAAACCAGAATCCTAAAAAAATTAAGATTCGTTAATCACACCATTCTTCTAAATAGTAATGTCCCTTCTGTACAGTGCATACATTCCAGTTTGAGGTGCTAAAAAATTTTTATTATTCAATTAATATCAAGCGCATCGTTACAACATTAAACTTTCAGCTTGAATGGTTATTGTTGCAAGGTTGAATAGCAGACATTCGATTTGACATAAAACAAATCAAACTTTGCACGCAATAAAAGCGATAAGCGCATTCTAATTTCCATCTAAACTTCTAGAGCAGGCTAGTTGAGGAAATGAGTATTTGCAGTCCTTGACGAAAGCACGACTGCATAATCCGGTAAAACACACATCGATCTAGCTCGTAAAAAAGCTTAGCTACGTCGAATTGAAATGTAAGCATACACTAAATGTTCGATGTTCTAATCCAAATGTCAATATTTCATTGCATTACCAATCAGTTGAGTTGGAAATGTTAAAAATATTTTACCTCAATTATATGAATGATGTCTCGCACTCCAAGCACATCAGCATCATATTTGATCACTGCAATGCCAGTAGCCAGAGCAACAGAAGCGTAAGTTATTCCCGTTGCTCCATTAAGTCGTGATTCAATTGTATGCACACAAGATGAGCAAGTCATGCCGGTAACCTATAATATTACGTCATTGTGTTACAGAATAGCGAAATAAACGATTGGTGGCAACTGCTCAGTGAAGTTAATATCATCGAACATGTATCGACATATTTCAGACTGTGTGGGTTACTAAAAAAATGTTCTGAAGCACATGCTAGCTTTTGTCTATATATCACAAGCATTACAATTTCCCTTCTATGATCTGATGTAACAAAGTGTTGGTCCAAAATAAAACCGTGCAAAAGAACAATTACGTGATCATGATGTAGTAGTACAATGAAACAATAAGAGCAGATTTAATATCTTTTATTACAAGTTTGCGAATGATAGTCATTTCAAAAATCAAAAATCTAAAAATTATCTATGCAACAAATGATGCATAAACGAAGTAAGGTAAATATGTTTCCTTACACTAAGTTCAATTTCCCCTGTTTTATTGTTGCTTTCCTGCACGCTAGCACCAAACCCGAGATCTTCAATAAGACTGGCAATTTTTTCAGGATCAATTATTCCTGATCTGTATTTCACTTCCGCTTTTCCTGACATCAAACCAACCAGGATTGATACCACTCCTTCCTCACGACCTGGCAAAATTATGATCTAATGTTGGATTTACGTCACAAGCAAATTGACTATGTTCTAACCAACACTACTACTAGAAATGTTGCACATACAAAATGCGATGGCAAAGCCAGCCACTGCAAACCAGTGCGCATGATCAATGCTTCAAAGCAGTGAAGCAAATTGTAAAAAGATACGAAACGACATGACAATTACCACTCACGTTGCTTGATATCTCAACGTCCCTTACTTAGCGCTCAGCACAAAAGACATGTGAAAAAATTAGACACAAAAAAAGTGAAAAAAAAATCAGACAAATTTGCTTGTAGTGGCATTTGGAAAAGCATTTATCGGAAACCCTTGCCTTTCCGTGACAGACATGTGGTGAGGTCGAACAGTCTATCCACCATGGTGATCTAGAAAAGACTAGCAAATAAAGCAACAGTTCATAAGCACGAACAAATGGCTTCATTGCCATAATAACGGTACTCACAACATATCATCCTAGGTTTAGTACTGCACAAAGACTGGTTTCAACGTACAAAGCACATCTACAAGAGGATAGTGAAGTTTTTTGTTTACTTAATTTTGCAAAAAAAAAACAGCAAGTAGTAGTAGGCGTACTTGCAACAAACAAAAACTCTTGCCAACATGCAGTTGCGTGCAAGTCAAAATTGCCTTTATCCTTCTGGCTTGCTAAAGGTAATATGCAGTCAGCTTGCTAAGACTAATGACCTCGCTGGCTTGCTAAGGCTAATTACCTAGATTTCGTTCAATGTTGTTGACGCACGACGCGCAAGTCATTCCTGTGATGCGAATGAAACATCGTTCAACATCTTTATCTATCGGAATGATTGTGTAGTCGGATTTTTTTGTTTTCTTTTCAACAGATAATCCACGTTTTTGTAAATTATGTTTAATGTTTCCTTGATAGGCCGGACTTCTTGCTAGCTTACTACTTTGTGAACATGACGGAAGAGGTAATATTGCAATATTATTCACAGCGTCATCAATTACTTCAAACTGCGAGAGTTCAGCTGTAGGTTTTGAGCTTGAATCAGCTTCTGGTTTAGATGTGTACGTTTTACCGTTTGGCAACGTCGCTGTGAAGCTTAAGTCTCGTATTCTTGAAGCCAAATTGTCAAGAGTAAGTTTGCTGTCATCAAAATATATTTCAGCACATTTATCATCAAGTGATACATTGATCGAATAAATACCATCCATTTCCTTCATGCTCTCTTCAATTTTTCGGACACAAGATTTGCAATGCATACCCAAAACACCAATGACTACTTTGGAGGAGTTTTTGATATTTTCCGTAACGGAATTGATTTGTTCGTGTTCAGTGGGCACAAGGATACCGTTCCTCTCCATGACGAAATTATCGGCGAGACTGATCAGATCTGTAGGACTCTTTGGAAGAGCTGCTGGTGCCAAAGCGTTCAATTTGACCACCGCCTCGAAATTCATATCTTGAATAGCATCAATGATTTGAGAAATTTGTATCAAATCAGAATTGTATTCAACAACGGCCTGGCGCCGTTCCAAAGACACCTGTGTAACAGAACGTTAAAACATTAAATGAAATAGACATACCAACTCAAAGACAGCTTGTAACTTACATATTATGATACTACAAGCACAGTTTTACTACAAAACAAAAAGCATTACTTCAAAAATAAATGACTCCTTTTTTGACACATAGTTTATTAAAAAATCTAAACTTTAAGAATTGTATATTTCTAGTGATATCGCTGCAGAACCGAAAAGCAAGCCAATGATAATTCGCTACTTACATTAATACTAAGCACGCCGGTATACATTCCCACTTGTTGTTCGATAGATTTAACGCAGGAGTTTCCAGTCATTCCTTCAATGCTAATGATGTTTGTTTGAGTTCGTTTCAAGATGCCGCTGTCACTTACTTTAGCATCAAAACCCATGTCCTCTATCTCATCCACAAGAACGTGAGGTAGAACAACACATGGATCATACTGGATAATACCGTGCTTATTTTCCAATGATACCTGCAAGTAAAACCAAGAAGAGATAAAGCAACGAATACATTTCCACAAACCCACGAAATAAGTGAAAATATCACTTAAAACTGTAAAAAAACCGGTATCATTTGTAAAACATCAAAAGATTTACCGGTAATCGCAATCTTATCGTTATCAAAGCTACTTTTTTAATCCTTAGGGTAGTGTTTCAGTTACGACTACCACAGTAAATTCCGTAGCTGCACCCACATTATATTAAAGTATATTATCATAGTTTAACGTAGTTTTGATAGATTAGCGTCTATATACATTTATCTGTCTTTATATTCTGCATGTAAGATTTGTTAATTTAGCCTAAAAAATTCATAAACATGTGTATTTGTAATTAATAGATAGGCAGTATGGTATGATGGACTGAGTGTCAAACTAGTAGTCAGAATCTGCGATTCCACACTCATAGCGTTATACTACTTGCAGCTGGCCAAGCCAAACTACTGTTCGCATTTAAGTTTATATGTAGGGATCACACCACAGCTTCTTCACTGAAGTTTTTCAAAAATTGGCGATTTACTTGAGCACATGCCTATCTTAATGTCGGGGTACGTAGTCAAACATTAGGAGTTGCACTTTTTTGAGTTTTGTGACGCACCTGGAATCAGGTACACACAAATTTGTACTCTGGCGAACCCGAGATCGTTTTCTTAAGCTGCTAGATTTAAAAGTTGTGCGCACTTCACCTTTAGCTCTTACAGCCAAGACTATCAGGCAGATGATAAGTTGTTACTTCTTGAAGAAAACACTGAGTAAAATCGAGTTGATAGATCAATGATTGCAAGATTACGTCACAGCCTCCAAATTCTCAGTTTGTTTCGTGTTTCATTAGTTGAGCAAGTTTTTATGATTTCTTTCTACAATTTACCTTGATGCTTTTCACTCCATCAACTTTTGATACTTTGCTTTCTATTGAATTGACGCAAGCATCACAAGTCATCCCATCAATGTTAACAACAACTTGACTATTTTCTTCTGCAAATAATTAAAACTTTTGGATGCAAGCATTTGGAAGAACATTATCAATGTATACTATAGAAGTAATTAACATAATCTTTTAAAAGCTGAATCATCCTGCGGCAAAACCTTTGTTTAGCGCTATGAGAAAAACTTTGCCATCTAAAACTACTGACCAATCCAAGTCTTGCCAGTTTTTGACAACGCAAAAAAAAGTAATTTTGTTGGGTCAAAAGAAGTCAAATTTAATGACAATTTTTATAGGTCAAAAAATAGCCCTATATTTCAAACCATAATCAATGATCCTACTAATTGAATAAACTAGATATAATGAGTTTTGTGTGAAAGAACTAAAACACTTTGAAACTATGACATTTATATACATAATTGCAAGGTAGTAAGTTTCAAGTTGAAACGGAAGCTCAGGTCAACCAGCTACACATGCCTGCAGTGACATACATTTATTAACAATCTTCTCCAAATGGGCATTTCATTTTCGGAGAAGCATCTCAGAATATGAGCTTCTCATCAGACCTTTTTTGCTAGTCTTCAATTACACTGGGCCACCACGACGGGTAGACTGCTTAGCCCTGCCACCTGCCTACCTTATAAAGAAGGAGGAATCCCTTAAAGTGTCTTGCCCAAGGACACAAGCAAGCTTGCCGGCTTGTCCTCCACATTATCGCTTTTGCGCTGAGCACCAAGCAGGGAAGCTGTGAATACCATTTTCTATAGTCTTTTGATGACTTGACCAGGAAAATGAACCCCAAGTTTAATAACTGCAAAGTGGACGCTCTAACTGCCTCGCCATCGTGCCAGTTGATCTGAGATGCTTCTCCAAATTGCAAGATATTGTCCATACAAAGAAGATTAGCAGTTACTTCTTACCAATTACTTTAGCATCAAATCCCATATCTTCAATAGCTTCAACAATTTCATCAGGTGTTATTTTCAATGGATCAAATGTTATGACACCTGACTCGCTTTCAAGACTTACCTGTCAATATGACACAAGATGAGATGTTACTGAAGTCATTAAGTGGCTTGTGTGTATAATGTCTCCAGATCACAATAAAACTTAAGTAAATCTGCTGGTGTGTAAAACCACATTACACACACATATGTCAAAAAATGAATTTATGAAAACTACTGGTAGGTGCTACCATCGCATATTTTCACACGGCTACATAGGGTCAAAACAACAGCAGTCATCAGTAAAGCCACCACTGTGTGATTCTTTCAAACACTGCAACTAAGCAAGCAAAATTGTTGTAAAGATAAACATGCAGGCACAATGCGATAAGCATCAAATGGCGCTGAACTAGATTATAATAAGCTGTGGCAATGTTTCTGCTCTCTTTTGGATGTCTAAAAATTTTGACTTTGAGTTTAAGAGATCAAGTGCAACCAACTTCAAAATCTTGCTCATTTCCATTGTAATTTGCATAATGAAAAAACGACATTATTACTGCCAAAGAGCAAACTTAAGAGCCTTTGAACCTAGACATAAAAGAAAACCTTTAACAAAGTGCAATTGTTGTGGTAAGAAAGCATGTGCCATGATTTGATGTTGGAGGGCACCTAAAAAAATTATCAGCTCACTGAAGAAAACAAGGGACAGCAGGCTAGATAGATACCACTGAGAACTATTAACAGTAAACACAATACCTTGACTGACAATACTCCACTACTTGAGGAAAGTTGTTTTTCAATGGTTTGAACGCAGGAATTACATGTCATTCCCTCGATTTTCACACGCAACGTTTTCATTTTTGATACAAATTTTGGAATTTTACAAAAAAACAAATTTATAACATAGTGTGTAACAACAACAGATGTCAATATTGCTCCAAAATCTTCTAAAAATATTCTTTAAGTCAGCAAACTGCTCTGACTTACAATTATTTAATCATTAATCAACAGATAAATGTATGAACTATCATTACTTATCAACAACCAAAATAAAGAAATTATGAAAATAAGCTGTAATATGAAAAGTGACATTTAAATAAAAAAATTATATTGTAAATGCTTCCTGCAACATCACACTCAATGTAAATATCAAGTCCAACCAGCAGCTCGAAATTCACACCATTTGATTAGGCACCATAATATTTCTACATAATTTCATATATTTTCTTAAAACTTTGCTTATAACTACATTGATGAAATTGATTCATGCTCTTAAAATTATGCTTATTTAGCTCTAAAATAAGCAGGTGCTTTGTTTTTGAAATAAAATGGCTTCTTTAAATTTTGAAAACCAGTCAAAATGTATTCAAATTGTAAAAAAAGTTCAATTTGTAACACATCTGAGTGTGTTGTGAATGAAAAGCAGCATTACCACACGGCAGTTTACAAATAACAATTGGAAAAACAAGTTTGGACAATGACATCACATATTGTTTTGATAAGCAGGCTTGTCTAGTCAGCAACTCAAAACAAAGAGCTGGTGTAGCAAGCCAGCCCAATCAAGCAAGAGCTAATCACATCAGCAACAACTAACTGATAAAATCTTGTTAAAAAGAGAGTTTGAAAGTTAACAGCAGAAATTTTACTGATCACACTGATTTAATTGATTAACTGTAATAATTGGTTGCTTACAATTAATGAATTACTTACAGGTAACATTGACCAAGCAGTTTCCCAATGTCATATTGTTGCAATCACCACAATACTAATTAATTTTCCAACAACTTATTTAATAAAAAAGAGAAAAATCATGCAATCTCTTTATCTAATTTGATACTCTTACCCACCATTACTAAGTGTTGCTATAACTTTGGCTGATAAGTGAGGATAACTATCAGTAATCACAAATGCAGATTTCATCTTGCTTTAACTTTACCCTTTATGGTTCAGAGGCACACCCTTACAGACTTTTCTTCCTCTTTTAGCTGTTCTCTCTCAGGGTCACAACAGCAGATCATTCTTCTTTTTCATTTATGGTGCATTACACTCCCACCAACAAACCATTACTTTTATTATTCATCACTCCATCAATTCTTTTTCTTTTTCATCTTTCTTTTTACCTTTTATTTAATTCATCTATTTTTAATATTTTTCCTCTAATAAGGTAGTTTTTTTGGACAACACTAAAAATCACAAACTCTTGCTAAACATCAAAATGATGAAACTTACTTTAAAAAATTACTGATTTATGGAAATATGGAAAAACTACCAGTACAATCTAAAGAACCAAGGAAATTGCAAAAATATGGCAATTGATGCAAGTCAATAAAAACTAAACATATAACCCCCTCAACAGAGTAAAAGTAAAATAATTGAGTTGATTTAAACTGAATATTTTCATAAATTTCTGAATATTTCTATATTTTACTGTTGTTAATTTTTTCCTTAGTAATGCCTAAACCATTTTAATTGTGCCTGCTTCATCCTTTTTTGATCCTGCCCACATATCTGCTTTCTCACAGCCCCAGTCATGATTAAGTCTACTGTTGCAGCTAGCATGCCAGACCAAAACAAAACCTGCCAAAATGGAAAGGTACCCCTACCCATCCCAATGTTCAGCCTGGGCCTGCTAATCGACAAAAGACTTTTTCTGGTCAGGATGATGCATGTGAATCAAACCTGCCTTTTGTCAACATGTTCCAAAGGCCCACCATTCTGCAGCTAAACATTGAAGGCTTCACTGCAAGCAAGATGAATGTTCTTCACCATCTTGCTGTACAGCATGAGGCTCTTGTCATCCTATTACAGAAGACCCACTGCACTTCTTCAAAAAAGCTAATACTTCCAAGCTTTGCACTAGCCGGGTTCTCTTTAAGCAGGAAGCATGACCTTGCCACACTTGACCATGAGCGACTGAAATACATGCTTTTAAAGCAGTCTCCACTTAAATCGGAGATCAAAAGATTGTGTGTGGGCATTGATAAGTATAAAATAGTCAATGTCTGCAAACCTCCACCAACATGACTGCAAGCCTCTGATCTCCCAGTGCTCCCTCAATCCTGTCTTTAAGCTGGTGATTTTAACTGCCTGGATGCTGACTGGGGCTATGGTGCCAACACTATGGATGAAGAGTGCCTGGCTGGTTGGGCAAGTATTAACAACCTTGCTCTCCTTTATATTCCAAAGGATTCTGCCAGATTTCATTTTGGCCGCTGGAACAGTGGTATTAACACTGATTTTGCATTTGCTAGTGCTGATTTGGACAGCTGCTTACCTGACAGACGTATCCTAGACAAGTTTCACAAGTTTCACAAATCACAACATTGACCATCATTAACCACACCACCAAGGTTTGCTTTGCCTGTGCCAAGCATGCCCGTTAAACAATGGAACTTCCATAAGGCCAAGTGGAGCCACTACATAGCTTTGACAAACAAATTCACTAACTTTGTTACCACCTGATTCACCGGACATGGATCATTTCTACCAGGACTTCTGCAACATTATCAGCTCAGCAGCCAAAAGATCTATCCCATGTGGTCATCGAAACAACCACACACCATGTTGGGATTCAGAGTGTGAGAACCTCTACAGAGTGTTCCTGAGATCAGACAGAAACAACTCTACCAAAGTTGCCACAGCTCTGCTCACTAGGCTTGACAAAAAATGGAGGGACCGATAGTCTGAAGCAGTTCAGAGCATTGACTTTTTACACACCAGTCAAAAAGCATGGAGTATCTTGAATAACCTTACTGGCAGGTCACAACACTCCTCTCGTAACTGCTGCATCTCAGCTGGTTAGAAACGAGAGATATACAGATGTTAATCATGTGCTGTCTCAACTCATATCTCAAGAGGTGTCTAACCTCTGGAGGACCACAATATCAAGTCCAGTGAATATCTCTGGAAATTTTACATCAAGAGAATTCACTGTTGCCCTTCAACACCTAAAGCCAGGTAAAGCTTCTAGTCCTGACTCTACTTGTCTGGAGCTTATACTCCACGCTGCAGCTGCTCTAAAGTCCTGGCTATGTGGCTTCCTTTTTTCCTGCTTGCACCGACTCAAAATTCCCAAAATCTGGAGAAGAGCACTGGTAGTTGCAATCCCAAAGCCTAAGAAGCCTCATGAGGACCCTAAGAGCTATCACTCAACATCTCTGCTTTGTGTCCCCTACCAGATCCTCGAGAGGCTTATCCATATGAAACCAATCATCAATCCACAGCTACCTAGGGAGCAGGCTGGATTTTGACACAGGATCAACCGTGGACCTAAACCATATTTTACATGGTCAACTAGCTGGGTTACCAGATCTGCCCCAAGAGATATTGAAGTCTAGATGCCCATTTGTACCTGCTGTGTGAAAACTATTAAACGACCTATCTAAATTGGGGATCTGTGCAGCTCAGCAGACAAATTATAGATGGAGTGCAGAGTATTCCAAATGCACATCTGTACTCCATGTTTTCATTCCCAGGGCCAGTTCAAGGCCCCTTGAAATGGATATGCCCAGAACACCTTGGATTAAATTCAATCACCTGCAAACTGGCATTGGGCATTTTTACTTGTCCATGTACAAATGGAGTCTCGCTCTCTCGCCAACCTGTTAGTGTGCACCACTGATATAACCGCAGACCGCGTTTTCTCAATGTAAACCTGCGATGAGCCATCAGAGAAAAGAAAAAGATACATTGGGCACCTCAAGGGGTGGCTGGTCTGACAGTTTCAAATGATGATACTCAATGCTGGCTTAATATCACCACAGCCAGCATCTGATCCCATCAGTATTTTTTGGATGCCCATACATACGAAGAAGAAGATATCTGCAGATGCTGCTGCTTGTACATATTTATCTCTAGCTCCATGAATCCTGGTTAAACCCACTGAAAAGTGCAGCATGTTTAATTCTGCTTTTTGCTTTTTAGTCAGTGGTACTGATAGGCCATACAGTATTGGAGTTTCAAAAAAAATCTGCAGCATTACAACTAAAATTCAGAGACTTGCAAATTACTGAATTATCAATAGAGTGGTTAGAATTAGTAATGATTTTTTAGAAACCCTGGACATTTTATTTGGAATCTAAACACTTGAAATCTTCAAGGTTTACCTTTAATATAGTGTAAAATGTGAACAACATCAAATTATGGAAATTAATCCCATGGAATTACTGAATCACAGAAATTCATACTAAACATGCAATTACTGAAATACAAAAATTGATTTTCAAAAAAATTACAGACTTATGGAATCACAAAAAACTATCAGCAATAAATAAGGAAATGAGTGAAATACAGAAATTTATGGATGTCAATAAAAACTAAAAATATAACCACCCAATTGGGTAAAATTACATCAATAAATTGATATAAACTAAGCATTTTTGTAAATTTCTGCAATTTCTGTTATTTAATTGGTATTTTTTCATGCTACAGTAAGAACTTCAACGCTTCTGTATTTTAGTGTAATTCTACCGGCGCGATGGTTTAGTGGTTAGAGAGTTTGCTTTGAAGTCGATAGACCTCGGGCTCATTCCCTTTGTCGAGTCATACCTAAAGACTTAAAAAAATTGAATTCACAGCTTCCCTGTTTGGCGCTCAGCAAATAGGGATAGTGTGGAGAACAAGCCGGCATGCTTGCTTGTTGTGTCCTTGGGCAAGACACTTTAACGAGATGCCTACACCTTCATGTAGCAGACAGATGGAGAGCCAAGCAGTCTACCCATCGTGGTGGCCCCAGTCTAACTGAAGACTTGCAAACCAAGCATGAGCGCTAATGCAGTGTAACTTATATATACATCTTTCTTCGCAATGCTTGCAAAAAACAGCTCATATGACAAAGAAGTGTAGTCCTAAAATGCTTAACATAGCCTACTGGTACATCGTTTGCTGATTTTTGCCAATGTGTCAGTCTAAAAAACTGAAAAAAATTTACTTCCATCTTCACTTATTTAATTCTTGTACCATCTGTGAGCTAGCTTTGTAGCTCAATCCTTAACTGTTACAACTTTTATTCTAGCAGTGAAAATCTTCACCTGCTTGGTCTTGTTGGAATGACTTGTTTGGCACAATCAAGATCACCATTGTCATTCTGCCAGAAAAAAAAAATCCATTTTTACTTCCAAGCAAATTCGCGATAAAAATTGAGCGACAATAAACAGAAGAAACGAACTTCCTCGTTTGCACCAGAGGAGTCCAAAGCAGGGATGTGGAAACGGTTATTTTTCAACCGATCCCGCTTCCGCTTCCACACCTATCGCTTCCGCTTCCACCGCTTTCGCTTCCACCGCTTCCGCTTCCACCAACAAAAAACGAGAAAACGACCGTTGACAATTTTTTTAACTTTTGTGGGTCTGTAGCCTGCCTTCTTCCACACTTTATCATTTTGAGGGGACAAAAACCTTCATTTATTGCTATTACTTTACCTACTTCGCTTGAGCTTATTGTTCCAAACTACTTTGTGTTTTTTTATTTAGATATTAGAAGTCGTGTTCACTGTAGAACAGTGCTTTCATTCGATCGGGTCACCTCCTCCCCTTAATGACTTTGACCTACCTACTCTTCTTCATCGCTCCTCTGGAGGTCGCTCCTCCCCTGACATCTTCTTTGCTCTTTTTTCTCTCGCCCTATCTTGCTACTGGGAGGTGCTTCAAAAACTGGGTTCTGATCACCTACAAATTCTACTATTCGTCCCTCTCTCTCCGGTCTTTCGCCCCAACGAACGTCTCCCTTCCTTGAATTTTCGGAAAGCTTGTCAAGATGACTTTGCTTTTTACTTTGACTCCCACTGGCTTCTGCAGAGGAATACCCGTCTCTTTTTCTTTCCTTTGCTGCTGTTCTCTTTACTTCTCTGACACTGAATGCCCTTCTTACAATCTGGTGCTCTGGACTGACGGCTCTGTCCCTTTCCCTTTTGGCAAAGACGGCTTTGGCATACTTGTCAACTGCTCTCTCTGTGGCATCGAGGCCACTCTTTCCTTTTTAGCAGGCCCAGCATGCTCAAGTATTTCCGCTACAGCTTGCGCCATCCTGCATGCTCTTTGCTGGTCTCGGCAACACCAACAAGTCTGCCATTTTTCTTCTCTTCTCCTACTATCTGACTCTCGCTCTGTCCTTACCACCCTGTTCTCTCCTTCATCTTTCCTTTTACTACAACCTCTGTCAGAAACTGTCTTCTCTCTTCTCCAGTTCTATCAGGCTACAATGGGTCCCCGGACACTCGTTTCTCCCGGACGACGACGCGGCTGATGAGCTGGCCAGACGGGGAGCGCTACTTGTTCCCTCAGCAATCCCTTGTAGTCACTCTTCTCTTACCTCTCGTATCCACTCTTCTCTTTTCTCGGACTGGAGGCATACTGTCTCATCAAAATTCTTTGACACACAAGTTCGCTCAATTTTCACTGAGTAACTTGTGCTTTTACGTCATGCTCGCTGTAGTCTCTCTGGCCTTCGCTGCAACGAACACAGCCTTCTGTTAAGCTCCTATCTCTCTAGGATTGGCAGAATCGAGAATTCTTCATGCAGCGCCTGCGGACA
Organism: Trididemnum clinides; assembly: GCA_963675345.1. Classification (NCBI taxonomy): domain Eukaryota; kingdom Metazoa; phylum Chordata; class Ascidiacea; order Aplousobranchia; family Didemnidae; genus Trididemnum; species Trididemnum clinides. The sequence continues at coordinate 32,290,907 of OY776299.1, read as the reverse complement.
CCTCTCATCTCATTCTGCACTGTCCAGCTACGCACTCTTTGCGCCGCTCACTCTTTGGCAAATTTCTGTCTCTCTACGACCTCTGCCCCAAGCTTTGGGCAGTTCCCGACTTCTGGGGCTCCATGGTCTTCCGCCATCAACCCATCCCTGGGAAAGGGTCGGGTAACAACAACAACAACAAAACTGAAATTGCAGACGCACTATTACGTAACAAAGGGAGTTCGCAAATGGAGACATTTCTAAAGTTGTAAACAGAATTACGTCACAATCTGCAAGTTGTTATCCTAAGATTTCAATACTATTTTTATACACGTGTAGCGCAACGGCAAGCATCCGGCTGTATTCCAAGATAAAATGAGTACACTCCATACGGCAACTAGTCACTTCTATCATGATAGCTACTCTTGTAGATTACGTTCGGTTTATGAGTGAAGATTGCTGTGGGTTAATTTCTGTTTGTGGTTTGTAGTAGTTGAGGTTGCTACACAACTCCCCCCTTCAAGCACGCGCAGCTAGCGGAGACGTGCGTAAGGACGGAGGAAGTTGCAAAAGTCGCAACATGCTCTCTCCGCCAACCTTGAGAGAGTGAGATTTGCCGGTCGAAGTAAGTGAGATTCCCGCCAAGACTACAATTGGAAGGCGGTCTTGACGTTAGGGCTCGGCCACTCGACGATAGCTTGTGCTGCTTGACTGAAGACGCTGCCGTGCAATTACATCGAAGAAGATGTAGCTTCATCACGTCGGGGTCACCATTGTAGCGCAACGGCAAGCATCCGACTATACTTGCTAGTGCTTTTCCTTTAGAAAGTCTAAAATTTACCCCATTCACATCAACTATCCCAAAACAAAGATATGGTGTGCACAGAATACCTAAGGTTTCAAGCAAAATATCCATCGCAACAGTAATTATTGCACGATAAACTTTTTTTTGAGATCTCTCTCATGCAGTTGCGAAAGTTGAGCTGCACAGAGATGGCGGATTTCTTCTACACTCAAAATACCCATTTTTTTACGACTTCTGCTGCTTTTCCAACCGTGGCAGTTCACCTTTTTCTTTATAACCAATGTAGGCTACTTCCAACATTTTCAAAATTTCCCCAACTTCCGTAGGGGAATATCTTCAACGATTTTTCACCCAAAGATATTCAAATTCCGCCAATTTTCATGAAATCTGGGGTAAATTCCCTTTATGGCAACACTGAGCGAAATTAACATACCAAGGCGGATTTAGATTTACGGAAAAACTGGAAATTCAACAATAAATGTGTATAAGTACATTATCAATAAAGAAATAAAATTTAATTCTTCCTTATAAGCAATGAAAAAATCATTTTACACAAAAGTATTTTGTTTTGAAGAGCATTGCTCAAATCAGGAGTTTGCAAATACTCCTTTCAAATTTCGAATGCCAGAAAATGAACATCCATGGAAACCGTAAAGCTGGTTGCTAACTCTAAATTCAAGTTTTATGACGATATGCCTGAAGGACTTCATTGAGTTTGGGCATTGGCCGTCGCTTATATTGAAGCCAGTATCGTAAAAATAGACTATTGCTGAGATTCGAGATTGTTCCCTTGTGATAAGAGAGTTATTTATAGTTAAAATGAAAAGTAGATTAGAATTTAGGCAGTAGCTATTTTGCCGTCGACGGCAATTTACCCTCAGAGACTATTTTGCCGTGAGTTGTTTGTGATTGGTCAATCTTAATGACGTACTAAACATGTGACTTTTGGTCGTCTCTGATTGGTCAATTTTAAAAACCAAAAAAAAAATTTTGCACCCCCAGATCTCTATCCCCCACCCTGCACACTCCCTTGCAGTGTACACTGCCCCGTACATTTACATACCGGGCCTGCCCCTTCAGTGTACACTGCCTTTCTTTTAAAGCCCTGGCCTGAGATTTAAACCCGATACCTTGGTATCTCAAGATCAGCGCTCTATCCACTACACCACAGAGTCACTGGTGCGATAATAGCAAATTTGGCTATATAAACACACGTGAATGATCACGGCAAAATAGATTCCAAGGGCAAATTGCCGTCGACGGCGAAATAGCCACTGCCTAGAATTTATGCCATAAATCAAGCACACGAGAAGTGAAGAGCTTATAAAACGAGGAAATATTCGAATATTTTGTCTTCACCGCAACGGTAACTTTTGCATGTGGTTGCAATTGGCAAATACCGCATTTGAACCAAACGTGTGAGCGTTAAAGCAGAAGCTGGTTCCACTTAAATGCTCAACTAACACTTTTTTAAAGATAAGTCTAATTGTCTAACAGTCACTAAATCAGACTACACTAAAATATGGAAATTTATGGAAGGGGGAAACTTTTACAGAAATATGGAAAATCTTCAATTAAATTACAGAAATATTTGAAAATGTTTAGCTTAGCTCAACTCAGTTATCTAATTTCACTCAATTCTTTGGTATAATTTTAGTTGTTATTAACTTCCATAAATTTTGTATACCTGTGATCTCTATACTTCTTTAGTTAGTAATTTTTCCATGTTTCTGTAAGCCAGTGATTCCTTTTTGAGGCGATTTTCCGCATTTCCATAATTTTATGTTTAATATAAATTTTCATGAGTATTTTGTAATTCAATATAAATTTTTGTTTTTCTGCAAATTTCCTTGTTTTAGTGTTGTCCTAGCATTCTGTCTACTTTACCACTCTATTGACAAACATGGCATATTATTAGTCTTTTCAATCTAGCCTACATTGCAAGATCTTGTGTTGTCTGTATTGCAAATATTTTGGTTTCATTGTAAGCATTATCGAGCTAAATTTGTAAAGTTTGAAATGTTCATTTTTAGATTTGTTTTTTTCATTAAGTTTGGTTTTTATGATATTCTTGGCATGAGATTCTCTTATATCTTGTAGTAACATACTTAGTAATGCTGCTGCCGTGGCATTGAGATGAATTTTGTAATGTTTTGATAAATTTGGGATTATTTAACATTTTGATGAAATATGACAACACCTGAGGTTAGCCACACCACCCATGGTTCAGACAGTATATTTGCTGAAGGAGCTTCATTGAATAATGTTGCTGAAAGACATGATCAAAGTTATCAAAATAAAGAAAGTTCTGTTCCAAGCGAGAAATTGAAAAAGACTCCAATTTCACAAAAAGTAATTGTAAAAGAATCAACTAGCATACAATATTGATTTGCTAGTAATGCTAGCCAACTTAATAAATCTTTTGTTTGAGTTCAACATAATAATCATACTATTTTACCCAGAAAATTTGTTATGTAGGCTATCCTACCCAACACTTGAGCTTGAGAACATATGCAAATTATATAATGACACACAATAAACTTTGTAAATAATGGACTTGAATACAATGGATAATTGTATATAACTGACCAAATTTCAAGTCCAGATGGTCTTCTATTGATTTCAATGCATTTCAACTTCGTCTATTATGGATCCGTTATCATAAATAATGGAACAATTTTTCAGTCCCATTGAGATAAAACAATGTAAACTACTTTGCCTATAACGAATTCATTCTTCACCAAAGAAAATTACACCTTGTTGTAAAGTTGTTGCAGAACAATAGCGACCGTTTATGAGACCAACGTGAGTCTAATGTCATAATGCCGTTCTCTGAATTTTCAATTGAGTTAATAATTTTTGAAGAGTTCAGTCGGTGTAATGTAGGCTATAGTGGAAAGTCATTATGGCAAATAACTCAGGAGCACAAAACGTAATACATCTGAAATGGAGCATAATAAGTTTGTATAGTGAGCATCGGATCAATTTCGTATATAATAGATTTCACACATAACAGACAAATATTGCTGGTCCCGAATTTTCCGTTATATACAAGGCTTTCTGTACAGTTAATATCAAAAACGTTTGTTTATTCACTTTGTAACAAATAAGATAAAAAAAATGCTTTAAGATTATTCATGGCTGTAAAAACATAAGTACTGATTTAACTTCTTGAACATAAGATAAGGGCAAATCTGGAAGACTTTAAAGCATCTTTATAGTCTTTCAGTAAACAGCTACCTATGCACACTTATGTTGGCAGTGCAGTGGACTGAGTGTCACACACCAAACAATTAGATCAATCAGTAATAACATTAAACAATCAGACATCAATGAATAATGTCAATCAATCAGACATCAACAAATACCACCAAACAGGCAACTGCAGTATGTAGCCGATTGAGCATCAGACTTGTAATTGAAAGACTGCAAGTTAAGTCCTTAGAGTATGACGTTTCATGTTACTTGGCCTAGAGGAACTGGCAATTGATGTCAAACTCACTTCTTGGGTGGAAACTATGGCTTGCACCGATCATAACTGGTTATAATGTTGACTGACCACTTAAAGATCATAAGGTCAATTTGAAATTTCCCAAATTTTCCATTTTAAGATTGCCTAGTGAGATGAATTTTCATCATTTGTATATGATGCTGATTGCTGCTGGACTAATTTAAACCTAGAGTGCAGTCTTGAAAGCAATTGATGATTGTACTTGGCCAAACTACTTGGAATATTAACATGCTTTGGGCTTAGGACTTGTTAACTTTCAACTGCAAGGCTGATGCACTATACTATTGAAATGATGTTACATGGTGCAAATTTCTTCTTAAATTAAGTATATGCAGTTAATTTACCTCTGAATTAGTAGGCTGTGATGCCAACAAGAGGTGTTGTGTAATACACATGAATTGGTAATTGTTTGATGTCTTACAATTTTCTGACTCTGTTTTTGCATTGCAGGTATTTAGTGTTGGCTCTTCTGCATCAGGTGCTCGGCCTTTAGGCATTGCATCAATGCGAAGACAAAATGAGTCAATCCTGGAAGGAAAAGACAAACAATCATCTCCTGTTGATGTGAACCGTGTGCTTCAGAGTAATTGGCTTGCTGCTCAGAAAGAAGAAATTGATAGAAAGTTGATTGCTGCTCAGAACTTAAAAAAGCAACGAATTCGAGATGAAAAAGCTGCTGCTGCTCAACTGGAACGAACTGTGAGGATTTTATTGTTTCTGACTTTTATGCATCACTGAATTAGTACTATGTGTACTAGACCGGGTAGTACTAAGCACACATTGTAGACATAGTATTGTACTACCAGTACTAGATCTACTATACTTTTATTATTCATTTAAGCACAACTTTTTGTTTTTTTATAATGTTGTTTTTAATTTAATATTTGCTACTGTTTGCACGAATTTGCTGTTTTATTATAATGTGCCTTTGCGATGGTTATTTTTATTGAACATGATGGACTACCTCTAGTTGATTGAACTGGTCACCAAAGCAATAGTTTGTTATTTATAATAATATTATGCAAAACTTCAATAAAGTGCTTCTGACTATTATATGAAATAATTATGTGTTTGAACAATTGAAACGGATATTTACTTTACGTCATGCGTGTGCCGACGTTTTGTTTGTTTTTTCCCAAAAATAAAATCTGTGATTGGATTATTTTTAACTAATTGATAAAAAACAAAAAACTGGCTCAAGCCTGAACTGATAGAGCGTGCAGGTGGAACACAAAGTTCACTCATATTTTACCACTCTAATATTGTGATCACTTGCTTTGTTTCCAGCTTCCCATGGACCTTTTAGCACTGGATTGGTTCAATGAAAACAAAGTGACATCGGAGTTGAGGATTTATCTCATCGATCGACTCCTTCCTACGCTTGTTCTTGGGATGGAGAAGGTTTGAATGTTGTGTTGCATGAAGAATCAGAGATGACTCCTGTTTACTCTTTAGCCGTTGGGCGGTGTCGAAGCTTGATCGATCAGTTTTCAAATCAACCAAAATAATCAGAGTATATACACGAGGCTTGGTAGTCTTAGCAAATATGATTTTGTAAGTTTTTGGACTCCACAAACCGGTTTACAAAGACTATATGTCGATATCACTGTTTATGGGCTTTATATGAAACACATGCATTTTAGTTGCTTTATTGTTGTTTTGTTTGTTTTAAAGCATGATTATGCTAGTGTTTTATCAAAGCTAATCATGTACGATTAAATTAGAATTTTAGATTTGATTTTTTAAGGGAATTACCTCCTATTGGCAATCTCCACTCTTCCGGCACTCAAAAGGTTCCATATACCGTTCCCAAAAGTTTAACGATTGATTAATTTTTAAAATAGAGTTGCTTTCTTTGCTATCAAAGTGATTCTTACGATTAGAAATTATTAGTTGAGTCTATTTTTTGACAACACCCAATCTTTCCACTGAAACAATTCGCGCTGACTCTGTGAAGGCCAAACAAGCTGGTCTGTGTTATATACAAGTAAAGCTAGCTTTTGCTTGAGTATGATCTTACTTTAGTTCTTACCAGAAAAAGTGAATTTGTTTTAGGTTCTCATAGAAGCGGAGAAATTTGGATTGTTGGATCGAGAATGTGAAGGCAATGATCTTGGCGGCACATTTAGTCCGGTTAATTTCCTTGCACAATATCTCATGCGAAACAATCCTCGCTTCAGCCTTCTCAATCTTAGCTCTCCTTACGTCAGAGGATTGAGAAAAGTGTCGGAAGAAATGAAAAAAGAGATGCTTTCCCAAGAAGAAAACAAGTAGGTTATGGTAGGCTGGCAGAGGGAATGCAATTAATTAGTTTATATGTTGTGCTTATAGTTTGTTGAATTACTGATTTAGAAATTGAAAAGCTGTTAATGCTTGTTTACCCCTCCTCTTACCGGCGTGGTGGTGTAATAGCTAGAGCGTATGGTTTTCAATCACTAGACTTGGGTTCAATTCCCTTGTTGGACCATACCAAAAATTCTAGTAATGGTACTCACTGATCTACTTGCCGCTTAGCAGTGGGGGGGGGGGGGTAATGTTAGGGGTGTAATATAAAACTGAGATTACTCAATCATGATTATAAACATGCAGTGAGATTCATACAAAGGCTTGAACACGCTGCCTGTTGGCGTCAGAAGAACAATTAACAGCAACTCGTTCTCTTTCTTAATCAGTAAAAACGGCATGAAAGGGTAGAAATAATTATGTAAAGGTACCACAAGAAACGGTTGTTTTAATACGAAACTGCGAAACGTGATCATAATCAGTTGGTATAGTTCAGGAGTTTTTAACCAGGGGTGCTTGCACTCCAAAGGGATGCGAGATCTTTTTGAAGGGGGTGCGTAAATTCTCAAACAATAGGGTTAGTTATATGAACCTTTATTACATTTATATCCGTTAAGGAAGTTAAAAGTTTTGTTCTTGCGGCAGCGAAAAATCATTATTTTGTGATTATATTTACACACAGTTTGTATGACATTCGTTACTAAAATATCAAAATTTTTAGCAACATTGGTTTACAAACATTTTTAGCACAATATCCGCATCAAATAGCATTTGAGCCAATGCGGGTTGTTATTGATTTACATTCCGCATTGCAAGTGGTAAATAAGCGATATTCATCCTAGGGTGAACATTGTTGTTATCAGTTGATTGTCACATAGTAATAGTAAGTAAAGTACTGTGCTGCATTTCAATGATTTAATAATTTGTCTTCATCATGTCGAAATAGCGAATGTGGAATGATGACTATGTTTGGTAAGGCTTTACCTGTGCTACAGAGAAAGATGGTACACAGAGTCCATCCTGTGCAGTATCATGCTCTCAAAAATGCAAATTTGAAATCATCAAAGCTCGATGAGCATTTCAAGAACAGACATGGCGGCAGGGATGCAGGGAATGATTTTGAGACATTACGAGTCAAAAGAGCTAAATTTAATCGGGCCGGCACATTGCCTATGTACGGATTTTCACCACCACAGCAACTATTACTGCAAGTGTTTTATCAAGTTGCCTACGACATTGTTGAGTCAAAGAAGCCCCGTACAGCTGACGAGGAATTAATCAAGCCATGCGTCCTTAAAACGGCAGATATTGTTGTTGGCAAGGAAGCTGCAACAAGTGCCTTTATCCAATGATATTATTCACGACTGAATTGTCGACACTTTTGTCGAAGTGAAGATATCGTGGAGCAAGTTGTTGCTGACATCAAGGTCAGTCCAGTAAAGGTTTCTCTGCAAGTGAATTTAGTGTGAAAGTTGTGAACGTGCTCTAAATCACCGACTGTTTCAATCGATTTGTGAAGAAGTGGGTAAGGAACACACCGTGATTTTGTATCAAACCGAAGTAAGGTGGTTGTCACGTGGTCGTGTGCTATCTCGTCTGTTTGAATTGCGGGATGAAATTCAGCAGTTTCTCCGTGAAGCAGGACATGAACTGGTTGAATATTTTGATGAACCTGAATATATTCAAGCCTGTGTCTATCTGGCTGATGTGTTCACAGCATTCGATGAACTCAATCGCTCTCTGCAGGGAAGGGGAATTAGCATTCTGGTTGCATGTGAGAAGCTGTCTGCATTTTATAGAAAAACTTTTGCGGTGGATTAAGCGTTTAAAGAAAGGAAACTTGGTAAATTCTTCTCTTGAAGAGACACCCACAGAAGATGTTTCCCTGCATTAGGACTTTGCTTTAAAAATTGTTAAACATCTGCAATTACTGTGTACATCATTTGATGGTTACTTTTTGTGTGGAGAGCTGCAAACATGTGACCACTGGATCCAGCACCTTTTCAGGATGAATTTGGAAGATATAGACAATGACAGCAACATTACGAAATATCTCATCGATATGAAAAACAATCGTGGAATTCAAATAGAATTTTTTGATGATAGCCTGTAGCACTTTTGGGCTTCTCAATTGGAAACGTATCCTGTATTAGCAGAAAAGGCTCTCGCTGTGTGGGTGCCTTTCGCAACAAATTATCTGTGCAAAACAGGATTTTCCTGCCTGCTTCATGTCAAATCAAAAAACAAAAATCGATTGGATCCTCAGCACGACATGCCAGTAGCACTTAGCACGACATGCGAGTAGCACTCAGCACTGGATGTGAGTAGCAATCAGCACGACATGCGAGTAGCACTCAGCACAACATGCGAGTAGCACTCAGCACGACATGCGAGTAGCACTCAGCATGACATACGAGTAGCACTCAGCACGGAATGCGAGTAGCACTCAGCACGACATGCGAGTAGCACTCAGCACGACATGCGAGTAGCACTCAGCATGACATACGAGTAGCACTCAGCACGACATGCGAGTAGCACTCAGCACGACATGCAAGTAGCACTCAGCACGGGATGCGAGTAGCACTCAGCACCACATGCCAGTAACACTCAACATGGGATGCCAGTAGCACTCAGCACGACATGCGAGTAGCACTCAGCACGGGATGCGAGTAGCACTCAGCACCACATGCCAGTAACACTCAGCATGGGATGCCAGTAGCACTCAGCACGACATGCGAGTAGCACTTAGCACGGGATGCGAGTAGCACTCAGCACCACATGCCAGTAACACTCAGCATGGGATGCCAGTAGCACTCAGCACAACATGCAAGTAGCACTCAGCACGGGATGCGAGTAGCACTCAGCACGACATGCGAGTAGCACTCACGCCACATGCGAGTAGCACTCAGCACGACATGCGAGTAGCACTCAACACGACATGCGAGTAGCACTCAGCACGACATGCAAGTCGCACTCAGCACCAACACATCATGCAGAAAATGGCAGCAAAAAGTCACTGAACTTGTTGCTTGACCATTGCTTCTTCATGACACACCATGCATAGTAAATGTATATATTACTGTGATTTACTTTCTTTGTTGATGTGAAAGTAATTTTCGTTTTAGTATTGTGTTACTTCGTTTTCGATTATTAAAGAAACACCAATGGTTTTGTTTTTTATACATGAGAATATTACTTTTTAGCAATTATAAAAGGGGGTGCGAAAACGGATGAGTGGTTTTAAAGGGGTGCCAACAAAGAAAAAGGTTAAGAATCACTGATATAGTGAAAGCGGCAGTCCACACTGCACTAGTCACGAATATAAATTTGTAAGTTGGTCAAAATTGGTAACTACCAAAAAAGTGGAGTGGCGTTTTTTGATACTTTGTAGCCGTCTTGTACGTCAAGCATGGTGAGCAGCTTTGCCACAAAATTTACGCAATGCAGGTTGGCGAAGTTGAAGGAGGAAGCAAAAAGCAAACGAGAGACTGTGGAAGAAGCAGAAAAAAGAAAAGAGGAAGAAGCGAAAGAGAGAGCAAGATTACTGACGGTTTGTGATAGTGTGGTATTTTTGTGCATTTTTTGTTAATGTGACGTTTGGCTTGTGTTTCTGCCCAAAGTATGTTTGGTATCAAATTCAAGAAAAAATATCATTAAAGGGCAAAAAGATAAAACTTGTCTCTTGTGTCATGCAAGGCAAATAGCTTTACTACTTTAATTTGGTGCAGAATAGTGAAGCTAATTACTATTGCTGTCACGTAGAAAACGTTTCTCTTTTTGTGTCTTCATACTATTGTTAAATTAACCGTTTTAATTATTACCGAACAATATACTTTATTTAGAAACAATTCCCCCATTGGCTTGTGGACAATGGCAAACTTCAATTACAGCTTGTACAAAACGCGCTCTATTCATATTTAGAAATTTCGTCACATTTAGCTTCGGAAGCTGAAAATGGTAACAGTTTGATATCATAACCATTGATTGTGAGATAATTGTGAAATCGTGAGTTTGATTTTCACGTGGTCCCTGCGTTGTTGGGAAAACCACTTGGTGTTAATCTTCCCTGCTTCGCTGCAGTGTAGAAGTAGAAATTCACTTTGATAGCACTTCTGGTAACTCGGAAGCAAACTGTGCACAAGTTGTTGGTTGCATGACTAGGAAAGTTTTTTAACTAGAGACAATGATATGTTGGTGAATTCTCTTGAGAGTCTTAGGCAATCAAAATAGTGGTGATTGCTTCCAATAATTTCGCCGCAACACAAGGAAGGGCGACTAGCAGCAAACAAATATAGTCTAAGGAGGAAGACTTTCATAACGTCCAAACAGACCATTATTTTGGCATTAAGATGATAGTAGTAGTAGTAGTAGTAGCAGCAGCAGCAGTTATTCAGTTTTTATCTGGCTTTGTTTTTTTAACGAATTTGGTCGGATTCACTTCATCCATTCCGTAATTCTTCGCACTCCATCTTGCCTTATTGCTCAATTCAGGACATCTTCCGTTTTTAAACTAACCTCTGTTTCCTTTTCCACTTGCGCCTTCTACCAGATGCATTGCTCATATTATAATTTTGTTACAAATTTTAATAATTCTACTATAATATTTTTCAGTAATCCATTACAGCAAAGAGTTGGAGCCCACAGATGAGTCTGGTCAAACATTAACAGTACAGGAGTATATTAAGGTGAGTGACTCAGCATTTGCACATGTGAATGACTCTTTTTCCCTAACCTGAATTTTTTTGTTTCTGATTTTTGCAATAAGTTTATGTCACGGAACTGGATGTTCATCGTGACTCTATCCCAATGACGATAGGGAGTAGTTTCGGCCCTTCCCAATCCATTCTATTTATCAAAAGAAAGAAAAAAGAAAAGTCGATTTACGTCATTTTTCCCGCGTTTCGCAGGCTCAGACGTGCTGATTCAATGTATGTCTACCACTACACACTCGCTTTCGAACCAGACTTTGTACTGGAGTAACGTAGCACTTTAAATTCCTGGCGCCCTTTCTGACGAATACCAGTGGTGTTTTTATAGAGTTTAGAACTCCAGACCTTTCGCTCTGAAGCCCGTAACGATACCACTGCACCACGGCGGTTACCAAAAAGATCGAATTGCCGTAAAGGCTTTTTGAAATTCTCTGAGACATCACCCATTCCAGCTTCATTTGTTTATTCAGCGGCTTTAGTGCCCTGCGATCGCCTAGCCAAGTCGCTTAAATAACTTACTACTTCGTGCTTGATCGATCTCTTGCTGCATATTATGAAATTTGTTTCAGTATTTGGAAGGTTTCGTTTGTGAGATGACAATGCCTGAGTTTGTGCAATTATTACGTCACTTAGACCAGTGTGCTGCTGCTTTCCGTCGAACGTTTGAAAGAGAAGTGTGGAGAGAGATGTTCATGAAGGTTGGTGGATGGGGTAAACGGGGTGACTGATATTTTAGAATAAATTTTGTACAAAGACCAATGCAGAATTTTCTAAATGATTTTATATACCCTGCGCAGCCCTTCCTGTTCTAGCTATTGATATCTATAAATGCAAGGTATCAACATTTAATTTGAGCCGAGTTTCATATTTTTATCCCCTTGTCAATGAACAGTTTTTGTTGATTCAGCTAGAAGATTGCTGTGTCCAAATCTACTTCGGAGTTATTAGTACTGCTGGCACAGTGCATTTCTGCCACAAGTCTGCTTGCAGGCACGAAAATTGTCGTCAAATGCCTTTCCCAAGAACACAACAATGTTACCATCGTGAGAACCGAACACACGATCATTCCTACCATAAACAGCGCTCCAACCTGCTTGTTCACGCTGCCAAGAGAGAGAGAGAATTATTTCGGGTTTTCTTAGTTGACGAAGGCGGCAAATTCACCTCATCTCGGAATTTCATAAGAGCCCCTTTATAAGCGCTATTTTGATCTGTTGATGGCAGCTTCCATCTTTGATCAGTTTTTTGATTTCTTTTTATCTTCCTTCTCCACGTTGTCTTGAATCGCTCTTTCCTTTCAACCACTTCAACATCTATCGTTTTTCTTTACCTATTATCTCTATTTTGCTACAAAACATGCCTATTCCATTTGCTTCGGTTTTTGTTGCAGTTTTTTCTAACCCCAGCACAGCCATAAGTTCGCAGTTATTTTTTTTGATCATATTAGCATTACACATTGCTCTTATCACTGCTTTTTCAACTCTTTTAAATTGCCAACTCATCTTCTTCTCATACACCGTGACTCCCGTCCGTACACGATCACCGCCTCACGCAACTCCAATAGATCCTTCCTTTCATCTTTAATGAAAAATGCTTTTTGTATGAAGCCACTCCCTACGCTCTCTAAATTCTACCCCATTAACTCTTGTTGGTCTCACGGCTATTTCACTTCCACCACTGTTATTCAATCTATCCTTCAAATAAGACAAAGTCGTAAAGACCAGACTGTGAAAAATATATTTTGTTGCAGTCAAACTACGTTAATCGGAGCTTTGATAATCGGGGTTCTTCGCTTATCCGACACAAATCTGGTAAAACATTGCGTTTCACCCCTTTAATCTGGAAACCGTGCAGTGCGGCTAATATAATGAAACCAATATACTCTCTTTAATTGAATTTTACCTCGCAGTCCGACACGAAGGAACAAAATTTACAATCGATCACACCTAACTCATGCGCTGAGCTCAACCCTGTAAATTACTTTCAGTCGATTGTAAATTGGCCGCAATGTGTTAAAATCTGCTTTTAAAGTTGCTTATAGTGCACTGTTTTGAGATCTGCATAAAAATATGGTACATTACTGCATGCTTTAGCGCAATTTTAATTACAGTACAAAATTTCGAGTCTATTCTGTTTCTGTGTAGCATGGTTATTGATTTTATTCATTACCCTTTAACACTCGGCTTTGACGAGTTACTTTATAGTGTAAGGCCATACAGCGTATTGTCACCCTTGTTTACTAAGCGTTTGTTCAAAGTGGATAACACTGTGTCACAAAAAATATTACATCTCGGTAACTGAAACCTTAATAAGCATTCTACATGTATTTTGGGACGCTGAATTCGAATATGAACTCCGTTTTTCTGTATCACGTCAGGATTTTGAGTTGTTTGGACTTATGATATCAAACAATTAACAAAAACTCAAAAATTACGCCATCAATCAGTCACGTGAACAAACACAAAAACACATTCTATTGAAAATGAAAGTGCCTCTAGGACAAGCGGTTGGTTTAAGTAAGTATCTGCATACATCTCAGTTAAAATTCTCTGCAAAAGTTTTATTTTCATGCAAAATTTAACGCATAATATGCTCTTATAATTCGTTATAGCCTCATTGCTTCTACAAACAACTAAGACACATTCCATTTTAAACTATAAGAACATTATGCAAAAACATGATGTTTTCATGAATATCATTCATGAAGAAAGCCATGTCTGCAAGGTGTCTATTCAGAGATGTCACACAGAAACCGAACCTGCCAACTTGGAAAGATAACCCCTCACCCCGATGTTCAGCCAGGGCCTATTACTTGGCAAACGCCCTTTTCAGGGCGGGGCGATGTGCCCCTGTCAGGGCACACCATCAACAAGTTCCGAAGGCCAGCAATCTTGCAGCTGAACACCGAAGGTCTCACTGCAAGCCAGATAAATGTACTTCATCATCTCGCCGTGCGGTATGAGGCACTCGTCATTTTTCTTCAGCAGACCCACCGCACTTGTGCAGATAAGCTAACAATACCAGGCTTTGCACTAGCTGGGTCTTCTTTGAGTAGGAAGCATGGCCTTGCCACGTTTGTCCGTGACCAGCTAAAATGGACCTTTGTTGGTCAGGCTCTATCCATATCGGAGACTGAGTGGTTGTGCGTGGACGTTGATGGTTATAGAATCGTCAATGTTTGCAAATCTCCACCTACGCGACTGCAAGCGTCTGATCTCCCTGTGTTCCCTCACCCCGTTCTCTATGCTGGCGATTATAATTGTCCACATGTCAACTGGGGTTATAGAACCAGCAGTGCCGATGGAGAGTGCCTTGTTGCTTGGGCAAGCCTTAACGGCTTTGTCCCTCTCCACGACCCAAAGGACGGGGCCACCTTTCATTCTGGCCGCTGGAACACTGGCACCAACACTAATCTGACATTTGTCAGTGTTGGGCCAGACAGCCGTGTACCTGGCAGACGCATCTTGGAGAAGTTCCCTAAGCCACAACATCGACCCTCGCTTATTGTTCCATCAAGACTTGCTCTACCTGTACCGAGCAAGCCTGTTAAGCGATGGAACTTCCGCAAGGAGCTGGAGCTACTACAATACATTGACCAACAAATTTGCCAAGAGTTTGTTGCCACCAGATTTACCGGATGTGGATCTGGCCTACCGGGACTTCTGCAATGTCATCAGAACAGCAGCCAAACATTCTATCCCACGCGGTCGTCGAAATAACCACATACCGTGTTGGGATGCGAAGTGCAAGAACCTCTACCGTACATTTCTGCAGTCGTCTGAAGGAAGCGACTTTAACAAGGCTGCCATTGCCTTGCTATTCAGGCTCGACAAGAAACCCACAGATTGATGGTCCGAGGCAGTTCAGACTATCGACTTTTCGCACTCTAGCCGAAAAGCATGGAGTATATTGAACAACCTAACTGGTAGATCACAGCACTCCCCTCGTCATTGTGCCGTCTCCGCTAATTCTATTGCGTCCCAGTGGATTAGAAACGGCAGATATGAGGATATTGACCGTGAGTCATCTCTACTCATCTCGCAAGAAGTGTCAGATCTTTGGAGGGCCACTCCAACAACTTCACTGAACATCTCTGAAAGTTTTACTTCTCAGGAGTTCGCTGCTGCCCTCAAACACCTGAAACCAGGAAAGACTCCTGGCCCAGATTCTATTTTCCCCAAGCTGGAGCTGCACTGAAGTCCTGGTTGTGTGGCTTCCTTTCTTCCCGCCTGCGCTACCTCAAAATTCCAAACGTCTGGAGAAGAGCACTGGTAGTGGCGATCCCTAAACCCAAGAAGCTTGTAGAGAACCCGAAAAGCTACCGTCCCATCTCCTTGCTTAGCGTCCCCTACAAGATCCTCGAGAGGCTCATACACGCTCGTGTTGAGCCGATTGTTGACTCACTTTTTTCCCAGGGAGCAGGGTGGGTTCCGACGGGGAAGGTCAACCGTGGATCAGACTGTTTTGTCTACTCAAAGCAACGAGGATTCGTTTGAGGCCAAGAAGAAGACTGGTGCGGTGTTTATCGATCTGACAGCTGCTTGCTACACTGTCTAGCACCGTGGTCTCACCAGTTGCTTAGGCTTCTACCGGATAACCACATGGTCCGGATGATCATGAAACTTGTCCGGAGTAGAAGCTTCACGTTCACTACTGGTGACAGCAAGCAAAGCAGGTTAAGACATTTGCGAAACGGCCTCCCACAGGGATCGGTCTTGGCCCCCATTCTTTTCAACATCTACCCATACGATCTGCCTTCCATGACTTCTCAGAAGTATACATATTCTGATGACTTAGCAATGCTGTATGCTTCTCGAGATTGGAAGGCTGTGGAGGACACTCTGAGCCAAGACATGACTACACTTTCATCTTATCTCCAGACTTGGAAGCTAAAGCTCAGCAATATGAAAACGGTGACGGCGACCTTTCATCTTAACAAGAGAGAGGCCAAATGTGAGCTAAATGTTGACAACAATGGAAACCTATTGCTACCCTGTCCAGTCCCAACGTATCTCTAGGTAAATCTAGATAGGTCGCTCACTTTCCGTCACCACCTCTAGGCTTTGTGCAAGAAACTCTCCACCCGAGTCGCGCTTTTGAGGCGACCTACTGGATTCGGATGGGGTGCAGGTGTCAAGACATTGCGCGTCTCTGCTCTTTCCTTGGTCTACTCCACCGCTGAGTACTGCGCACCAGTTTGGTGTAGTAGTACGCATACACGTCTCAATGACCACATTCTCAATGATGCTTTGCGCATTGTCACTGAATGCTTGCGTCCCACACCAACGGAGGACTTGCCTGTCCTTGCCGGCATCCAGCCAGCTGAGCTCCGCCGATTAGGAGCGACACTTTTCTTGGCAAATTGTGCTATCCATGATCCCGACCATGTACCTCACGGACAGTTGGTTGGGCAGCAGGATGCGCACCTGGCGAGACTTAGATCAAGACGCCCATTTGTACCTGCTGCGTGGAAACTATTAGGTAGCTTGTCTAAACTGGATATCCGTGTGAAGCAGTGGACGAAACATAAATAGAACGCGGACTACTTGGAGAGTACTTCAAAGGTCCGTGCTTTCATTTCCAGGGTCAGTTCAAGGCGACTTGGAATGAGTCTATCGAGAACATCTTGGGTAAGGCTCAATCGCTTGCGGACTGGTGTTGGACGTTTTCCCTCTTCCATGTACAAATGGGGTCTCGCCCCATCACCGAATTTCGAATGTGGCGCCTCTGAGCAAACTGCAGATCACGTTATATCTTCATGTCTCATACATCATGTATCAAGAGGAACACGAGGTCTGCAGGTTTTGGATGACGCAGCTCGATGTTGGCTTAACACCACCACTGCCAGCATCTAATCTGGGCAGCGCAGCAGCCCGGGTTGGTAAAATGGTAGACCTTCGGCCCAGGGCTTGATTTGTGGTGGCCCGGATAGAGTTTGGGTGCCTGACCAAGCAACGACGACGAAGATAAAGATGCCTATTTATTTTTTGGGCTGTAACAGACTTGGTTAGAGAAACCTTAAAAATGCGTTGGGCATTTTCTCTTTCTATGATGATCTTCTCTTGCATTCTTTTGCAGAGACCAGCAAAAGTCTGCCATCATAGCAGAGCTAATATTTTCCTGATATCATCTTTCAATGATTTTAATGTCTTGGTAAAATCTTTTGCCGTGTTCGCCGCAAACATTAGCATTGATTTCTCGGAAAAAGTCTATGTGAGAATGTAAAAAGTGCACTTTTAATAACATTCTGACGTCCATGCCTTTATATGCCGCAAGGATTTTGTCTACAATTTCTTTATAGTTGGCTGCTTTGGGTTTTGTCTGGAAATTTTGCACCATCGATCCCAATGCGTCCCATGCGACAATTCTTAATATTTATTTTGATTTCAAAGTATCATCTTTTAAAAGTTTTCGTATTTCTGATCCAAAAAAATATTTATTGTGTTAACTTACCAGAAGATTTTGTGAGTAAATTTGTTCTGACGTTTGTTTTGAAATCCTTCTCCAGGATTAACTCATTGCGCATACTGAAATTTATATGCCATTGTTGTTTATTAGATTGTTCAGTAATCTGCCATTACTTTATTGCTGTACATTTGATTTATAGTTATAGCCATTAATAAATTAAAATGAGTAAAAGTACATGTAAAAGTGATCTCAACAATTTTTGCTACAATTGCGGAAAATTTGCCCCTCAGGACATTTGAACAGCAATATCTGATAGATTGAAACTTGAGTACAAGCTTTGTTTGCATTTGATTCTGAAGCTGAAAATACTATGCATTCAGGCACAATCAGTGCTTTAGAAAGTGACTTTCTTGCAAAAGAATCCACTACAGAAACTGAAAAATATCTCGTATTTTGTCACAAGGCGAGTTACAAATTTTAGCTAGAGATTTAAATTTGTCAAAAGAAAAATTTGAACTTCTTGAATCCTGACTGAAGCAATGAAATTTGTTATAAAATGGTGGTAATATATTTTTTTCGAAAAAAACATTTAGATTTGACTTCCTATTTTTGCATGGAGAATAATATTTGCTTTTGTGGTCTTCACTTCTTCGTCGCATGGCAGGGTATCTATGATCCAGGTCAGTCACAACAGAAGCATGGGTCCGAGTTTACCAACCTGTTGTGTTGCCTAAATCAGTTGCTGACAGTGATGTAGTTGAGCCAGCACGTTGTTTCGTCATCCAAAATTGTCAGACCCATTATTCCTTGAGGTGCCCGATGTATGGGACATGCTAAAATAATGTGGTGTGCAGTTTGTTCACTAGCGCCACACTTGCATTTCGCTTAAGAAGCGAGACTTCATTTATGCATCGACGAACCGAAACGCTCAACGCCAGTACGCAGACGATTGAGTTTGACCCAAGCTGTTCTGGTCAAACTCATTCCAGTAGGTCTTGTGCTGACCCTAGGAGTGTAGACACCGAGTGCTGACATACTCTTGGAGTACTCTGCATCACGTGTCAAGCTCCTCCGTTGGGCAGCGCGGATGCCCAGCTCAGATAAGTTACGCAATAGTTTGCGCGCGGCAGGAGCAAATGAGTGTCTAGATTTTAGTCTCTCCTTGCTAGCAGCCTGCGGCTCAGTCAGCTGGCCATGCACAAATGTGGCCAGGGTCCGAAGAATTGCGATTAGCCAAGGAGAGTGTCGCTCCTTGGCGGCGAAGCTCAGCTGGCTGGATGCCTGAGAGAACTGGGAGGTTGTCCGTTGGAGGAGGACGTAGGCATCCAGTAACAATGCGCAAAGCGTCATTAAGAACGCTGTCAATGAGGCGAGTATGCGCGCTGCGACACCAAGCTGGTGCATAATACTCAGCAGTCAAACAGTTCAGGGACAAAGCAGCTGTGCGCAATGTCTTGGCACCAGTGCCCCATCCTGAACCCGCAAGTCGCCTCTGCAGCGAAACGCGCGTGGATAGTTTTTTGCGCAATGCCTCAAGGTGATGACGGTTCGTGAGCGCTCTGTCCAGTTTCACACCGAGATAGGTCGGCACTGGGAAAAATGGTGAGACTTTACCATTGTTCTTAACTTTTAGCTCACCCTTAGCCTCTCGATTGTGGAGATGAAAAGCTGCCGTCACCGTTTTAGCATGGCTGAGCTTTAGCCGCCAAGTCTGGGGATATGCAGAAAGTGTAGTCATGTCTTCGCTCAAAATTCTTTCCAACACCTTCCAATTTCTAGATGAATAAAGTATCGCCAAGTTGTCAGCGTAGGCATACTTCTTGGAGGTTATGAGAGGCAAATCGTATATGTATATGTTGAAAAGAAGAGAAGTCAACCCTGATCCCTATGGTAGACTATTTTTCAGGCGTCGGAGCCTGCTTGGCTCGCTGTCACCAGTGGTCAGGGTGAAACTTCTGTTCCGAACAAGTTCCATGATCATCCCGACAATGTGCTTGTCCGACAGAAGTCTCAGCAGCTTGCAGGTGAGGCTAAGGTGCCAGACAGTGTCATAAGCAGCTGTCAATTTAGATCGAGAAACACGACACCAACCTTCTTTTTTGCCTCAAAAAATCCTCAGTGTTTTGCCCAAGCAAAACGACCTTATCTACCGTAGACTTTCCGAGTCCAAATCCAGCCTGTTCCTTTTGAAGCAAGCGGCTGACTATTGGTTCGACACGATTGTAGATCAGGCGTTTGAGGATCTTGTAAGGGACGCAGAGCAGAGAGATGGGACGGTAGCTTTGTGGGTCCTCTACAGGTTTTAAGGGCTTAGGGATCGCGACTACCAGCGCCCTTCTCCAGACTTTTGGAATTTTGAGTTAGCGCAAGCTGGAAGAAAAGAAGCCACGTAGCCAAAACTTCTTGTGGTGACATCAACGGACATATGCGTTCTTTGGATCAAGATTACGTAGCAAGTGAATGGAGGCTTTTCATTGATTTAAATAAAAGAAGACTAAAAGTTGTTCTGCTTCATAATGGCAAAGAAAAGGCATTAATTTTAATGGTTTACAGTACCAAATCTAAAGAAACTCATCACTTAATGAAAGATTTGTTAGTTTGCATTGGTTATGAGGAACACAAATGGCATATTTGCCGAGACTTAAAAGTTGCGAGCCTTCTGCTTGGCCTACAATTAGGTTACACCAAATGTATGTGTTTTTTATGTTTGTGGAACGCCGGGCAAGTAGGCAGCACCGCACCATCACAGATTGGCCAAGCTGCATCAGTTTTAAACCCATGAAAACACAATGTGAAACATATACCATTAGTTGATTCAAACAAAATTTACTTGCCACCATTTCATTTAAAGCTCGGCTGATTTAAAAACTTTTTCAAAGCTATGGATAAAAAGGGAGAAGGGTGTGCACACATACGTCAAAAATTTTTTTACGAATCGGAAGAAAAACTAAAACAGGGCATGTTTGTGGGACCAGAAACACGAAAACTTTTAAAAGATGACACTTTGAAATCAAAATAAATATTAAGAATTGTCGCATGGGACGCATTGGGATCGATGGTGCAAAATTTCCAGACAAAACCCAAAGCAGCCAACTATAAAGAAATTGTAGACAAAATCCTTGCGGCATATAAAGGCATGGACGTCAGAATGTTATTAAAAGTGCACTTTTTACATTCTCACATAGACTTTTTCCGAGAAATCAATGCTAATGTTTGTGGCGAACACGGCAAAAGATTTTACCAAGACATTAAAATCATTGAAAGATGATTTCGGGAAAATATTAGCTCTGCTATGATGGCAGACTTTTGCTGGTCTCTGCAAAAGAATGCAAGAGAAGATCATCACAGAAAGAGAAAATGCCCAACGCATTTTTAAGGTTTCTCTAACCAAGTCTGTTACAGCCCAAAAAATAAATCGGTACCTTGCAGACATCATTTTCTTCATGAATGATATTCATGAAAACATCATGTTTTTGCATAATGTTCTTATAGTTTAAAATGGAATGTGTCTTAGTTGCTTGTAGAAGCAATGAGGCTACAACGATTTGTAAGAGCATATTATGCGTTAAATTTTGCATGAAAATAAAACTTTTGCAGAGAATTTTAACTGAGATGTATGCAGATACTTGCTTAAACCAACCGCTTGTCCTAGAGGCACTTTCATTTTCAATAGAATGTGTTTATTCACAACGTGACTGATTGATGGCGTAATTTTTGAGTTTTTGTTAATTGTTTGATACCATAAGTCCAAACAACTCAAAATCCTGACGTGATACAGAAAAACGGAGTTCATATTCAAATTCAGCGTCCCAAAATACATGTAGAATGCTTATTAAGGTTTCAGTTACCAAGATGTCATATTTTTTGTGACACAGTGCAATATGACAACCTCGCTTAACAGACATTATTTGTTGAAACAAAGTAGCTGTGATAAGTGAGGTTTCATTGTACTGGGATTACATTGGCTTTCAACCATTTTTACTGCTTTGTTGCTGTACTTGTAGAAACGCATTGTGCCAGGAGAGCAGGCGACTGCAAAGCGCATTAAACGCAATTGTTGCATGTACAATCGCATAGTCTTAATGAAGGATGAAGAATGTTAACTAACCAACTAATTCTTTATTGCTTTAGTTGTTCATCACGTTAGACAGCGAGAGCTGTGGGCTCATCGATCGTCATCGGATGCTTCATCTACTTGAAAAATTTTGGGATAAATTGGATGACGACGATCGGGGATGCCTCCACAATCCAAGAAAATGTGAGTGTCATGCGACAAAAATAGTTGGAGAAGTGAGCTAGTGCTAGTGACCGCTTAATTAGGTCAACCCAGATGGCCTGCAGGAACTCAATTTAAATCCAGTGAATCGAATCACAACCTTATAGCAAAAGTACCATATCAGGGCCAGACTTCAAATTACGTAATTCTGCCTTGCGGCTATTGATTCATAGTGGCCATCCTTAGCGTTGAACCTATGCCTGTTGAGCGAGAGCTGTTTGAATTTTCTCCTTGCAGGGCCGGTGATTGAGCTGGAGGAGCTGGATGACTTGTATCCCGATACCGAGGAGGAGAGTGGGAGCGAGGAGACAGTGATTGTATCTACAGAAGAATCCTCCGAGTTGGCTTCAGCTGTGCGGACCGAGCGTACGGAAGGGAGTGGTGAGCGGATAATTAGAAGCTTTGTTGGGATATTTCTTAAAGCCATTTTTTTGCAATAGTTGTAACCTTGCTCAAAATATTTAAATTTTGCTGATACTGTAACTCGTTATTGTACACTGAATTTGTAGTTTGGGATTCTACTTTTAATTGCAGTCTTTCCCTTAGCTCTGGTGCAGTGATAATTGTTCCGAAACTCCATGTAAGCACCATAGGTATTTGTCACAAAGGGCATTCGAAATTTAAATTGCTACGTTCCTCCAGCAAAAGTCTGGTCCAAGAACGAGCGTGCAGTGGCAGACGAGGGGTGGCAGACATACAATGAATCAGCACGTCTAAGCCTGCGAAAACACCGAATAAAAGGATTTAAAATCAACTAATTTTAATTGTAATCTGATCATCCATCGTAAGAAGCCTCTATTGGATAATCACCAAATCCAGCCCGTCTTGTTAGTGATGCGGCTGCATGTGTACAATCATGACCGGTTCGAAATTAGCGTTGCTTCTTTCACCTGATTTTTAAGTTTCTTCTTGTTCTGTTGAACTTAGTAGGTCATCGTGGATGTTACGCTTTTACCTGGTTTACGTCTTATTAAAAAATAAAGGAGGGGACCATCGGTGGTGTAGTGGTTGGAGCGTCTGCTTCGTAGTCGGTAGCTGTAGGCTCAATACCCTTGTCGAGTCAGAGCAAAGATTTCAAAAGTGATATCCATAGCTCCGCACCAATCAACAGCCGCCTCAACGTGATGGTGCGGTCCCCGACCCCGTTTGGGCTGGGTCGAAATGGCTGTTGGCCTTCCCGAGGGTCCAGTTACCAAGGGCACTCCCCTCGCACAAACCGTTTTTTCGCCGTGCTGCCCCCTGAACGACCGCAGAAACGCAGCACACAGCTTCTTTAAAATTTTTTAAAAAATTGGTCGCCTTCTCTCTTGGATCATCTCTTCTGATCTCCTCCCTCTCAATGACTTTGATATACCTACTCTTCTCCATCGCTCCTGCGCTTCGATCATCTACCAATTCTTCTAACTGTCCCTTTCTCTCTCCGGTCTTTCGCCCCAACGAGCTTCCCCCTTCCTTTGTTTTTCAGAAAGCTTGCTGGGATGACTTTGCCTTTTACTCTGACTCTCACTGTCCTTCTGCAGAGGAATACTCGTCACTTTCTCTTTCCTCTGCTGCTGTTCTTTTTACTTCTCTATCACTGAATGCAGCCAAATCTTCCATTCCTTTCGGCCGCATCAAACGCCATCCTAAAGCCTGGTTGTCCTCTGAACTGTAAGAAGCGGTCAGTGAAAGACGTAAGGCTTTCGCTGCTGCACACAAAAGTGATGAAAATCGCCAGGCTTACATCTCCGCTTTCCAACGAGTTTCGTCTGAGATCGCCAAGGCCAAGGCTGAGGCATGGCAGGTAATTTGCTCTTCTCTCTCGCCCAAATTGAACCCTAAATCTGTGTACTCTCTTTTTCGTTCTGTCGCTAGCTTGTCTTCCTCCTCTCGTAACTTTCCCAACTGTTCCTCTCCCGGGAGTCGGCTTGGATCTTCCCCGATTACCTAAGATCTCACTTTTCTGTCTCCCAGCCACAGGCCCTGCGTAGCAGAGGCAGAGGCTACCTTTCCGAACTCCGCCGTAGCGGTCCGAGCTCCGCCGAGCTACGTGCCCTGAGGAGTCTCGCTCGTCCTTTTGTTACTCCTTCTCCCCCGCTGAATTTCTTGCGACAGCCACAACCACTCTTCGTCCACTGCCACTGGCCAAAACAAAGCTGCCTGTCCCATGATAAAGCACTTTTCCCGCTCTGGCATGGATTTTCTGTCAACACATTTTCAATCTTTCCTGGTCTTTGCATTCTTTTCCTCCTTCCATCTGGAAGACATCTTCTATTATTCCCTATCATAATATGGGAAAGCCTCTCGACTCTTCTGCTTCCTTCCGGTCTATCTCTCTCACCTACTGCGTCTCAAAGCGTTTTGAACGCATCTAACTATCAGGTCTACTCTTCTTTCTGGAGTTTAGTTCTATTCTCTCTCCCCGCCGCACCGGTTTCCGCCTTGGACGGTCTACTCTAGATCAAATTCTGTTCCTTTCTTAGTCCATTTCGGATGAGTTTAACAAACCCAGGCCGGGATCTCGAACGATCCTCTGTACTATTGATTTCTCAAAAGCTTCCAACTCTGTCTGGCCCCCCGCCCTTTTCCACAAACTCATTTCGGCTGGCCTCCCTTCTTGTTTTGCTGGTTGGACTCAATCTTCCCTTTCTGAAAGGCCCACTTGCGTGGTTTATCAAAATCACAAAAGTCGTTTCTTTCAAGTTCGTCAAGGTGTTCCGCAAGGATCCGCTCTTGACCCTGTACTTTCCTCTCTTCATCAATGATCCCCTTGCTTCTCTGCCTTGTTCCGTCAGCTGCTCTCTTTACGCTGACGATCTGGGCATTTGGTCCTCCTCTTCCGTTCCTGCCGTGGAGGCCACACAAGGAGCTTTGTTTCGATTGGAGCGCTAGTCTGAGTACTGGTGTTTTCCTCTCAATCCGAGCAAATGCGAGGCCACATTTTCTCAGTAGATCTCCTCCAAGCTAACCTCCAGCCCAACTTCTTCTTATTCCACTCCCGCCTCCGTTTCAATCCCTTGGGATCACCTTCGACCGCACTCTTTCCTTTTCTATACATGTATCTTCGCTGAAGGCCAAGTTTTTCCCTCGTCTCAAAGCCATACGCTGTATCTCTGCTTTCTCATGGGCCCCTCTAAGGAGTCCCTCTCTGTTCTGTATAAAGCTTTTCTTCAGCCCCTTCTCTCATATGCTTCAACCGGATGGTTTCCTTTCTTAAGAGTTACCAATATCACCAAATTGGAACGCCTCCAGCGAGCGGCCAGTCGCACCATCACCGGCTGCCTCTCGTCCTCCCGCTTTTTTCTGATGCGTCTGTACCTCCCTTACGAGTCACTCTGACTCATTTCACTCTTTTATCTTATGAGAGGGCTCTTCGTCTCCCAACCTCCTTTTCCATCTCAGGTTTGGCCAGACTTGGAGTAAAACCAAGACTCTGCAGATTGTCCTGGAGAGCTATTGTGTCCAATTACCCGCTCATGCTTCCTGCTACTTCTTCTAGAAAGACTCTTCTTGCTTGCCCTCCCCCCCTTCCTTGGAACCTGCCTTCCTTCACTGCAGATTCCACCTTTTCCTATCCATGCTCCCGCTCTGATCCCCCTCTCTCTCGCCAAGGTGCGGCTCTCGCTCACTTGACTCTCTCCCACCTTGCGATCTGGTGCTTTGGACAGGCGGCTCTTGCGTGCTTGCCAACTGTTGTCTCTGCGGCACTGAGGCCACTCGTTCCTTTTCAGCAGGCCCAGTATTCCCAAGTTTTTTCCACTGAGGCCTGCACCATTCTGCACGCTCTTTGCTGGTATCGGAACCACCAACAAGTCTGCCATTTCTCTTTTCTTCTCGTCCTATCTGACTCTCGTTCTGTTCTCGCCAACCTGTCCTCTCCTCCACCTTTCCTGTTATCTCAATCTCTCTGGCAAATCTGGCAGGAACTGTCAGTCTTTTCACTTCTCCTGTTCCATCAGGCTACAATGGGTCCCTGGACACTGGTATCTCCCGGGGAATGACGCGGCTGATGAGCTGGCCACACGGGGAGCGCTACTTGCGCCCTCTGCAATCCCTTGTAGTCTCTCTCCTCTTATCTCTCGTATCCACTCTTCTCTTTTCTCGGACTGGAGGCGTACTGTCTCATCAAAATTCTTTGACACACAGGTTCCCTCGATTTCCACCGAGAAACTTATGCTCCCTCGTCATGCTCGCTGTGTCTTCTCTCGTCTTCGCTGCAACGAATACAGCCTTCTCTTAGGTTCTTATCTCTCTAGAATTGGCAGAATCGAGAATTCTTCCCGAAGCGCCTGTGGACACTCGTCCCAGGACACCTCTTATTTGGTTCTGCACTGTCCAACTACGGACTCTTTACGCCGCTGACTCTTTGGCGACTCTCTGTCTCTCTACGACCTCTGGTCCAGACCCTGGAGAGTTGCTCGGCTTTTGGGGCTCCATGGTCTTGCGCCATGCCCCCATCCCTCGGAAGTAGTCGGGTAACAACAACATATTCATAGCTTCGTTGCGTGGCACCTAGCTCATTATAGGTACTGCGAGGAAAGAGCTTCCTAGTTCACTTGCAGTGTCTTTTGAGTAATACAGTTAACGGAATAAGTCGATATGCGTGTGGCGGACGAATGGTGAGTGGGGCAGTCTATCCGTCGCTGTGAGCCAGTCGAACTAAAAACTGACAAACGGATCATAAGCTCACAAATGCATGAACAAATAATGATGTTGGATATATTGTTTTTGTATTACCCTTTAATAGATATATTGCGTAAATAGAAAAGAATGAACTTGCTCATACGAAGACAAGATGTTGGAGGACAAAATGTCGGACATTTTTTGTAGTTGAAGTTTTTTTTTAAGGTGATTCTGTTTCAAGCTTACTTTTAACCCCAATCCTCGTTTTTAGGTGAAGAGCCACAAACTGGAAGCTCGGAAACAGAACAAGAGTCCTCTGGAGGTTCAGGGTTTAAGTCTTCGGAAGAGGAAAAATCCCATTCAATTGTAGAGGAGTCGGGATCCTCATCATCAAACGCAGAAAAGGATGAGCGAAGCGGGAGTAATGAGCAGGAGGAAGGTGCAGGGACTCCAACAACTTCAGAAAGTGAGAGACTTGTGCATCTTAGTATAGCAGTTTTTAGTTTTTACGAAATGTCACGATCCGAACAACGTTAGTGTAGAAAGATAGACGGGACCATCCCTCAAATACGGGAAATGAAAACGCATTATCATCACTGGGCTTTGACGCAAGCCTTGATATCAACGCTACAAGCACAATGTTGCGCATAATCTGCAAAGCACTGCTAGTCTGATGAAGTACATTTATCATGAAGAGACCTAATGTAAGCGTATCAGTTTTAGTTCATACTTGCACGGTTAGCAGTAACGTCAAAGGGAATGGTTCAAAAGTAAGCGGTACGTAAGTCTTGTGCTTTGTGTTGGATAGTTTGGGTTTGTTTCATATACAGTCCTATGTAGGATATTGAGTTAGCTAGGAGCCACGTAAAGTATCTTACACTTGGCACAGCTTTTTTACTGCTTAACGAAATAGAGCACAACATTAAACTAAATTATTTTAGATCGAGTTCGAGCAGTGTTAAGTTGAAATATGGTTATCAGTAATATTTGCTATTTTCTAGGATCGTTGCGGTTATTTGTGTACACTACGTCACATTTTAGAAGTATCGCCAGGCCGTTATCTGGCAATTTTGCTGTGGGTGCTAATACATTTAGACGGGAATTAGTTGGAGTCAAGGGTGAAATGGGGCGAAACCGCTGTTCCCATACTTTTTTGTGGCATGTAATCGCTTTGTTATATTTTTTTGAATAGAGATCTTTCCAAGCATTCTTTGAATTAGGCCTAACCATCCAAATAAATCAATAACATAGCTGGCTTGTACACTTCAGGGGCTTGGCTAATATAGGCTTACGTAGTCGGCAGATGACAAATAGCATCTATTTTAAGTAAATTGAAGATAAACATTATAGTCTTTGCTGCTTCAGACAGTTTTAAGAGAGCACTGTGATGTCATTTTGTTTCGTTTAACTGCAGCCGTTGGAATGGTGACCGCATGCAAACGCCTATGCATCTGTAGAATAATAATGAATTGGATTGCTAAATCAAATTCAACGCTTATTGAAATATTTATTGTCAGTTGCCTTCCTGCACTTATTTTTTTTATCACGACCACCTTGGTCGAAGTTGCAAATTGTGTATTTTTTTCTGTTACTTTGAAGCTTAATTATTCTGGTTAACAAATTTAGTGCGTCCTTTCTGACCAAAAAGAATTGTAACTGGTTTAATTATAACACCATGTAGTAGCTTTAGCACAAAATTACAATTTTTAAGGCATGATGAAGTTTGGAAAGGAAATTAGATGCAACAATCACAAAAAAAATTTTTTTATTGTAGTTTGTGTTGGACTACTAGCAGTAGCTAGAGATCAACATAGTACTTGAGATCAACAAAGACTAGCAGCTAGAGATCAACATACAACATAGTTGTCCAAACTAATTTTTTTACAGGAGGCGAAGCTGAAATTACCAAAGTTTCATCTGCGGCTGGAACAGATACCCTCACTCCGGAGGCAGAGAAATTGCCCGAAAATGTTGTTGCTACTTTAGAAAAAAGTGCTACCGTTACAGAAGATGAAGAACTGGAAGCTAAAGATGAAACAGATGCTAAGGATGCGACTTCAACCAAAGAGCAAGAGAAAGCTGCTGAAAAAAAAGATGTTGAAGAGACCGAGAGAGCTGGGATTGCTGACAAGGAGTTGAATGAAAGACAGGAAGAAGAAGTTAAAAAAGAGGACGATGTTCCAGAAAAAGAAAAGGAGAAAGAAGGGGAAGCTGATGGAAAAGAAGCTTCGAAAGAGGAAGATGCTCAGAAAGAAGAGGAACATGATGTAAAAGAAGAAAAGCAGTCAGCTGAAGAACTTTCAAAAATTGAGGAACCTGTAGCAAAAGAAGAAGAAAAAGAAATAAGTACGAGAGAAAAAATATATGATTAGCTATGGTAATGTTAAATGAATCACTGCAAAAGTGATGATAAATGGATGAGACAATAACGATTCTTTGACCTTTTTTTTGATTTAAACAGTTGTTCTTTATGACTTAAAACTAACATAGACTGATAGTTGGATTTGGCATCACTGCATTATAAAGCTGTGCACGAGTAATTCAATATTTTATTGTATGTCTGCAAGTTAATTTTATCAGAAAACTGATTTGGTTTGCAATGTGATTTTATTAGCCACCTATTTCTGACCAGAAAAATTAAAGTCTTTTATAGTTTCAAGCGTTCATTTGCGTTTAAATTAAACTACTTGCTGAGACATTTGTGCAAAGAACAATTTCTCATCAACGGCATGATCTCGAAAATCTCAAGTTGTAATTCTCAGTCCTTGCTCTGCAGCTCCTGAACCAAGTACGTTGCTCGCGACAAACAGTGGCTCCTTGGCGGCGACTCTCATCACTCCAACACCTAACACTGAGGAAAGCAAAGACATTGGCCCCGTCAATATTCAGTTTTCAAAAGTATGTTTATTATTGTAATAGATTCTTAAGACTTCTTGTTCTTTTTGTGATTAACTTATTTACAAATCTTTGGTCCAAGCTTCTTTGGATTTTCTTAGTTTTGAAACTTGGTTCTACGACACTTACCCCCGGTCACATACATACGGTCATATACCCCCCCCCCCCCCGAGCACTTCAGCTATAACCCTAACCCTAACTCTAACTCTAACCCTAACCCTAACTCAAGAGACCGGGGGGGGGGGGGAGGTAAATGTCCTGATACCCCGATACTTTATGATCTGTTTTGTCATGGGTTAATCTCGTCATCATTTCACGTGGACAATTGGACCGTCAAAACTCCGATTTCTCATCTAGCAATAAAAAGACGAGCAATTAATTAGTTGATTCTCACTTCACAGGAAGATCTTCAGCCGAAAGTACGGAAGACCACGTCCATCACCACCGTGCGAAAGAAAGATCCTGGTGAAATATCGAAAGATATTGAAGGAGGTGCATTACAAGATGAGGAGAATAAAGCTTTGATAATGGTGCAAAAAGAAGAGTCTATGAAAGATAGGTGAGAATGATGGTATCACAGAGTGAGTTTATGAGGAGTAAGGTTTTCAATTTTCACATACATCAAGTTGTATGCGTTGCAATAAAGCTCATCAGTGCCACCTACTGCTTTAGACAAGAGTTCTAGTACAATTGAGAGATTTAACTTTTACGTAACTTTCAAAAACGTTGCTTTATAAATGATTGAGTATGTCATTGTGAGCTCCTCCACTATAGTTATTCATTGCTTTAAATTTTGTATAGAGACACAAACGCTGGCGAGAAAGATACCGACACTATCGTTACTACAGTGGCAGCAGGATCCGACGCGATTCTAGTTCAAAACACTGCAAAAGATATGGGTAAGACTGCGTAGCAGCTTGTCTATACAGAAGTTTTTAACAAGGAAAAACAATTCCGTAAATCCATATCATAAAGATAGGTCATGGCGGTTGCGGGTAGTGAATGTTGGCGTACGGATGAGCATTTTTAAGAAAATCTTTCCTTGATGGTGGCGATGATAATTATTGGGCAGCAAAAAATAAAATTGTGGTACGGATGTTGATACAGATGGTTATGTTAGTGGTGATTGCTAAGATGATAATATCTTAAGGACAAAGCATGGATGAGATCATGTTAATGATCATAGTAATTCTGATTTTGGTTCGTGATGGTGAAGATAATGATGATATTGATTGTAATAATCACAATCATTTGCTTTGCTCTTCCTATAATGAGATTTCTATCTTGCAACTCTTCTATTCCAGCCGAGTACATTCCTCAACCGATGGAGGTGAAAACTCGTCCCGGATCAACCAGTCGGATGAGTGTGACGTTTGCAGCGGAACCGCTTGTGTTGCCGGATCGACCGTCCGCGGAATTCTTCTCCTATTACTCTTCTAGGAGTCAATCGCGGTAGGATTGTGATTAAAATCTTATGAAAGATTGTTAGCAAGTTCAAACGATTAATACATTCAAAGTATGGAAACAAATGCTAGCAGATATCATGTAGCAATTGTTCTCAATGGTTTGTTAGCTATAGACTTTTTGGCTGAAATTCCAAGATAAGCACACCAAGATAGATTTGCAAACGATTTAAGAGATGTTACGAAAAGCCCCAGGTCATATCTGAGCTGGCGTTTTAATTCTTACTTGAAGTCAGTTTATAGTGTGTTGATACCACCTTGCGGTCATGGCTATCATAATTCTTCGTTATATCTCTTTACATTGTGGTTTGTGATATGAATAACCGAGTTCTAACTGGGTGATAACCGGCGCGATGGCGTAGTGGTTAGAGCGTCCGCTTCGCAGTCGGTAGACCTGGGGTTTTATTCCCCACGTCGAGTCATACCAAAAGACTTTAAATAATGGTATTCACAACTTCCCTGCTCGGCGCTTAGCATAAAAAAGGGATAATGTGGAGAACAAGCCGGCAAATTTGCTTGTTATGTCCTTGGGCAAGACACTTAACAGGATGCCTCCATCTTTATGTGGCAGACAGGTGGTGGGGCCAAGCAGTCTACCCATCATGGTGGCCCCAGTCTGACGAAAAACATGAAAACCGAGCATGAGCTCATGCCCATGAATGAATGAACTGGCTGATGCAGCAATTTATACTGATCGTCTTCGAGCCTCCGAAAAAGAAGAATACCGTAAGAAAAAATAGCTTGAGGCTGTTAAAAATTTACGAATATGTGAGATATCTTTAGCTTGTTGATGTGTAAATAACCCAGCAATAAAATATTTTCCATTTGTGGTACTTAACAACTCGATTTCACAGAATGACGAGTGTGTTCGATGAAGATCAATTGAACATTGGGAGGTTCATTTCACTTCTTGAAAACTTCTTGAGCGATGAAACCAACCATCCTCTAGTCGAACAACTGGTCAACTTCATTCATGGAGGTTATGTCGAGACCGAGGAAGAAAAAATGGCTAGACTTGAAAAAGTAAATCATCACCTATAAATAGGTTTTTACACACAGTGGTCACTTCTGAGATTTATATTTGTTTTTTTTAGGATTACGTCTTTGAAAATAGTGTTGTCCGTGATTTCAAGAAACGTCTTTGTTTTTCATATAAGTTTCATTTGGTCATATTTTAGCTAGGGGACTGCAATCTTTAGTGTAAAAGTTTTCCACGTCATCTTAAAACGAAATTCAAGATCAGAATTTACCCAACCAATTCGTCTAGCTTTTCTAAGATTTGAAGTATAGTATTTTGAGACCTTTACGAAGAGCCTTCAACTCGATATGCCTCAAAACGCCCACATTTGGAAAGAACGACCTCCAACAATAATAAAAATTTTCGTTTTGTTGTTCTAATTTTTAGTTTCTGGTTGATGGCAGATGGTGCCTATACAACCTAAACCTCACAATCAGCAGTTGCATCCCCCAACTCAACTGGTTTAATACCAAGTCCCTTGTATGCAAGTTAACCATTAAATAGTATATTGGTGGATAGAATTTCAAGGGTCCCTAATGTATGTCTATTTTTTAAATGCTTTAAAGAAGGAAATGTGTAAACTAACAAAGTTTTTGACATTTCGTCAGTGAGAGAGAGAGGTCTCGCTGAATATCTTTCCA
The DNA here is from genome assembly GCA_963675345.1 of Trididemnum clinides. Classification (NCBI taxonomy): domain Eukaryota; kingdom Metazoa; phylum Chordata; class Ascidiacea; order Aplousobranchia; family Didemnidae; genus Trididemnum; species Trididemnum clinides. The sequence goes on along the minus strand of OY776299.1, from coordinate 32,258,317 downwards.
CAATTATAACTATGTGTAACGCAAGATTTTTCTCAGTCTCGTCGTGAGATTCTATCCGCAAAGCATCGAGAAATGGTTGATAATTTGTTTAATAAATGGGACAACGACGGACAGGGGTATATTGATAACGAGGAAGTGGACGATGTTTTGTCCAAGTAAGTAACATATTGTTAGATTAAAGCTGGTTTTAATTTATTTTTTGCTCCTGGAATTGAACGGGTATTTTATTTATTTATTTGATTGCGAAGAGTTTTAAAGCCTGTTTTGCAAATTACTTCTTTTCATTTTGTATAAACTACGATTACTGTTTATGAGCAAAAAACTTTTTGCGGGTACTGCTGCTGGGGTGGCTAGTTTCTTATTTTTTGAGGTACTGTAATCTTCGAATACTAGTTCCTATTTTCCTTTTCAGATACAAAGGAGGAATGGAGGCATCCGCTTTGAAGCGAGCCAAACAAGCGGTCCGTGCGGCACGCAAACATGCACCGTACCACGACCGGCGGCGTCTCAACAGGAAGGAGTTTCATGTTTATATTAATGCAGTGGTGGAAGCCATGGTGGGAGGAGAAGAGGTGAGGGCCGAGCCTGGGATCCTTAGCTGGAAACAAGTTTCAGCAGTGATATATTGTTATAAGGCAATAGGCTGGCTGCTGGAATATTTGTTGTGCTGTTGTCATGCGGTCATCGATTCCAACAGGTCCCTTGTCTGAGATATTGTTTCAATTGACTTGTTGGTGGTGACAGGATGAACTTATACAGTGTTCCACTGAACAATTTTTGACTCGCGTCGGGGTTACCATTACTATCTGCTCAGTGTAAATCCACCACAAGAAAGTAGCTGAAGGTTTCCGGTTCGATTCTCAGATCAAATCACCTTACTTTCATCTAAAGCTGTGGACTGGACATGGAACCGAAACCGACCATAGCTTGCAGTCAATCGGAAAAACGAAATATGTTGTTGGGGGTCGTGCCAGCTCATGTTCGGTTCGACTGCTGAAGCATGATTTCTCCTTTTTTATCATCTCTATCTAAAACTTCTGGTCCGCCCTTTGGACAATTTCCTGGATATTGGGTTTCATGGTTTCCGTCATGATTTGTAAACTCCCACACTGCCCGAACCCATTCTCGAAAAGGGAGTTAGTTACAGAGACACAGTATACTCCTCCTCATTCTTACATTTTATGTTTCAGGTCTTCGACGGCCTTATTGAATTTGTCACCACCACTGTGGAACGGACCTACACTGAACGAGTGAGGGGTGAAGCGCGCCGCAAGTGGCTGGCCCAGATTCTATCCTCTGCCGAGACTGGGGGTGCGTCTATGGACCAGGTCTATCGGGCCGTGTTTCAAACTCTTAGGAAGGTGAGAACTAAGACGTGATGGGGGAAAGGATGAATGAGTTGACTATTGGTCGAAAGTTGTTTCAGAAATCAGCAAATCACTCTATAACTGCACTTATGCGGCTATGCTTGCTGCTCGCAATATTCGTAGCGCCTCAGTAAGTGCTATGCCGCAACTGGCGCAGAATATTGCTGATTAGAGAGGTTTTCATTTGTCAGGGGTTTTGATTGAAACAAAATATATAAATTTAAGGTTAAATTGCCGCTAGTTTTTATCTCGTTGTGTTTCATGTCGTCGCGCTGTTGTAGGACGCCGATTCCCATGGCAACCAGAAGAAGATGAGCTCCTACATCGCTCTTCTCGAGCACAACGTCACGGATCCCGATCGGGGACCCGTACTGCTGCGGTACGTGGCATGCACTCCCGACAATGCCCCCTTCATGCTTGGCAAAGCCTTCTACGAAGACATGAAAGGAATCAGGTAACGATGATGTCGCTAGAATAGGCGGGATATGTTGATGACGTTACCGGGCATCATGGGTCATCGCGATAAAGCGCCTGAGTCATGAGCTTGAAGTTGTGAGTTTAATACCTGCTATAGACTCTACATTGTGGTGTCCTCGCAAAGACACTTCGCCGTGCCCTGCTCGTGCGCGCTGCTTTGATAGAATCGCTGTGCGCCTACGTAGCTGTTAACCCTGAAGCAGGTCTCAACGCAGTCGTTTGATGTATCGCAGTTAAATATTCCTGTGACTTTAGAATCATGTAACTCTCACGTATATCACGTGTGTTGCCAATACTTTTAAATGTGACGTAACTTTCAGGCGCGCGCGTTTGCATCATTGTTCATTAAATCGCCTTCTTTTAGCTTCTATGCAGTGAGGCGCGGCAAGTTGGTTCACGTTCCCAGGGTTCAAAGCCACGGTCGAATATACTTTTGGAATCCAATGAGGGAGGAAGGAGATAGAGAGGGTTCCCTTGTCCTGGTCCCTATCCGGGATGAACAGAGGCGCACTTTCGGACTCCTTGGTGTAGACAACGTTGACTCCGCCGCTGCAACGGACCGGAGCATCTTTGCGTCGCACGAGATCAGTTTCTATCAGGTGAAGTCACTGGGTTTTAATGACGACTAGCCGGTCATTATTAGTGACACATCATGCGCTTATAACGCAGGGAATTGCCAAGAGCTTCTCTAACGCGTTTCATCATGTGGACCTGCGCAAGAAGCTACTGCGCATCGTCGACGCTGCCATGTCGTGGGTTCACAGTCGCGCACCGCGGGTGCACAACATTGTCGTGTATTTTGTGGAACCGGATCCGAAAGGACAAGCGGGCCACGTGTTGCGGAAGATGGTAACAGCCGACAACAACACAGGTAGGATTGCATGGAAAGGGGGACGATATCCTGCTACTTCTCGCTCGCTCCGCAGCCAGGGCTGTTATTGATCCACTTTGAATTGCGTGTCTACTAACTTTATTTTTGTGTCTATGTTATAATTTAATTTAAAGAACTGGTTGAAGTAGTCCCCCAAATTCATTCTATTTATTTTTTTTTATCTATATAACGTTTGTAAATTGCAAAACTACCTGCCTGTTCCTCATGTTCGTTCATAACGGTAACCACTGGTGCATTTTTGAAAACATTTTTGTTTTCCTCAAATGTTTGTTACATGTTGTTAAAACTTACCAAAAACCAGCTCCACTTGCTTTCTCTGCAAGAATAAACTGGGATACACTTTTTTGCTGTCATCAAATAAATGTGGACTACAGCAAGCTGGATTCCGAGAAATTTAAATTAACAGAAACTTCAGTATATGCGTGCAGGGTGTGCGAGTGAAACTTGTATTTGCAAAGACTCGTTGCGCGTAATTACCGCATGTTCTGCTCAGTCACACTTAAGGTGATGCGTTGTTCGTTAACCGTAATGTTCATCAGGACTTACAATCGCACACAGCCGACCACAGCGCCTCTATCGGAAGGATAACTTATTCCGGGATTATCTTTTTAAAAGCATGGAGAACTCGGAGACCACCTCTGCTGATGCATACGGAGAAAGACACACTGCTTATCCTTTGAGAGATGAGGAAGGGAGATGTCAGGTAGTGGAGCGATTCCTTCTGGCCACAGTAGCCTAGGGACTATCCAGTGTCCACCTTAATTTTGATTTCGTGATTATTGCGGCTGACATACGTTTGCAGCGTTTAGATTGCGAGATTGCTTTGCTTTATGACACAAGAAAAAACGCTCTGATGTATGTCATTTAACAGAAATAAAGCAATGCGATCTCTGCCGAATTAGGGAAAATGTACCTGGATTGTTAATGCCAATGTGCGAATTCACAGCAGCACTTTCCTGGTTGGTTGCAGCGCGTGTTAGAGACATGAACTGCCAGCAGTACTGGCTACTACAAAGCGCGTCTGAACACACTGTTTTATGGCAAACACTTTAATATCTCCATTTCTCGCTAAGCAGGACCTAGACGATTCTCCTCGACAATGCTCCTCATCTTTTCCGATTAAGAGCATCTTTTGTCGTCATACCAAAATCATCCACATATCGATACTTTCTTACCATCTTCTTGCATCGATTTTTTTGGTTTTGAGACCTCTATGTTGTACTGTTTACTTTCCAATCCATCGGAGTCTTCTCCCCAAAACCTTTGCCACTGATTCAATTCCCATGTTTCTATGCGGCTTTAAAATAAGGGTTCAAGTACAATTACTTAATTGAGGGAGAACTAATAGCTCAGCATTTTTTAGTGCGTGATTGACATCAGCATAGGCAAGCTTCGCTCGCTGCCTCGCCACGAGAACAGGGAGGTGCAAAGGATGTTGAAACTACTGCAGGCTGCGAATAAAGAAGTGATGAAGGAGTCGATAGGAGGGGAGAAGACGGTGGTGCTCGGTAAGTTAGGAGTGAGCTGTGCATCCACTAACTTGCACTTTTATTTTCGTGATTCATTGATTCATTTTGTACTAGTCATAAATTTAGACAAATATTATTACTACCAACAAGACAGACTGGCAGTAGGATTACAAATAGGTATCTATTGTAATATGCTGGGGGTTAACAGATATAAGAGCCGTGGTGTAGTGATATTGTTGCAGGCTTCAGAGCAAAAGATCTGGAGTTCTAAACTATAGAAACACCGCTGGTATTTGTCAGGAAGGGCATCCGGAATTTAAAGTGCTACGTTACTCCACTACAAAGTCTGGTTCGAAAGCGAGTGTGTAGTGGTAGACGTGCATTGAATCAGCACGTCTGAGCCTGCGAAACGCGGGAAAAAGGACGTAAAACCGACTTTTAACAGATATCAGAGCCTATTTTGTTGAGCAATTGGAATTGGCTTATGCTTTTAACTAAAGATAAGAATATGGTATGGATGATTAAACTAGATTATTTTCTACCTTTACTATCGTTTACTGCTATTGAATAACGATTTGCTGACATTTAATCTTTAGAGGCTGAGGAGAAGGGTAGCGACGACATGCGAGTGGATATTATGTTCGATCGTCTCATGCTGACCGACCTGCGGGAGAATGTCAGTAAATTAGATAACAACGTGTTTGCGGAGTTGAAAAATTACAAGGTAAGTCAAATGGGCTGCCACTTTCCTCTGACCTTAAATTAACTTGCAATTGCTTGCTTGGTTAAATTGAGGTAATAGATTTTACGTTAATTTTATAGCATTGGATAATTTTTATCTCCATCAAAAAAACCTATTAAGGTTATATATGAAAAATAGTGTAACATTTGATATCTTATTTGACACTGTTTCGGTGGCGGATTGTTGATCCCTCGCATGCCTCATAAAGGTAATGCATTAAGTAACTTTCGATTACTGATTACCTTCAAATCAGTATTTTGACTCAAATATTAGTGGCTGATCATTACAGGTCCCACCACAAATGATACACAATATATTGAAAGCCGTTCTACTTGTTTATAATCAAAATCCGGAGATTCTGGAAGAATTGGATGACTGGGTCACGTGCAAACAGGTGAGATTTTGCTGTCTTTTGTACCGGAGCATCTGATGCAAATAAGCTTCATTGATTGTTATCGAAAGTTGCAGGGCAGCAAAGCTGAGAACAATTTGCGCTAACTTGCTTTGGAATTCAAAACTTCGCTTAAATGGCCACCTTTTACGTTTCATAAATTTGCTGCTAGTCGGAGTTTGCCAAGCTGAGAAAATAATGAAATGCTTTTCGAAGGAAGTGCATTACGAGGTTTGATCAAGCAACGGTCCAATTGGTGAATCCATCACCACCAGCCATCTGGGTGTTTGCACGATGTTTTCGCTTTAGCCTTTATAAATTTCCCTCCCTGATTTAGACTAAATTCGTCATCAATGTTTGACGTTTCAGATGGTGACGAGCAAGCTACGTCAGTGGATTTTGACGTACGATCCTACGTCAGAGCAGGAAAGTCTCGAGAACGATGAGGTTATAGACGAAGTGGTTGAGGCATTAGGAAAGTTGTTAAAGGTTTGTTTTGCAATCACGGTGGTGGGGGAACGTTCTTTTAGACAAAATTCTCTCCGATCAAATAATGTCTGCACCAATCAACAGCCGCCTCAACGTGGTGGTGCGGTCCCCGACCTCGTTTGAGTTGGGTCGAAACGGCTGTTGGCCTTTCCTAGGGTCCCAGTTATTCCGGGAACTCCCCTCGCACAAACCATTTTTTCGCCGTGCTGCCCCCTGAACGACCGCAGAAAGGCAGCACACAGCTTCTTTAAACTCGGTCGTCTGTCTTCTACCTTTCTCTTGACCGTCTTCGTTTCCTCATTCTTCTCCTACTCTTGATGAGCGGCAACGTTCTTCCATACCCTGGCCCCGTCTTTCTTTGCTCCGTGTGCGCTAGAAATGTGACCTGGCGGGGTAGGTCAGTGCAATGCTGCACCTGCTCCAAATGTTTCTATTTAAAGTGCTCATTACTCTCCTCAAAATTCAGAATTCTTGGCAGCTCTCAATCCTGAAGCTGCGCCCTGCAGCGTCCCTGCTTCCTCTGGAGATAACACTGTGACTTCCTCCTCGGAGTCCTCCAGTATGTATGTATACCTCCACTGTTCAATCTGGCCCCTCCTTTGCTAATGCAGCGATTCCGCCCCACCCTCGCCTTTAAACCTCTCATCCCCTTCCGCCCACTTTGTATGTTCTCCCTCTGCATCCTCACCACCGCCTCATGCTCCTGGCTGTCTTTCTACACCTCCTGCTTCCTCTTCCTTCCCTGACTCCCTCAGGGTTTTTCAATAGAATGCTGGCGATCTCCGAGCCAGGAGCACTGGCACATCACTCTATTTCGTCTCATTCTGTTGATTTATTTGTATCCAGGAATCTAACCTTACTCATCTTTCTCTTTCCGGATCCCTGGATTCTCTGCTCTGCGATCTGATCGCACCCACTCCCAATCTGGCATTCTCTTTCGTGATGCCACGCACGCTAGCGGCGGCGGCGTCATCATTTTGGTCAGGCAGGGCTTATCCTTCTCTGAACTTTCTCCCTCCTCTCTTTCTTCGCTTGATCCCTACTCTGATTATGTAAGGGTCAACATCTCTCTAAACAACTCCTTCTTGCTCTCATTTCGTAATGTCTATGCTTCGTTATTCGCTCTTCTCCGACAGATAGCAAAATCGACTCTTTTTCTCCCTCCATCCTTTTCTCCTCCAGAAATCTCTTCATTCTGGGGGACTTCAATTCCCTTCACTCCCTCTGGGACTCAAAAAGTACTGACCCCTGTGGGGAGGAAATATTAGATTGGTTCATCTCTTCTGATCTCCTCCCCCTAAATGACCCTGACATACCTACTCTTCTCCATCGCTCCTCCCCTGACATCTCCTTTGCTCCCTCCTTTCTCGCTCTATCTTGCTCCTGGGAGGTGCTTCAGGACCTGGGTTCTTATCACCTATCAATTTTTTTAACTGTTCGTCTCTCTCCGGTCTGTCATTCCAACAAACGTCCCTTTTCCTTGAATTTTCAGAAAGCTCGCTGGGATGACTTTGCCTTTTATTGTGACTCTCACTGTCCTTTTGCAGAGGAATACTCGTCACTTTCTCTTTCCTCTGCTGCTGCTCTCTTTAGCTCTCTAACACTGAATGCAGCCAAATCTTCCATTCCTTTCGGCCGCATCAAACGCCATTCTAAAACCTGGTTGTCTGCTGAAGTGGAAGAAGTGGTTAGTGAAAGATGTTGCTCACAGAAGTAATGAAGATCGTCAGGCTTACATCTCCGCTTCCCGACGAGCTTCGTCTGTGATTGCCAAAACCAAGGCTGAGGCATGGCAGGTAATTGCTCTTCTCTCTCGCCCAAATTAAACCCTAAATCTGCGTACTCTCTCCTTTGTTCTGTCGCTAGCTCTTCTTCCTCCTCTCCTAACTTCCTCAACTGTTCCTCTCCCGGGAGTCGTCTTGGATCTTCGCCGATTACCTGAGTTCCCACTTTTATGTTTCCCAACCAAAGGCCCTGCGTAGCAGAGGCAGAGGCTACCTTTCCAAACTCCGCCGTAGCAGTCCGAGCTCCGCCGAGCCACGTGCCCTGAGGAGTCTCGCTCGTCCGTTTGCTCCTCCTTTCTTCCCGCTGAATTTCTTGCGACAGCCACAAACCACTCTTCGTCCACTGCCACTGGCCCAAACAAAGTTGCCTGTCCCAATGCAAAGCACCTTCCTCGCTCTGGCATGGATTTTCTGCCAACATTTTCAATCTTTCCTGGTCTTTGCATTCTTTTTCTTCCATCTGGAAGACATCTTTTATTATTACCATCCATAATATGGGAAAGCCTCTCGACTCTCCTGCTTCCTTCCGGCTTATTTGTCTCACCTCCTGCGTTTCAAAGTTTTTTGAACGCATGTAACTATCTGGTCAACTCTTCTTTCTGAAATCTAATTTCATTCTTTCTCCCTGCCACACTGGTTTCTGCCCTGGACTGTCTACTGTAGATCAAATTCTGTTCCTTTCTCAGTCCATTTCGGATGGGTTTAACAAACCCAGGCCGGGCTCTCGAATGATCCTGTCTACTATCGATTTCTCAAAAGCTTTCGACTCTGTCTGGCACCTCGCTCTTTTCCACAAACTCATTTCGGCTGGCCTCCCTCCTTGCTTTGCTGGTTGGACTCAATCTTTCCTTTCTGAAAGGCCCACTTGCTTGGTTTATCAAAATCACAAAAGTCGTTCCTTTCGAGTCCGTCGAGGTGTTCCGCAAGGATCCGTTCTTGGCCCTGTACTTTTCTCGCTTCATTAATGTTTTCCCTGCTTCTCTGCCTTGTTCCGTCAGCTGCTCTCTTTACGCTGACGATCTGGCCATTTGGTCCTCCTCTTCCGTTCGTTTTTACTGCCGTGGAGGCTACACAAGGAGCTTTGTTTCGATTGGAGCGCTGGTCTGAGTACTGGTGTTTTCCTGTCAATTCGAGCACATGTGAGGCCTCCTTCTTCAAATTAAATCTCGACCAAGCTATCCACCAGTCCAACTTGCTTTTATTCAACTCCCGCCTCCGTTTCAATCCCACTCCAACCTTTCTTGGGATCACCTTCGACAGCATTGTTTTTTCAAAATTTGTATCTTCGCTAAAGGCCAAGTTTTCTCTTATCTCTAGGCCATGCGCTGTATCTCTGATTTCTCCTGGGGCCCCTCTAAGGAGTACCTCTCTGTTCTGTATAAAGCTTTTCTTCAGCCGCTTCTTACATATGCCTCACCCAGATAGTTTCCTTTACTTAGCTTTTCCAACTTAACCAAATTGAAACGCCTTCACCAAGCGGCTAGTCACGCCATCTCCGGCTGCTTCTCGTTCTCCTCCATTCCACTTTATTCTCCGAGGCTTCTTTACCTCCCCTACGAGTCACCCTGTCTCATTTTGCTCTGTCATGTTATGAGAGGGCTCTTCGTCTCCCAACCTCTTTCCTCATTTTAAGTTGGAGTAAAACCAAGACTCTGCAGATCGTCCTGGAGAGCTTTTGTGTCCAATCACCCGCTCATGCTTCCTGCTACTTCTCCTAGGGAGGCTGTTCTTGCTTTCCCTCCCTTTCCCCCTTGGAATCTGCTTTCCTTCACTGTAGAGTTATCCTTTTCCTATCCATGCTCTCGCTCTGATCCCCCTATCTCTTGCCAAGGTGCGGCTCTCGCTCACCTTGACTCTCCCACCTTACGATCTGGTAATTTGAATAGGCGGCTGCATTCATTTTCCTTTTCGCAAAGGCGGCTCTGGCGTACTTGCCAACTGCTCTCTCTGTGGCACTGAGGCTACTCTTTCCTTTTCAGCAGGCTCAGTATGCTTAAGTTTATCTGCTGAAGCCTGCGCCATTCTGCACGCTCTTTGCTGGTCTCGGCAGCACCAACAAGTCTGCCACTTCTCTTCAGTTCCCCTCCTATCTGACTATCGTTTTGTCCTCGCCACCCGGTCTTCTTCATGTTTCCTTTCAACTCAATCTCTCTGGCAGATCTGGCAGGAACTGTCTTTTCACCTCTCCTGTTCCATCAGGCTACAGTGGGTCCCCGGACATTAGTCTCTCCCGGGGAACGACGCGACCGATGAGCTGGCCAGATGGGGAGCACTACTCGTGCCCTCCGCAATCTCTTGTAGTCTCTCTCCTCTCGTTTCTCGTATCTACTCTTGTCTTATCTCGGACTGGAGGCGTATTGTTTCATTTAAATTCGTCGACCCACAAGCTCCCTCGATTTCCACCGAGGAACTTGCGCCCCCTCGTCACGTTCCATGTGTCCTCTCTCGCCTTCGCTGCAATGGACACAGCCTTCTGTTGAGCTCTATTTCTATAAGATTGGCAGAATCGATAATCCTTCCTGCAGCGCATGTGGACACCCGTCCCAGGACACCTCTCATCTCATTCTGCACTGTCCAGCTACGGACTCTTTACGCAGCTTGCTCTTTGGCGACTCTCTATCTCTGTACGACCTCTGGTCCAAGCCCTGGGAAGTTGCTCGGCTTCTGGGGCTCCATGGTCTTCCGCCAAGCCCTCATCCCGCGGAAGGGGTCATGTAACAACAACAGCATCAAATATTGTAATTTTGTAAAGCTAGGAATGAAAGTTTCAGGATTTATCTTCGGGCGAAAGAATTGCTGTCCGAGTGATGTTTTAGCTAAGATTGATGAAAACACGTGCAATTCACGTGAAAAAGAGTTTTAATGTCTTTAAAAGCAAATCCGATACTTCTGGAACTGAAAAAATCTACAATATTTAGACCAAATTTGGGTTAGGGTAAATGTGGTCTACAAAAGGTACCAATTTTTTCCTTCACGCTTCAAGGGGATAATTTTTTTTGCCATGTTTATCCTCCATTCACGAGAAAGCGAATTGTATCGCAATATTTTGGACTGGACATCGCACTCGCTTGGGAGTTGCCATTTCCGAGCTGTCTGGGCCGCCTGTCTTCCACATAAAGACGGGGGCGTCCCGTTAAGTGCTTTGCCCAAGGACACAACAAGCAAACTTGCCGGCTTGTTCTCCAAAACCTACCCTAAATGCCAGGCGCCAGGCATGGAAGCTGTGGATACCATTTTTTAAAGTCTTTTGGTTAAACTCGACAAGGGGATTGAACCCCAGGTCTACCGACTGTGAAGCGGACGCTCTAACCACTACGCCATCGCACCACAAATTTAGTGTTTACTGCGCTCCTTTGTGGCCAGTTTTTCATGTAGTTTAATTTTAACGGGTAATTTTTTTTACGCAGGGGATTCCTCACGGAGCGGTGGCAAAGCAAGGATCCCGACCAGCGCAGCAGCTTTACAACTGGGCGTTCGTGTGTCTGTCGCTGATTGAGCACACGAGGAAGATGCGGAAGAACGAAGGGCAACCTGCAGTGACGCCCGTTACCTCAGCTAGCACTAATACAACACAAGAAAGTCTCGATGTGCCCGGGGATTACTAGCAAATAAGACTAAATGGGGAAAAGGATTACCACGATGTTGTGCCCCCCCCAATAAGCTTGTTACTGTCACTTGGCGTATTTTCTTGTCAATTGTTCGTGTGGTTTTGCGCAGTTTTTCATATTTTTGTAGTCCTTTCTTTACCTTTCTCTATGTTACCTGTTCTTCTACACTGTGACGAACAAACAACTGTGACGTCATACTATACTGTAATGTTAGCGCGTTATTGCAAATGCATTTAACACTGATTTGTGAACACAGTACGTGGCTCTGCGAAATGTAGGAATTGCTCCATTATGGCATCAGCTCTCTGCTGCTGAGCGCGTTATCCGCATCGCATATACACAAGCGATCGACTCAGACAATCGCAGTCTTTTCTTGGCTTCTGGCAGATCTACGCGAACTGGCATAAAAACTAAAAAATGCCTCGCCTATACTGTAGGTTTTCAAAAAATCTAAACTGAGATTCGGTTTTCTTTCTCAAATCTAGCCAATTATCTGTTGTTGTTACCCAACCCTTTCCGAGGGATGAAGGCAAGGCGGAAGACCATGGAGCCCCAGGGCCTGGACCATACGTCAAATAGAGAGTCACCAGAGTCCGTTGCTGGACAGTGCAGAATGAGATGTCCGCAGGCGTTGCATGAAGGATTCTCGATTCTGCCAATCTTACAATAATAAGAGCTTAACTGAAGGATGTGTCCGTTGCAGCGAAGACGAGAGAGGACACAGCGAGCGTGACGAGTGAGCACAAGTTTCTCGGTGGAAACCTGTGTATTAAACAATTTTGTCGGGACTGTACGCTTCCAGTCCGACAAAAGATAAGAGTGGATACGAGAGACTACTACAAGAGATTGCGGAGGGTGCAAGTAGCGCTAGCCAATTTTTCAGTCGCGTCGTTCCCCGGGAGAAATGAGTGTCCTGGGATCCACTGTAGTCTAATGGAACAGGTGGAAACAGAAGACAGTTCCTGCCAGATCTGCCATAGAGATTGAGTTGAAAGGAAACATGAAGAAGACCGGGTGGCGAGGACAAAACGATAGTCAGATAGGAGGGGAACTGAAGAGAAGTGGTAGACTTGTTGGTGCTGCCGAGACCAGCAAAGAGCGTGCAGAATGGCGCAGGCTTCAGCAGATAAACTTAAGCATACTGGGCCTGCCGAAAAGGAAAGAGTGGCCTCAGTGCCACAGAGGGAGCAGTTGGCAAGTACGCCAGAGCCGCCTTTGCCCAAAAGAAAAACGAACTGATCTGTCTGTTCAAAGAACTAGATCGTACGATGGGAGAGAATTAAGATGAGCGAGAGCCGCACCTTGGCGAGAGAGGGGGAAGTATGGGGAGGAAACGGTGGACTCCTCAGTGAAGGAAGACAAGTTCCAAGAAGAAGAAGTATGGCAAGCAAGAAGAGCCTCCCTTGGAGGAGAAGAATGACCAAGCATGAGCGGGTGAGTGGACTCAAAGGATTTTCGATGCTGCTGATTTTAGAGAGATAAGTGCTCAACAGAAGGCTGTTTCCGTTGCAGCGAAGACAAGAGAGGGCACAGCGAGCGTGACAAGGGAGCACAAGTTCCTCTGTGGACACCGAGGTAGCCTGTGTCTCAAACCTTTAAAACGCAGAAGGTGAGAGAAATAAGCCGAAAGGAAGCAGGAGAGTCGAGAGGCTTTCCCATATTGTGGATGGTAATAATAGAAGATGTCTTCCAGATGGAAGAAAAAGAATGCAAAGACCAGGAATGATTGAAAATGTGTTGGCAGAAAATCCATGCCAGAGCAAGGAAGGTGCTTTGCATTGGGACAGGCAACTTTGTTTGGGCCAGTGGCAGTGGACGAAGAGTGGTTTGTGGCGGCCGAAAAAAATCAGCCAGGGAGAAGAAGGTGCAAAAGGACGAGTGAGACTTCTCAGGGCACGTGGCTCGGCGGAGCTCGGACAGCTACGCAGAGCCTGTAGCTGGGAGACAGAAAAGTGGGAACTCAGGTAATCGGTGAAGATCCAAGACGACTCCCTGGGAGAGGAACAATTGGGAAAGTTAGGAGAGGAGGAAGAAGAGCCAGCGACAGAACAAAGGAGAGAGTACGCAGATTTAGGGTTAGATGTAGAAGAGAGAGGGAGAAGAGCAAGTCGCCTGCCATGCCTCAGCCTTGGCGATGACAGACAAGGCATGTCGGGAAACGGAGATGTAAGCATGACAATCTTCATGACTTGTGTAAGCGGCAGCAAAATCTTTGCGTCTTTCACAAACCGCTCCTTCCACTTCAGGAGACCACCAGGTTTTACAATGGCGTTTGACGCTGCCGAAAGGAATGAAAAATTTGTCCGCATTCACTGTCAGGGTGGTGCAGAATGCAGCAGTAAAAGAAAAAGACAAGTATTTCTCTGTTGAACAATGAGAGTCGAAAAAAAAGCGAAGTCATCCCAACGAGCTTTCTGAAAATTGAAGAAATGTGGACGTTTGTTGGGGCGAAAGACCGGAGAGAGGAAAATTAGTAGGTGATCAAAACCCAGGTCCTGAAGCACCTCCCAGGAGCAAAGATAGCCAGGGAAGGAGCGATGGAGAAGAGTTGGTATATCAGGGTTATTGATAGGAAGGTCAGAAAGGACCCAATCGAACACTTCCTTTCCAGGGGGTCGGAAGTACGTTTAGAGTCCCAAAGGAAGTGATGGCAATTGAAATCCACCAGGATGAAGAGATTTTGGAGAAAAGGAATCGATTCTGCTATCCGTCGAAGAGCGTATAGGGGAGCATAGACATTAAGGAATAAGAGCGAGGGGGTCGGGCACGCTTCGATGCCAACATATATAGTTAAACTTTCAAATTGTTGTTTACTAGTGGTGTCGGCATCGAGTTGGGCCCTTTCCAGAGGGAGGAGTTGTTTAGTGAGATGTTGGCCCTTACATAATCAGAGTAAAGATCCACCGATTGAGGAGGTAGAAAGCTCAGAGAATAAGCCCTGCCTGACAAAGATGATGACGCTGCCGTTAGCGTGGATGGCACCGGGAGAGAGAATACCAGACCGGGAGTGGGTGCGATTAAGATGGCAGAGCAAAGAATCAAGGGATGCAGAGAAAGAAGATGAGTTAAGGTTGGATTTTTTGGATACAGATAAGGTCAACAAAATGAGAGGAAAGAAAGTGTAGTAGTTCAGTGATCCCAGCTTGGAGACCACCAGCATTCTTCCAAGAAGCAAGAAAAAGCAGGAGGTATGGAAAAACAGCAAGAAAGATGAGTGCGTGGGGAGGGTGCGGAGAGAGGAAATACGAAGTGGGCGGAAGGAGGTAAGAGGTTTGAGCGAGGGTGGAACGGGAGTGCTGCATCAGCAGAGAGAGGGCAGATAGGCCAGATTACACAGTGGAGGTATACAAACTGGAAAAGTCCGAGGAGGAAGAGAGAGTGTCGGTAAGTGTGGAATATCTAGAAGCAGGGAGAACAGCTCCAGAAGTAAGAGGTGCCAAGAGTTTTGAATCTAGAAAAGGAAAGTAGTGAGCACTTTAAATGGACCCATTTGGAGCAGCTGCAGCATTGCACTTACCTACCCCGCCAAGTCACATTTCCAGCGCACACTGAACAGGGAAAGACGGGGCCAGGGTTGGGATGAACGTTGCCGCTCGTAAAAAGAAGAATAAGAAGACGGGCGAGAGAGAGAAAACAGTCGACCGACTTTAAAGAGGCTGCGTGCTGCTTTTTTGCGGTCGTTCAGAGGGAAGTACGGCGAAAAAATGGTTTGTGTGAAGAGAGTGCGCGGGGTAACTGTAATCCTCGGGAAGACCAAGAACCATTTCGACCCAACCCAAACGGTTTGGGTACCGCACGGCCACGTTGAGACGGCTGTTGATTGGTGCAAAGCAAAATTATCTGTTGTTGTTGCTTACCCGTCCCCTTCCGAGGGATGGGGCTTGGCGGAAGACCATGGAGCCCCAGAAGCCGGGAAACTCCCCAGGGTTTGGACCAGAGGTCGTAGAGAGACAGAGAGTCGCCAAAGAGTGAGCGGTGCAGAGTTGTAGCTGGACAGTGCAGAACGAGATGAGAGGTGTCCTGGGACGAGTGTCCGCAGGCGCTGCAGGAAGGATTCTCGATTCTGCCAATCCTAGAGAGATAAGAACTAAACAGAAGGCTGTGTCCGTTGCAGCGTCGACCAGAGAAAACACAGTGAGCATGACGAGGGAGCAAAGTTCCTCGGTGGAAATCGAGGGAACCTGCGTGTTGAAGAATTTCGATGAGACAGCACGCTTCCAGTCCGAGAAAAGGTAAGAGGGAATACGAGAGAGACTACCAGGGATTGCACAGGGCGCAAGTAGCGCTCCCCATCTGGCCAGCTCATCAGCCGCGTCGTTCCCCGGAAGAAACGAGTGTCCTGAGACCCATTGTAGCCTGATGGAACAGGTGGAAACAGAAGACAGTTCCTGCCAGAGAGTTTGAGGTAAGATGGACGAGAGGACAGAACGAGAGTCAGATAGAAGGAGAAAATAGGCAGGCTTGTTGGTGCTGCCGAGACCAGCAAGAGCGTGCACATTGGCGCAGGCATCAGCGGATAAACTTGAACCAACTGGGCCTGCTGAAAAGGAAAGTCGCCACGATGCCAGAGAGAGCAGTTGGCAAGTACGCCAGAGCCGCCCTTGCCAACAGAAAAAGGAACAGAACCGTTAGTCCAGAGTACCAGATTATGAGGGGGGAGAGTATCAAGGTGGGCGAGAAAGGGGGAGATCAGTACGGGAGCATGGATAGGAAAAAGTAGACTCCACAGTGAACGAAGGCAGGTTCGAAGGAGAAAAGGGAGGGCAAGCGAAAAGAGCCTCCCTAGGAGAAGTAGCAGGAAGAATGAGTGGACGCAAAAGCTCTCCAGGACGATCTGCAGAGTCTTGGTTTCACTCCAAGTCCGGCCAAACCTGAAATAGGAAACGAGGTTGGGAGACGAAGAGCCCGCTCATAAGATGAAAGAGTGAAATAAATCAGGGTGACTGGTGGGGGAGGACGAGAGGCAGCCGTTGATGGCGCGACTAGCCATTCGGTGGAGGCGTTCCAATTTGGTGATATTAATAACGCTTAGGAAAAGAAACTATCCGGGTGAAGCATGTGTGAGACGGGGCCGAAAAAAAGATTTATACAGAACAGAGAGGGACTCGTTAGAGGGGCCCCAAAAGGAAGCATAGGTACAGCGTATGGCCTTGAGACGTGGGAAGAACTTGGCCTTCAGCGAAGAAGCATGCTTAGAAATGGAAAGGTTGCGGTCAAAGGTGACCCCAAGAAAAGTTGGAGTGGGATTGAAACGGAGGCGGAAGCCGAGTAGGAGAAGGTTGGCTTGGTGGGGATTCACTGAGAAAAAGGAGGCCTCACATTTGTTCGGATTGAGAGGAAGACACCGGTACTCAGACCAGCGCTCCAATCGAAACAGAGCTCGTTGTGTGACCTCCACCGCAGTGGGGGCCGAGGGGGAGAAGGACCAAATGGCCAGGTCGTCAGCGTAAAGAGAGCAGCTGACAGAAGAAGGCAGAGAGGCAGGAAGATCATTGATGAAAAGAGAGAGAAAAGAACAGGGCCAAGAACGGATCCTTGCGGAACACCTCGACGGAATCGAAAGGAACGGCTTTTGTGATTTTGATAAACCACGCAAGCGCGCCTATCAGAAAGGAAAGGTTGAGTCCATCGAGCAAAGCAAGGAGGGAGGCCAGCCGAAATGAGTTTGTGGAAAAGGGCCGGATGCCAGACAGAGTCGAAAGCTTTAGAGAAATCGATAGTAGACAGGATCGTCCGAGAGCCCGGCCTGGGTTTGTTAAACCCATCCGAAATGGACTGAGAAAGGAACAGAATTTGATCTAGTGTAGACCGTCCAGGGCGGAAACCGGCCTGGCGGGGAGAGAGAATGGAATTAGATTCCAGAAAGAAGAGTAGACGGGATAGAATGATGCGTTCAAAAAGCTTTGAGACGCAGGAGGTGAGAGAGATAGGCCAAAAGGAAGCGAGAGAGTCAAAAGGCTTTCCCATCTGGTTTATGGGAATAATAGAAGATGTCTTCCACATGGAAGGAAAAAAATGCGAAGACCAGGAGAGACTAAAGATGTGAAGAAGAAAATCCATGCCAGAGCGAAGATGCTTTAGCATGAGATGGGGAACTTTGTCTGGGCCAGTGGCGGTGGAGGAGGAAAGGTTGGAGGCAGCCGCAAAAAATTTAGTGGGAGAAAAAAAAAGCAGAAGGACGAGTGAGACTCCTCAGGGCACGTGGCTCGGCGGAGCTCAGAAAGGTAGCCTCTAGCTCTGCTACTCAGGGTCTTTGGCTGAGAAACGGAAAAGTGAGATCTCAGGTAAGCGGCATAGACCGAAGCCGATTTCCAGGGAAAACAGTTTGGAAAATTAGGAGGAAGAGCCAGCGATAGAGCGAAGAAGAGAGTGTACAGTTTTCAGGTTTGATTTGGGTGAAAGAGAAGAGCAAGTCGTGTCGAGAAGCGGAGATGTAAGCCTGGCGATCTTCATCATTTCTGTGATCGGCAGCGAAAGCCTTACGTCTTTCACCAATCGCATCTTCTACCTCAGCGGACCACCACGTTTTAGGATGGCGTTTGATGCGGCCGAAAGGAATGGGATATTTGGCCGCATTTAATGCCAGAAAGGTTAAAAGAGCAGCAGCAGAGGAAAGAGACGAGTATTCCTCTGCAAAAGGACAGTGAGAATCAATGTAGGAGGCAAAGCCATCCCAGCGAGCTTTCTGAAAATTGAAGGGGGACTCTCGTTGGGGTGAAAGACCGGAAAGAGAGGAATAGATAGAAAAATTGGTAGGTGGTCAGAACCAAGATCCTGAAGCATCTCCCAGGAGCATGAAAGGGCAAACGAGGAGAGAGCAAAGGAGAGGTCAGGGGAGGAGCGATGTAGAAGGGTGGGGTGTGTCAGAGTCATTGAGGGGGAGGTCAGAGAAGATGACCCAGCGAATACTTCCTCCCCGCGGGGGTCGGAAGTACCTCTTGAGTCTTAAGAGGGAGTGATGGCAATTGAAGTCCCCCAGAATGAAGAGATTTCTGGAGGAGGAAAGAATGGAGGGAGAAAAGGAATCGGTTTTGCCATCCGTTGGAGAGGAGCGAATAGGGGGAGCGTAAACATTAAGAAATGAGAGCGAGGAGTTGTTTAGAGAAATGTCGATCCCTACAAAATCAAAGTAGGGATCAAGTGAAGAAAAAAAGAAGGTAGAAAGTTCAGAAAAGTATAAGCCCTGCCTGACCAAAATGATGACACCGCCGCTAGCGTGCGATCAGAACGGAGAGCAGAGAATCCAAAAATCACCAGATGAGGATGAGTTAAGATTGGATTCCTGGATACAGATAAGATTGACAGGTTGGAACTAAAGAAAGTGAAGTAGTTTAGTGCTTCTGGCTCGAAGACCTCCAGCATTCTATTGCAGAAACCTGAGACAGAGTCAGGGGGGAGAAGGCAGGAGGCGCAAAAGGAGACCCAGGAGCAAGAGACGGTAATGAGGAGGCAGAGGGAGAACGTACAGAATAGGGCGACGGGGGGATAAGAGGTTTGAAGACGAGGGTAAGAAGGGAGTGCAGCATTAGCAGACGAAGAGCTAGATTGTACAGTGGAGGTATACATGTCCGAGAGAGTCACAGTGTTGCGAGTGGGGACACAGCAGGGGGGGAAGCTCCAGGAGTGGTAGCTGTCAAGAGCTCTGAATTTGGAAAGGAAAAGTTGTGAGCACCTTAGATGGACCTATTTGGACCAAGTGCAGCATTGCACTGACTTGCCCCGCCAGGTCACATTTCCAGCGCACACAGAGCAGGGAAAGATGGGGCCAGGGTTTGGATGAACGTTACCGCTCATCAAGAAAAGAAGAACAAAGAGACGAAGACGGGCGAGAGAAGGGCAGGGGAAAAGAGAAAACAGGCGACCGATTTCAAGGAAGCTGTGTGCTGCCCTTCTGCGGTCGTTCAGGGGGAAGCATAGCGAAAAAATGAAGGGGAAGGCCCGGGGTAACTGGGACCCTCGGGAAGTCCAACAGCCATTTCGACCCAGACCAAAACGGGGTCGGGGACCGCACCACCACGTTCAGCCGGCTGTTAATTGGTGCAGGCAAAATTATCTCGCATTTAAGATCAAAAAGTGAAGAGATATTTTACGCGGGACATCTACATAATCAAGGCGTTGCTTCTTTCAATCACCAATTTTTCTCGAATAAAAATTGGTAGTTGCTCTTTTAGATCATAAAGAAGCACCACACCGGTCTGATGGGATAGTAATGGTTAACAACTTCGGAACATCATTGGTATGCTCTCGGATTTTAAAGTGCGATGTTGCTTCAGTAAAGGCACGGGATATAAAAGTGAGTGGATAGTGGGAGATGCATAGCGAACCCTCATGTGTACAGTCGAAGTGAAAAATAACGATGATTTACAAAAAGTGCTTCCACCTGCTTCATTAGAGCGTTTGCGACTGCAAAGCAGGTCTAAACATTTAATCAGCAAAAGCGTTGACGTGGTGAGAAAGTGCAAACCAGGGCGCTTTTTCTCGCCGGTCGGTTAGGGGGTTCCGTTGCTACGGAATAATTTTGAGTAACAGTCGTTTCTAGCGTGATAGGCCTGCTCAGTGGAGTGAGAAGAGCCGCAGAAAAACAGCCAAAAATGAAGAAATATTAAAGGAACAACAATATTAATGAGGCAGAAGCTACAGTTTAATACTATGCACTCTCATTAGAACTTCGCGTTATTCACCAATAACTGTTCGAGTAGCTTTTATCCTCCCCTGAAATAATGATGGCACATACAACATCAAAAATTGATTACCTCGTCACTGCCTGTCCTAGAGATCGCGTACCTAATATTTACAAAACCAGTTTAAATATGCTCAATTTTAAGTTTAATCAAAACAAAACGTGGCTTTATAGCCTCTTGCGGTCCACAGCAGAACAGTGTTTACATAAATGTTTTTCATATGATACACCCGAAAAGTCAAACCAATTAAAAAAATTTTAATCAAATAAATACGAAGTGGCCAAAAAGAAGACTGGACAACACAAAGCAATGAAGAGGAGCCTCAGATAAATCGTAACCTAATCTAGCTTTGCATAGGCATTTGCATTCTTGAACACTTTTCACCACAACCAAAACAACAAATAATCGACTTTACATGGCGCAAAATTATGCTTAGAGCATCTGAGTGCAAGATGACTCAAAAGACGCTCGTAGAAAAAAAAATCAGACACGTAGTTTAAATTTCCATATGGAATTGGTGTTCATCTTCTTTGGTGTGATCTGCAACGAAAATCTTGCAAAGAATGTATCGATGGAAAAAAACTACAACACTACACATCTTATGCACATGAAGATGTTCTTATTTGAAAACTGCATATTTTACTAGAGGTGAAATCAGTACAGAAACATAAGGAAATTTTTTCAAGTTTTCAATTTTTGAAAATGCTCGGGAAGCACAAAATCTATTTTAAATATATGTGCTAGTATAAAAATTCAATTTTGAGGTCAACCATTCAAAAGACCACCCCTTTATTCAGTTATTAACACATTTTCAGTCTAATCTGCTACGGAAAACAAATTTAAGAACTTTGGTGGAAACTTTGAAGGCCTGTTCTGATGAGACAGTTGCCGAAAAAATTTGACCAGATGGAACGGTTCTAGTCAGAAAGAATGAGTGGATAAGAGAGAAAAGAATAAGGAATTGTAGATGGCGGAAGCAGCGCACCTCGTCTGGCCAGCTCATTGTCGTGCTACTACTTGGAAGAAACGGGTGAAAGGAAACCCATGATAGCCTAATAGAAAAGGAGCGGGAGAAGATTCCCGCGCTTTCGCAGGCTTAGACGTGCTGATTCAGAGTATGTCTGCCACCGCACACTCGTTATCAAAACAGACGTTTTTGCTGGAGCAGCACGGCACTAAGTTCTAGATACCCTTCCCGGCGAATACCAATGGTAAGGACCTTTCGTTCAGAAGTGCAGAATATTTACCAATACAGCACAGTGCCTGTGGTAATTCAAATAGTTAAGGGAATACTGAGGAAGTATTGTCAGATGAAATATAGAAAGACCAGTGACTTATAGTGAAAACATTAAAAGAACTTCAAAAAATGGCATCATGTTGTTTGTACCTCTTACCACGAGAAATAAATCGCAATTAATGTGGTATTGCAGTTATTCTACGCGAAACAAAAACTTGGATATTTGTATTTTAAACTTGCTCTCCGTTGCAAATAAACTGTAAAAAATACTGTTCCCAACAAAATTAAATTTTTTTTCGACAGTAGGAAATACCCGCAAAATAGCATTACAGTAATCCTTGCTTTTGTGTGAATTGCACAATACATCATATTATTCATGCGATTTCAAAAAAAGTGTACATACTAATGCACATGAAACAAATGGGACGACAAATCACAGTATGCAATATAAGCTAACAAATCACCATCAATTACTAGTGTCTAATTATTGCCATGCAATATATACATTAAAAGCAGAGAAATAAAAAGCATGCATGACCTTTGAAGAAAAAATGAGATTGTGGCTGTACAACTGTGCTGTCAACTTCACATCTTTCGCTTTACTGCATCATACTAGCATTTTCGCACTGCATTCCTGTCTCTCGATTGTAATCAATCTGACCATAAGCTGGAGTGAACGTTGTGTAGGGCACTGCCTGCCCTGGAACGAATGGTCCACCACTCTGTGCCTTAAACAGCTTCTCCAGAGGATCACAAAGTGTGTCAGGCCACAAGGTATGCAAATAACCGCGTCCAACTCCACGATACAATGATAGACCTGGATGACCAGGAGAAAAAACGTTGGTCTGTGGTAGCTGAGCTCCAGAGTTGGTGGGCATAACAGGAGGCTGCTGGCCGGTTTGGTTCATCTTATTCTGTCGCCACAAACTTAGTTGACTTGTAGGGCAGCTTTTTCTCACAGAAGGAGTAGCAACCATGTCATAAGTCTCTTGCCAAGAGCCGTCACCTACGTAGGCATTGTGCGGATTGATACAAGTAGGCTGCTGCATGGGAATGATTGGATTACAGGGTGCAGAAGGGATCAAGCCAACACTTCGACTTATAAAAGCATTTGATGCAGCTGGACCTTCGTTCATGTCTCGACAAGCCTTCTCATAAAAACCAGTATTCTGCTGAATGAAGTTACGCTGTCTGTATTGCTGCAAAGGACTTTTCGCATTGGTATAGGCATCATATCCAAATGGAGAGGCAACGAAGGAAGACATCATTATACCTTGCTGTAGTTTACCTGCACATGTAAGTCACTAATTCATGCAATTAAATCACAAGCAATATCATGCTGAAAGAGCTACAACTAAAATATCACATTACTGATCATGAAATCAGGCTAAATTAAAATAATGTAACGATTGCAATGGTAAACCGTTATAGCAAATAGACAAAATTTTATATGTTGTTTCAATGGCCTTACATGCAAATAATTATTCTGAGCATTTACCATGATTTAAAGCAAGGTAGTCCAACTAGTTTAGGTCAGTGGGGCATTTTACAACTAACTTAGGGGCCAATTCGCTTCAAATGATGACAAAAGTAATTGGGGCAAATACTTAAAATTGAAATAACAGCAAAGAAATCTTAACAATTTCTATTAAATTTATTACGAAGGATTACTGGGATTCCTGTGATCGGAGCTTCTCTGATAATATATTGCGTGTACATCAATGATAAATTGCAGAAAGTAGAGTATTCATTCTCGAAGCTTTTCATCTGACACTTTTCAAGAGAATCCGTCAGAAATAGAGTGAAAAGGGGAAGTGAGCCAGTTATATAGAGACACAGTTGACGAAAAAGGAAAAAGCTCTATCGTGATTGGTAAAAGAAGCGACCAATAGAAGGAGCGGAAACTAATGTGTGATTTTTAGACCATAAACGAATTCATTTTGTTTGCATAAATTTGGTTTGGATGTTTTGATGTACGTGGTTTCAAGGGTGGAAAGATGAAAAGAAGTACGGCCACGGGCAAGAATAGAAAATTTGTTATTATATTCACGTGCACATGTAGGGTTTTGTAAAAGATGTAGTCCTATAGCAGAAAAGGAAGTTTCAGCTTTTTAAGCTAAAACTTTTTAGGCTGAAACTTCCTTTTCTGCTATAGGACTACATCTTTTACAAAACCCTACATGTGCACGTGAATATAATAACAAATTTTCTATTCTTGCCCGTGGCCGTACTTCTTTTCATCTTTCCACCCTTGAAACCACGTACATCAAAACATCCAAACCAAATTTATGCAAACAAAATGAATTCGTTTATGGTCTAAAAATCACACATTAGTTTCCGCTCCTTCTATTGGTCGCTTCTTTTACCAATCACGATAGAGCTTTTTCCTTTTTCGTCAACTGTGTCTCTATATAACTGGCTCACTTCCCCTTTTCACTCTATTTCTGACGGATTCTCTTGAAAAGTGTCAGATGAAAAGCTTCGAGAATGAATACTCTACTTTCTGCAATTTATCAAATTCTGTACCACCAATCAACTCATCAATGATAAAGTTAGTGGTGGTAGGCTGAAAACAATCTTTCAGTGTTTTGTCTTCCATTCGACTTCTATAGTTAGATTTAAATTGTTTTTGCAACCGAAAATGTACTACCACATACGCATGTGCTTCCAAACGTTGAGAGCACTTCAGATTCAAAATTCTTCAGTTTGAAAAATCTACCTCGCTAACCAATTCATAAAGGCTCTCCTGCAGTTAGTTTATGGGCCGGAAAAATGCGTTTGCGTGTTTGATGCAGCCTGCGAGCTAAGAGTAGGACTACTCCGACTAAAACCACAGCAGCTAGTCTAGAGGATGCCACAAAGAACAACAACAAAGTCAAGGGTTATTTTATAAGCTTGCCACTAGCTTATAGTACTTGTATAAGATTGAAGACTTACTATACTACGTTAGTAAGAAGATTGAACAACTACTAAAGCAGTTAGGAACATAAATCACCACCCATCATTTACTATGTACATAACCTACCTCCGTTTTCCTTGCCTACTTGTGTCGATCCTTCTTCAGTGATTTTACCATCGACTTTATTGGGATTTTTTTCAGGACTCGTAACTCCAGGAATATTAGGCAAATTAGATGGAGGAGTATTTGAAAGTGGAGAGGAGCGGCATTTCAACAGAAATGATCGATCATAAATAATTCGAGTTCCTGGAATAGGTATCAAAAGCAGTTCATGAGTCGCAGCAAAACGAATTTCGAAACGTTGAAACAAACACAGTATAACATCAATATTATTCACTAAAAAGATTTTGTTTGGTCTACGCAAATTTTATGATTGACTTAAACAACAATGTTTATACATAGAGCATAATAAAATCATTTTAGTAACATGATTATATAATATTCAATTGTATACCATGACAACAGTTATTTGAAAAAATAGGAAGGCAAATGGACAGTGAAATCTTTTCATAAAAATGTGATGACAAGATTACAGCAGTTTAAAAGCACAAAACAAATGCTGCAAAGCATGTAGTCAAAAATCAGCCTGTTTTTTTTGAGGTTGTCATATAAAATACTTTTACAGGTCTTCACAGCAGTTTAATGTACAGTAGTCACCGCTTTTCCACATTTTCATGCGGAGAAATGAGTATAGCCGACCGTACTATGGCTAAAAGTTGCTAAATCTATCAACACTGTACACAACAGTTACAGATAATGATCAATCAATATTTAAATCTCAAATTTCCTTAAAAGGCCACGTCTCTTCGCCACTTTGGCAGCACAGGAAAATCCACAGAGCACCAGTTGTGTTGCCAGCCGATTAAGGCACAAATAAATAATACGTGACCAAACAATTGAATTCAAAACTAGATCACCAGCGTAGCGAAATGTGAAGCCGTCAAAAGCAAGATAAAGAAATAAGAGTTAGGACAGTTTTTTTGCCCATCTCAAGCACATGTGTTCGAAAATTGGTCTTATTAACCGGGGTTTTGGGTGTATAAAGTGAATATTTTATTACAGGAATACATGGAGCAATTCCGAACTGGACGATTTTGGGCTTAGTAAGCGGGGAATACTGCAACTTGAAATCAATTGCCGCAATGAAAAACCGTGGTTCAGCGTTTGAAGTTCAAGAGCAAGCAGTAGGTAATAAATGTCAAGCAAGTCAACTTGCTCAAATAGCAAAATAATGTGTAAATTGTGACTTGGGTAAAGTGGAAAAGAATATTGCCAACGTTTTTAGATCATTGCTCAAAGAGGAAAATATTTGTACAGCTCCATATAATAACCTCATTACCTCCGGGAGTGGTTGAAAACATTGTTCCACCAGGAGTAGTTCCATATTCGTTGGGTAAATCAGAAAGATGTTTAAGCTAAAAGAAATTAACAATGTTTAAATAATACAATTGATTATGATCCTTCATACTTGCAGAAGAGCGACAGGCTGCAAAGGTGGTGCTAATCGTAATACAACTTACCGCACCTTTATAATAGTTTGCACGTTTCAACATTACACTTGCATTACTTCCAAATATATTTTCTGCTTATGAAAACCTTCCACCAAAGAAATAACTGTAGTATATTAAAATATGCATTGAGGTAATAGGTTTTGACCTTTTCCAAATAGCTTGACATTATTTGAAGTTATATATATATTGACAATTTTACAGCTAATCAAAGCCATAGCAATGCAAAAATCACTGAGTTTGCTTGTTCTTGAGACATGCAGCATCACAAACAAAACAGAGCGCTAATAATGATATTAAAGGCTTTGGTAAGAAGGCAGAAAAAGTAAGCTAGGTAGTTTCAGGAAAAATGTACCGTATTTGACAGCATATAAGACGCACACCCATTTCAGCAGGCTAGATTCAGGAAAAAAGTTTTTAGTGTGTTCAAACATATGTTGTTGAAAGCATTCTAGCAGCAAATTACCCAAGCAGAAAACATTGCTTTATAAAAGCAACGTATGACTGTTTAGATCTATCAGATCTCTTCAAGGCACCACCTCCGTCAACGTAGAATCAAAATCAGCAATCAATGCTTTCATTTCACGATACCTTGTTAGAGAAGACAACATATATGAGAGTACTTCTCGGCATCTGCCAATGATACGCTTTACTGACTTGAGTCTTTTACAGCCTGTTGTTTTTAAAGACACGGGTTTTGGCAGCTTCGTCGATAGTCATTCTGGTCATTTATGAGCACACAGAGACATTATTTTTCCTGCCACCAGTTGGCTAGGCAGGACAAGTTGTATTCACTATGCATAAAAGCAAGTTGGTAGGAAGGAATAAGTAAGAATAAGAAAGACATCTAAATAGTATAGTAGTTTGGGTAGGTAGAAATTTTGATTATAAGCTAGCTTAGTGATCGTCAGGAAGAATAGAGGAACAAAGAGAAAAAGGTGGGCTCAAGTTCGCATTTTAGGCGCAGGGCAATTTTTGAAGAAAAATTTTGGGAAAAAAGTGCATCTTATATGCTGTCAAACATGGTAATTATCGCTTAGTTGAGTTTATATACTTTTTATCTTACAATAAGGAAAAATTTTTTTGTCAGCATTAAGCTCCCTTCAGAGCACAACCATCGTTGGCATAGAATGTTGCACTGAAATCAAGCGGAGGAAATTGTTGTAAAAAAAAATTCTTTTTCTAAGTACACAACAACATACAGACATGAGAATCCGCAAGGCACTGGGGATGAATATTAAACTGTAGTGAAGCGTTCAGCCGGTAAAAATGTAGCTACACTAAGCTCATATAAAGTTAGTAATTGCTGAGTTTAGTCTATAGCCTTTTATGGGTTGAATGTACAACTGCAGTTTATACTACTACAATTAATATTACTTGACCACATTGCCGACTATCAATATCGTAATATATGTGTAGCAGAAAACGGCAATGGCACTCTATGTTGAAATCAATACTTTTACTTGATTTAGTTTTGTACAAGTACCAGCACTTTTTTCTTCTTTGACACCAAAACGACTGATTTCGAGAGCAACTTATTTTATATAGCGTGATATTGTACTTTAAAACTAAGCTCAATTAATTTGTTCCAATAAATGTTAGTAGACACCCTAAAATATGACATCCCGCAATACACATGGCCCTGTAGCATGCAATGCATTTCACGTTAGCCTTGTTCAACAGCTCATTTGAGTCCACTGACTCAGATCGAGAAACACTGCTTTGATCTAAAAACAAGTTATCATGAGAGCATATTCAATTCATTGAACACACGACAAAAAACTGCAAGAGACTGGAAAATTGCCGTGTGATAAGCCAACAGTCACCCACGCATGTGACTGCACACAAGGTAAGCCATAATTCTACATTAAAACATAAGCATTATGACAAAGATTAACCCCACTTGACATAGGTAAGTATGAGTGTACTGGCAGTTCATTTTTTGATTCAATAATAGAGTGCTGCTATGTTTTTACCAAGAAAGCAGAATGTTACTCCCAAATTATTTTCAACAGCAGAAAACAACAACTCGCTATTTACTGGACAATTCGACCACGCTTTTGCAATAAATTTGATGTAATAAAGTTTTGTAATGTTTTTAAGTGTTCCATTAGTAGAACAGTTCACCTAAGTATAAAATTAGCTTTGCAAAGCTTCTTTAGTATAGTAGCGAACACATTGTGCATTTGAGTTGCAATGAAAAAACATATTCAGTCTATAGTAGCTGAGAAACACTTTCTTCTTTTTTCCAAGCAGGGAGAAGAGCTGCTAGTTTTGGCTATGCCACATCTAAGTCGCAAAACAAGCCTACCATCACATAACCATATTTCTGCAATCATAACAAAAAAAAACATTATGGCACCCACCCCAAACTTTTAGACATTGTGCCCTTATACTTATTGGAAAGAGCCAAAAGAATTTGTGAAAGAGTTTGCGAGAATGACCAGTCTTAATTAGGAGAATTTCAGCAATGCCCTCAACCTTACCAACTTCATGTTACTGCATTCAGAAATAATATTTGCATAAAACCAGTACTATTTCTAACCCAACATAAATAACTGGTAACCCTGCTGGGAAACAATGGCTAGTTTCTATATCATTGGGTGAACATATTTTTAGTTTTTTATCAACTTCCATAAAATTCCGTTTGTCTGGTGTATTCATCCTTCAGTTAGTAGCTTTCCGTATTTCTGTAATTCAGTGATTCCATATTTGAGTATGAATTTCTGCGTTTCAGTTGGTTTTATAATAATAAGTATTTTCTGTGATTGGGCTTTTAAATTTTACTGTTGTTCACATGATGCTCCAAGTAACCAACTGGCAACCTTATTATGACAAATCCAAGGCTCAATTAGCACCTAAGAGTTGCAAAATTAACAACTGCCTTTGGATGATTCAGCCTTAGGTAGCCATTTAGTTCTATTCTTTGAAGCAAGCCTGGATGACCTGCAAGAACCGATGTTGCAAATCACCGAGCTTTGAACACAAATTGACAGATACTACTAAAATGAGCAAGTTCCACAGACTAACCTTGACCTGAATTCTAACCATAACTAACCCTAACTTTAATCCTTGTACAAACCCTAGGTCTAATCCTAACCTCAACCTTAATGCTGACTCGCAATTCTGTGGAAATTCCACGTGCAGTAGTATCCAATTTCCTGGAACAATTTCTACTGAATTCCCCATTTTATTATTTTGCCAAATTGACATCTGAAAAATTCTTTTTCGCTGCTTAGAGACAAAAATGGGCACAACCTCTTTGGAAGTTGATTTCACAAGGTCTACATGTTTATTTTGAATCGAAAACAGGCAAAACAACCTATTGGAAGAAAAAGATCTCTACATGTGTTTTGAGAACAAAATGTGCAAAAATAATCTCTTTGGAAAAATTGATCTCCAAATGTCACAATGCCCATTAAAAAAACTTGGCATGCAATTCAAAAACAAAATTCAAAAAAACTAGAAACGTAGAATTCCACAAGTGTTGGAGAGAATTTGCTGAGTAAACATTGATCTCAATTTGATGACTATGCGCATCAGTATCAGATTAGGGTTAGTTTGTGGAACTCTGCAGTATTTATGCATTCTAGTAGCACCCATAAAAATTTTGTCAAAGAGAACTATATCCCTTTTGGTTTGAGAAGGACTGATTTCAAAAATTTACTTAACAGCAAAAAAGCAACAAAAAAAAAGCTAACATCACAAGGTGTCAAAAATGATTAAAAGTCAAAGGTCAAAAACAATTAATTGATGAATCATAGAAAAGCTAGGCTATGCTACATTTAATTAAAGTTTTTTGACAGCAAAACAGCATGAGGTAATGGATTAAACACAATGTTCTCTTCAAATGCAAAAAAGTGTGAATTTGCAAAAACATGACAGACCTATTCACAGTTATAATTCAATAGTGTGAAAAAAGTCCGGTGATTTTTGTTGACGTTTTTTGTTTGCTAAAATTGTTGCAACTTTGCCAGCAAAATAATCAACCAATTGTTGCCTGCATGAAAGACAGTGAAGAAAAATCCAACTTTGAACCAACAAATTTTAAGGCAGCGACAAAACATCACAGAAACTTTGCGTAGCCATGATGTAACAGCAAGTGACAGCATCACACACGCCATTACCATGTTTCTTTGGCATTACATATTATCTGTCATGCAATTAACATAAAAGATCCACAGTTTTTTTTCTTCACTTTTCCCAGTCAATCTCAATTGCAGCTAATGAGCAATAAGAGCAAGTAGCCCCAAACTTCAGTTTAACATCAGATATCATTTTTCAAGGGTGTCAGAACTAGCATTGGCTTTTTTCTTTTTTGTTTCAATGCTAATTTCAATCATGCTTGTTGAGCTCTAAAAGCACTTAGCTCTTGGCTATTGGATTCAGTTCAGCACAAAAACACCATTTTTTGAGGAAATAGTAGTTTTTGTAAATTACAAATGAATAACCTTCTTACACTTTCCAGCTGTAAAACTAAAAGTAGAAAAAAATATAACTTTTAACCAATGCTTGTCTTGAGTCCCCTCAAAAATAGATACTTTTGTTATAAAATGTAGCTGACCGTGATATATGCTTTGATAGCATAAATATTATGATTGACAGAAGCCTTGAACAGAGAAAAAATATGAATTCTTGTTTTGATCACCTTAAAAATGTTTATGTTAATACGTAACCTTATTATATGGTGATTGCTCAAAAACTAATTTGTAATAAGAGCCTATAACCACATTTCTAGGAAATAGTATAAAATTGCCGATTACTATCCACCATTTGAAAACCGTCTTTTGATTCAACATAAATATACAGCCTACTATCTAATCGGGTCTACCAGTGTAATGAAAAACCACCAAATTGTCAAAACTGTAATGGAATAACTTCCTCTAAAGGCATAACTGTGTACATGCAGCTACGTCAGTCTTTGACAGCAGGCTGTATGCAGAGGTGCCAAGTAAGGCAAGTAAGGCCCTTTAAAAATTTTTGCCGAAAAGAAAGCCCGTTTGCAAATAGAGCAAAATTATGCAACTTTAATGAAAAATAAACCAACTATTTTCTACAGTCAGCCCCTTTAAGTGAGATCTCATAGTTCCTACATGTGGTAACGGATATTGGCTTTTCAATGCTTCTACCAGACCTAAAAGCTGTGTTTACCAAACTCACTAATAGTCACATCCACAAATTTCTCTTTTTCCTTCACTTTAATCGAAATTTGTATGCTTTTATTTTCACCATGATAAAAAACAACTCTCAAATATTTGTGATCTCTTTCCACATATAGGGTAAATGGTTAATTAAAACTTAACAAGAGCAAAACAAGTATTTATCTAGGTGTGTTATTCCATTTATCTTTGAGGGTTGGGTAAACAAGCTTTAGAAGTGTCTCAAAACTCTACCGTAATTTTCACCAAAATGTCTAACCAGATAATCAATCTTTCTTTACTGTTTAAAACTTCCTAATAATCAATTTCTCCACCTTTGTATTTAGTTTGTAGAATCAATAAAACATAGAATCATATATAAATCATCTTTATAGGCAAACTTAAATACATGCAATAATTCAATTCTGAAGTGACTAAAGAACACTATGTTATTGCAGATGATGCCATGACAAGCCATCAGACTAATTCAAATGAAAAAACAACAGCATAAAAACCATGTGTGTGAAGCTGTAAATCACTGTTGTGTCACTGTCACACGTTTACATCACATATTTAGCTGCCCTAAAAAATTGTAGAGAAAGGACCCCAGATCTGAATCAGGGTGAATGACATTAAGACTTTTATTAGCTTAGCCTGCACACTGAATGAATAGCAGTAAGCTACTAAAAATATCACAACTTCAAAATAAGTTACTCGAGCTATTGGAATAGTTTGTTTCCACCATAATTTGTCTGGTGGCTTTTGTATATTTGCTAGCAATTTTGCACTTTTTCTGGCAACATGATTAAAATCTTAAGAGTGAAAACTGATTGAGCATTAAACTTCCAAACAAATTTGCTAAAGATCAAAAGCATTGGTAGCAGGTCTCATAGCAGAGAAGAACATAAAATTTGAGTTTTATCTATGGCTTGCATCAATCGCATTGTCATGTATAAGTATTAGATAGCTGCTAAGGTAAGAACATTTCACAGTCATCTTAATTCTCTGTTCTGTTTCTCTGGTGTCAAGAGTACTGCCCAAGCATAACCTTAGCTGATCCAAGTTGCATGCAAGAAGGCTAAGTAGAACTGTTGTTTGTATTAAGGCTCTCATGTTGAGTTTAAATTACAGCTTGCACCAAAAGCAACAAGATGTATAAGCAACCACTGAGTCACAGACTATAAGGTCACGTTGCAGTTCTCCAAACTTTCTATTTCTTCTGCGTTTTATGACTTCATCAAGTTCTCATCCTATATTATAGATTACATTTGAATTACTTACATAAACTTTGCGAATTGGAATTCCTTCAGAAGTTGGCTGACTCATAGTGATAAAAACCAAGATTTGGATTAGATGCAGTGTATTAAAAACAAGCAAAAAGTTTCCTAACAGTTTACAGTACTGTACACAATTTGACTTTAGAATGATCAACAATCTGATTGATCAAGCTGGTGAGCTTTAGTCAAGGCAATTTTTATTTAAGGCCTGGACCAGTGAACATCACGTGCCTCCAGCTCACAGCTGAAGGTAAGTTTTTTGATTTTTTGCAGTTGTTGCAAAGCAGCATTTTTAGCTCCATATTTTTTTCACCAATCCAACTGTGGTAGAGAAACAACTTTGACAAATTTATGAAAATACACTGCAACACTGAATGGTGTCAGTTTGAAGTTTTGCCTTGATAAGACATTTTAAAGCTTATTACTTTGGGTAATATGGGGTAATGATGTACATTTTCAGGAAAGGTCAGACATAAGCTAAAATCAAATTTTATTAGTTGAATGTAATGCACTGAGCATTTCTACATCCGAATATATATTTTAAATTAATATTGCTTTTTTCCTCCAAAACCAACTTTTTCTCCAATTTAAAAAAACTGGCAGAAAAAAATCACATATAGAAAAGAACCAGAGGTAAAAGTATTTCTGAGCTTTCCCACTGATAGGAAAACTTAGATGATAAAAATGACATTTTTGCAACAATTTTTTCGTTCCACAGGTTAATCCACTTTAGCCAATTTTTTTAGATAATGAATAATAAAGATTTTAATCCATTTAATTGTACTTGGAGCCATAGCTTACTCAGATAAAAATTCTCAATTGCACACACATAAAATTTTTAGTGAATTTTGTCCGACATTACCCCATCTTACCCTACTGCTCACAATCCCATTCAAACACATCAGTAGTTATAAATAGGCATAGTAAGCATAGTAGAGGCATAGTAGAGGCATAGTACAGGTATAGTAGGCATAGTACAGGTATAGTAGGCATAGTACAGGTATAGTAGGCATAGTACAGGCATAGTGATAACTTGAGCTTTTAATGTGAAATCTCGTTGCACCCCCTTAATGATTAAATCTAAACTCATAAAATTAATTCTTTTTTGAAAGGAAAGAGGTAAGGCTTCTTTATATTGGTGTGACTGGTTTTTGGTTGCACACCTCCCCTGCAATCTTTGTACCGGTACTATTTCTATTATGCTTGTACTATGCCTACTATGCCTGTACTATGCCTACTATGCCTGAACTATCCCTACTATGCCTGTACTATGCCTGTACTATGCCTATTTATAACTGGAACCACCCCAAACACATTGCCAACAAATATGATTCATTACACAGCATAGAACACCAAAATATTGAGAAAATTATGTATGTGTACAAAAATACAGCAACCAAAAAATATAACCTGACTGGGAACATTTAAATGCACATTACGGTGCATATACAACATCAAATTAAAAACTAATAAAACATACACACACACACATATATACATGTTTAATATCATAAGCAACATAGAGGGGTATACATTTAAAAACAAAGAGTAATGCAAAAGCAAATTCGGGAGCTTACAGAGCAGGCCATTGCTATACTTCATTAGAGCCTTCAATCAAAGCATAAATATGCACTTGGTACCACAATAACAGAAATTTGACTTTAACTCTACATCTATAGTCAAGTTTAAATCATATACTAATGGTATACTGACCAATCTGTTTTCAAGACCATTTCTGTATTGTCAAACTTAGAATGCATTTGCAGTTACAATTTAATCTAAGAAATATAAGTTGATCACAATTGATAAAAGTTGTTACATGCTTTTTTGAATAATGTTGAAACTTCACCTAATGTGTACCACAATGTGTGCACTGCCTAAATGTGTACCACAATGGTTTTTTTTCATAACGATCACTAATTTATCTGTGAGAAAAAGGTATGAGACATGACATTTTTCTTCCTTTTAATATCAATAAAGTACGAAATTTCTAGTGCTATTTTTGTTTCAACTAACATTTTATCATTAAAAATTTGATTTAATATGCAAACATCACATCACCAAGACACCTACACTCTTACAGGGTTAGGATTCGAGTGGCAAACAAGTGCAAGATTAGCAATGCCATTCTAATTCCTTTCAGTCACTCAGCAATATCAGTAGGTGCAATGTCACTTTCAGTGCCTGGTCCAACATAACTGCATAAGCCACCTTTAGTTACCCGAAAAACATGGCAGTTAAAACTAGAACACTTAAGTTTCATAAGCAGTTAAATAACAAGAAATGTACACAAGAAAAAAGAAAGGTGAATGTCATAATGACACCATGGCTATTTACATAAACAAGGTACATTAATAAGAAATTTTTTTGGCTACTATGGCAAACTCATTAGCTTCAGAACTACTTTTTTGCACAGCCTAAGCAAGGTCATTGGCTTTTCATAGCTTGGCATAAGTTCATCTAACATTAGCATTTCTCTCTCTTAGAAAAGCTTTCTATGAAACTGTTTTCTGACCAGTATTTACAATTTTACGGTAATACTTTTTGATATGCTACTACCAGACTACTGGTAGCCTACTCATTGCACACAATCCAATTCAAAATCTCCCAAATGCCAATAATGCGTCCTATCTACTGTGCCATTGTTTCTGTGGTACTAGTGTAACTTTAACCCATCATAACTTCTTTTATGTTTTACCATTTCTTTCTCAGCTATAACGGTATAGGTGGTTACATATCACTCTCTATATACGATGCATGATATTTCATACTATCATGTGAACTTTCTCACTTAAAAGTATTTAGATTTTTTAAAATTCCCTTTTTTCAAAATTTTTCTGGTCTCAAGACTTTTTTACAACACTTCTGGTTCAAACAAGCTATTTAAAAATTTACGAGCTGGCAAATTACTGAAAGCTATCAAACATATTTAAGTTTCCTAACATAAAATGAAATTTATTCCAGTTAAAAATGCCTCAACAGTCTGTTTCGCCTAAGGCGGCTCGTCAGGAGGTAGTTCTAAAACACAGCACTGGCATAAGATGAAATCCAACATTAATAAATAAATAGAAATTAAAATTAAATCATCTACTGCCAAATCGACCGACTAGGTAAGTTTCCTAACACATTGGTTGTTTTTCTATGCTTTGCTCACCCACTCAAAAATCAGGTCAAAACATCACGATTGCACATTGCAAGAAGCTGTAAACAGGTTCCATGGATGGCTTGGGTCACAATGCTGCAGCCCTCCTCAAAATTTTGAGGAAAAGCTTATTTGTCACAAAGGTATCTCCTGAAAAAGAAAATTATGAGCAGAATTTTAAGGATTCCTTATCAAGTATGGTATTACAACTTTTTTTATTGGAAACTTGAAGACAATGAGCTGCCTACAGTACTTCTCTCTCTCTTTCCTAATAAAAAGAAACTAAGCAAAGTCGCGTAAGCATGATTAAAGGGTTGAGAGATTTGTTCGCAGTTTGAGCTGCTAATTTATTGTGAGGGAAATTTTGAGCCTTTTGCAAAGAAAAATGTTTTCATTCTATATGGACAATAACACTGTGCTGCGTCTGAAAATTTTTTTCTTAGGTCAAGGATGTTTTAAATGTTTTTAATTCAATTTTTTGCCCTGAACTCAAAACTGCAACCTGTTTTTTCCAATCAGATCAAATTTTTTCTCTATCACAATTTTAATTATATGCTAGCTTTGGTCAGTATTGTCCACATGTCACAAAGAAACTAATTTCTGTGGTAGCTTATTTCGTTACTCAAATGGTTGTTTTTGCAAGTAAGATGGCATTTTTTTTGCATGCAAGATTCTTGCAATGACAGGCATTTTTAATGATAAAAAAATTCATATTACCGCTGAAATAAAAATACTTAAAACTAACAAAGAAATATTCCTGACATATAATTTTGTTCGACGGCACTCAACTGAACAGTTTTAGTTAATACTTTATACTAAACACGTATTCACTTTAGGATCACAAATTTGTTCTAAAGGCTCAAGACTCGCCAACCTCATTCAGCAAAATAAAAGCAGTCTTTAAAAAAAGTCTAACACAGAAATCATTGTGCGGCGCACGGTGATACTTCGACGATAAATACATTGCCGCTATTAATGTGATGACAAGAAGTGTCGCTTCAAAGATTTTCTCCTATGCATAAAATTCGGAAGATCTCTTTTTAAGCACTCACAGTAATCTGCAAGCATGTTTATGTTCCAATATCTTTGGTACCTTTCTTCCATCTGGCGATGATCTTGGTGTGATCTCTCTCCCTGTTCTTCGTTGTAGTTCCCACAATTGTCAGGAAAGTAATCCAACTGCGAACACAAAAAGTGTATTTTCATAGACATTCGGGCTCCAAAAGATTAAAAGCTTTCAAGTAGCTCTTTAACTCTTTTGCTCCCGCGTGAAAAGCGAAAGTGAAAAGCGAAAAAAAATGTCCGTAAGGTGGCAGAGCGAAAAGCTGTCATAATCAATCATAATTAATCATAATTATGTACCTCAAGTTTGTTTGTAAATCATTACTCAGCTGTCTACTTCTACATTAAGTGTGATATATCGTTGAAATCTACATTTCTTAAGGATTTCAAATAGAAAAAAAAACATTTTTTTTTGAATATGCAAATTTTATGCAAATGAACCCCCCCAACTGGGGGGTAGTTGTCTTCAAAATTAAAGAGGTACCCTCACCTCAAAGATCACTACAGATTTAATTTTCAACCAATTTTTTTAGAAATGGTCGCAAAATGATGCTAAGGACATAAGCTTTCAAGGTACATCAATCAAAACTTACCTAAAAGCCTAGGTTTTCTACAATTTGCTACTTTCTGAGGCACATGACCTTTTTTTTGACCGGTACCGACCGGTACCAAATTTTGGTAGTTAAATTCAGTACCTAAAATACGATCAGTTATTATCTGCTAGAGGTTAGCCTAAACCATGTAACATTATGTATTTTTGAACAGGGAATTTCTTCAAGATTCAGAAAATATCAACTTTAAATAGAATATGCTGTCACTGACAATGAAACAGCCGCTTGTTTACACCCTTTCCATGTGTTGAGAAACAAGGGGGATACAGCAAACTTTGATTTAGAGA
The DNA here is from genome assembly GCA_963675345.1 of Trididemnum clinides. NCBI lineage: Eukaryota > Metazoa > Chordata > Ascidiacea > Aplousobranchia > Didemnidae > Trididemnum > Trididemnum clinides. Next base: position 32,221,196 of record OY776299.1, on the reverse strand, counting down.
AGCCAAACTTCTGCTAGCTTTTAAACTTGTATTTTGCTTCTTGTCTCCTTGGAAACTCGATACAAAATGACGACTTTATTGGTGAAACATTTGCAATTTATTTTATGTTTTTATAGGATGTAGTTTTTCTAAAAATTATAATTTAGTGAAGGTAAGTCAAAAAATTTTTGGGGGTTTTGAACCGACATGATGTACAGTACCCATTTTTGATCAGTAAATATCATATACCACTTAGTCTAGACTATTTAAAGCTATATATTGCTGGAAAGCAAATTTCCTACGCTTTCAAATGAGAACGGTATTTAGCAAGATATCATATTTTTTACGCACTAAATTTACTTTTATCTACTTACCCTTCAAATTTGTTTGGAGGGGTTTTGAGACCCCTAAAAAATTTGGAAATTTAAAAACGTAAAATTTATTATTATCGCTTGAAATTTTGTCAAATGATGCCCCAAAAGAGTAGTTTTGAGATTGTGTTAATGATAAAGAGTTTGGTTATGTGATAAAGATGTAATCTCAATTTGATTTTAGTGTAGTTGGCACGTGCTGAGAATTTGGCCGATTTTGTTGTCTGCAACTGGGTTGTTGGTGTTTTTAACCCATTTTGGGTGTAAAAATCCAAGAGTTAGGGCAGAAATTGTACATCTTTCGATGCGTGAGGAAATAAGCGTGATCTTTTGAAAATTTTATAAAAATCGGATGAAAAATAAAGTCACAAACCGATTTTTTGGTAAACTAATTTTGTAACTCAATTTAAAAAAATTTGAGGTAAACACTGAAAACACGAGATCATCAATCGATGATCGCGGGAGCGAAAGAGTTAATCTCTTCTTTGTATTAGGGCTTCTATGCTTTCCAAGAAAGTTTGAAATTACTACTGTACCCGAAAAGCTGTCCATGATCTTATTTCTGCTTCATTCATGCTTGCAGTAAACCCTCGTCTTTGGTCAGCTCACGGATCTGTGGCTCATCAAAGACTCCTGCTCGTAGCTTTGCTTCAGAGATACGGGGAAATTTTGTTTGTGAAAACTTGAAGGTTTGGCCATCTTTATCAAGTGTCTTGATGTAATTTTTCATGAGACGAGCTTAAAATGGAGAGATGGCAAGAGAATATTTTGTGGATCAACTAAGTACGCAGATTTGACATTTTCGAGACCAGGTGTAAAACTTGTTCTCGACGGCCAGCTAATTTGTGTGTAATGGCGATCACCTGCCCTTGAGTTCCGCTGACACAAAAAACATGGATGTTTTGTATAACCGGCCTGTAGCCCTAGAACTACTGAAATCATTTAGGGTTACCATATCTGGAAAAGCAAAAATCGGGACAATGGATGGCCACTTTGCACGAGACCAAATATATGGCCTTTTCATCAATTTTTTTAACAAAATTGGGACGTTCAAATTCAGCTCTAGACGTGATCTTTGAGGGAGAGGACCAGCTCCGAAATTAAAGAAAAAGAAAAAAAAGGGGTGATCTCCAAAAAAAAAAGGTCACCGCCTGTTTACCTGCACCTTTGGAGTCATTTTTGGGCCAAAAATGACATAATAGGTGCCACCAAACAGATGTTGACCTTTTTTTTTTGGAGATCAACCCCCAAGTCCTAATTCCTCAGCTTATCGGGGCTGACGGCTGCATACCCTAGTTCAATTCTGGTTGACAAAAGGAAAAAGCGGGACTTTCCATGGTTAAAGCGGGACAGTGGGACAAGGCCTGAAAAAGCGGGACTGTCCCGCCTAAATCGGGACGTATGGTAACCCTAATTTTTAAGTCGCCGAATATTTCCCAATGGGTTGGCTGTACTGAAAAGATTCCAAAAGAAATTTCACAACTTCATGCCTTCATAACATTCAGTGAGCTTCATTGAATGTCCAACAGGAACAGAGCCAATCTTATTCCCATTGTGCAGTAATATTGCCATTAAACTTTTTACAGATGAATTCAAAAATAATTGCCATTCCGCCGGAACATAGACTATGCTCAAAGCTGATATTAATCCCAAAATATCTTTACAGTATACCAAGGAATGACCTTCGTCATAATTGAAATACTTTCTAAACTCTTCATCTCTATTCCAATACCAGAAATATGTGGGGCTTGATGCTAGTAATTTGTTTTCACGTAGACTTGACCCAAGGAGCTAAGCGGATTCTTTGGTGATATTTGAATCTCTTGTCAGGTCGTTCAGTTTAAGCTGTGTTAAAGGCTTCTATTGGTTTGTAATTTGCTCCGCATTCCATGGGTCTTTCTTACTTACTTCGCTCTCTGTCGATGAAGAACACTCCATTTCACTTATATCTCCAGTTGCTTCTGGAACAGAAATACCAGGGCCATGTGGTACTGTTTTATGGCAAACAGAACATCAGGGTATTTCACATGTTTTTTGTTCTTCCGATTTATTCCTAGAATGAAAATAAAAGTTTCAACTATTAAATCAAACATAAATAAAAATCAGATTATACAGTAGGCCTGCAAATATCATCATACCTTGTAAATTGGTCATGCAGAAATAACAATCTGTGACATGGCCTTTTCCTTCTCTCCCTGCCATAGGAATACCAAAAGGAAAATTTTTATCTCTCTTACGCTCCGTAATCTCAAACTTTCAACGCACGCTTTACAATACATGCGCGGAGCGAATGCCTTGTCCTGGTCGCCTAATTTTAATCCAAAATATGCGTAGTATGCCCTCTTTACGAACTGTGTAATTCTTGCTTGACGACTGAGTAAAGTGACCTTGCCGCATATACAAGGTGGCGCAAGAGTGTATTAACAATAAAGTAAAAAACGCTACGCCTAATTGGAAGGACACAGAAATTTATTTTGAAAATTTTAATATATACAAATGGGTAAACTTACATTTATTCAGCGCATGTGTTCAAATTGCCCACCATTCATATCAATACATTCCTAAAAAAATGACGGAGTGAATGCATAATTCATCAGACAATCAAAGTTAGACAGGTAATTTGCAGCAACCTCCGCCAGCTGAACTGGCGTGCAAGTCACCAAGCTGATTCATATGCGAAGCCTAGCTAATAGAAATGGTTCTTGCAACCGATCGATGAAGACCCGCCGCTGCTTCTGCAAAGCACAGGCAGCCAACTGAGGAAGAAGAATAACCAATACATCGGATTTATTATGTACTTTAGGGTTAATACATTCATGCGCCACCCTGCACAACAGAACCTGTTGGGAAATTTTTGCACTTACTTTGAATTCAAAACTTGAAATTACTATTACGACTCAAACATGTCAAACATACAAATGGAGTAAAGACTGATGGGCAATATACTGGTGAATGCACATCAGTTTTTGTTAATTCCAAGTAAATTTCACGCTAAACTATACTGTAACAACCGGTTAAGACGTTTAACTTTTTGAGCATCAAGTGAATTTGTTGTGTTCTTGTGAATGTGACATCACTGTCATTTCATGATAATGTCACTGAAGTTACATCAAAACTTAATTTAAGTGCTGTAACATTTTTGTGACATCATAAATCTCAATCGGATGGCCAAAAACTCTAGTTGTCAAACATTTCAAACGCATTTTGCCAAAAAACTAGACCTGATAGAAGAAAACGAATAACTGTTTTGAATTCAGCGTCAAAAACTGCATTACGTACCGTCAACAGTTCAGCAACTTTTAAAATTACCCGGCACGGTGTAATCAATCCAGTTTGACAAATCCACTGCACTATGATAAATCGTAACGCAATATGAAGTTTTGCGAAAACTGCTGGAGGTCTTCGCCATTTGATCCCTTTAGAGTAATCTGTTTATGTGACATCAGTGGAGCTGACTTACTGGGAAAGCTGAAAGCACAGTCAGCTGTTAAGAAAATGTTGAGAAAACTATTGAAGCCTTTGCCCATCAACCTAGTTTTGAAATCAGTTGCAATGCGTAAGGCAGCACTCACAACTTATCCGAGGAAGAGCAAGCAGGTGTCTTTAAGCAGTTTTAATACAGAAAATACGCCATAACAAGATTACTCGGAGTAACTAAGTTATAACAAACTAATGTTGAATATGATGATAGAATTCTGCCAACGTGTGTTGGACGAAAAAAGAGTGCCGTAAGAATGGCAAATGACTGTGTTAGTCTCAATTTTCAAGAAAAAAGGAGATGTAAGACTTTGGAATGCGTACAGAGGAGTAAGATATTAGAGCATGCTATGAAGATTGTTGAAAGAGTGCTGGGAAGAAGAATTTGAGAAGCAGTAAATATTGATAGCATACTATTCGGTTTTCTGCCTGGAAGAGAAACGACAAAAGCATTGTTTGTTCTCAGAAGAATGCAAGAACAATACAGAGATAAAGGGAGAAAGTTATATGTGTGTTTTGTGGATACCGAGAAAGCATAAAGTTTAGATGGAGTGTATTTGAAAACAGATTAGAATAAACTTTGGATTGATAAGAAAGGTGTTTACACTTTTAAACAAAAATGCTCTATTAATGCTTTACAACTCTCTGATAAAAAGCTATCTTACATACTGCATTTCCTCTTGGTATTTTGGAAATACAACCGTGATTCATAAACTTCAATAGAGTGTAAACAAATTCAATTTGAATTATTGGACATTTGTTATTTGTATAATAAAAAAAAAACGAAATAGTATCAGTTGAACAGTTATTTAAATTTGAGACTGCAAACTTTATGTGTCGACGTTTTAATTACTTGTTACCGAGTGTATTTGGACATATTTTTGACCAAATCATTTTTAAAAAAATTACTAGAAACACTAGAAATTGTTCTAATGTTTTTCCAAAATGCTGTTGGTTAAATTTAACAAAACAGTTTTCCAAGTATAAAGAACATTAAATGTGGAATAAAATACTTAATGCACTCAAAAACATTACACCCATTAAGGGATTTCATAAACCACTAAAAACGTTCCTATTAGAAACAACATCTCCATTCACTAAGTGGTGTACGGGTACCAACAATAAACTTGAAAAAAATTTTGCCAGGTCTTACATAATAGTTTTCGCCGTATCTATTTTGCTGCCAATTTTGTATTGACTTTAATTCTAATGTTAAAAAACACGAACATTCCTCCTTTCTCCCAGGCCACCACAAAAAATTTGATTTTATTTGCCACCTAATACGGACCATTTCCAATATTTCTTTGTAAGAAACTCTTGCATCATCACCATCTGGGCAATGCTGGCTTTCGGACACCATCCACTAGAACAGGGATGTCAAACTCGCTGGCTTCCGGGGCCACATTGCACGTTGGCAATCGTGCCTAGGGCCGATCGTGGCGAGGTCAATTTCCCAAAATGAAGTTACAATCGTGGCGAGGTCGATCTCTAAAAAAAAGGTTATTACCTCTCAAGCATCTCCACACCATCGCCTTTCTTCAGGCATCGTTAATCAGAAATCGAGTTCAGTGGCACGAAGTGAAATTTATTAACAATTTTAGAATCGTCTCGCGGGCTGCATTGAAAGGCTCCAAGGACTGCGAGTTTGACACCCCTGCACTAGGACATTGTTTCAACGTTTTACTATTCACAATAGCAGTCAAAAACTATCGTGCGTATTCAAGGTAGGCGTGTACCAAATTATTTTTTTCTTTTTTGTTTTTTCAGGTGCAGTAACCGCATACTAATTTGATTTGTTATGCGTTTTGTGAGTTGAAGTTGTGCGTCTTGTAAATCTTTTGTTGCTGTGTCCTATTTCTGGCTGTTGCTTTGATGTGTTCTTTCGCTTACGGCGTGCTTTGCTGGCCAAAAAAATCTACTACTATAAATGATGGAATGGGCAAAGAGGAAGAAAGATTTGCTTAAAGTAATTGTTAGAGCGGTGATGAATCTCTGTTGTGTTGCCAAGACGAAAGTTAGAGTAGGATCAGAGTTTCGTGAAGAATTTTTGGTGCAAGTTGGTGTAGGCTACATCAAGCACTGTGCTGTCGCCGCTGCTTTTCGCAGTTGTAGTGAATGTAATCACGGAAAATACAAGAGAAAGTTTGATGAATGAAAATTTGTACGTAGATGACTTGGTTTCAATGAGTAAAAATATGCCACAATTACGTCACATATTTAGGAGAAAATTTCATAAATGTGCTTTTAGCGACATAGTGAAAGGCAGACTTCACAAAATGCCTTCTGTCTTTACACCCTCAAACCGAAGTGGTAAAGCTTGTTTGAAGATCCTTTCAAAAAGTCTTTTTCCCTCACTTGTTTTACATGAGTTTAAATCTCTGATCGTGTCGCTTTGAAAATGATTATCACAGTTCTCCTACCTGGAGATTTTGAAGATGGGAGTAATGTGATCGATTTTAATAAGTCATGATCAAAATATGTCTTGGCGCTGTAATGAGCATAAAAAACTGTATGAAACTTCATTACAGCACCCCGAAAATAAATTTTTTAAATTGTCTGCAACTTTTTAAAAAATTTATTTGATGCGTTGAACTGCCGATTCTTGGGCAACAAGTAACCTAGGCTACCGTCGTAGGGTTAAACCTCACGTCTATTGTTTGCTTTACTTGTTTTCTTTTCAAAAATGCGCTTTACTGCGATTTTCCTGTTTGATTGCTTCGCCTGAAATAGATCTGCATCAACTGTGAGGGAAGTAGGCACAGAGATTCAGGAGGGGAAAAGACGCCGTTCCGACACTTTTTTTCATTGGAAAAGCTTGTCTATAGTATTTTGTAGCGAAGTTTTTTCAAAACTGCTTTGTAAGCAGCTTATACCATCTCAATAAAGCAACGTACTTTGCTTGTATAGCACGGACAGAGTGCTAATGCACGCAGTAGACATTTACCCGTATGTGGCAGACAAATAAATAGAGACGTAGCAGTTTCTGTTTCTGAAAGTTATGGGAAAGTATTGTAAAGCCATTTTGATCAACCTACTGAAGCAAGTCGATTGCTGGCAGGATGCCAACCAGGGATGCGGAAGCGGGAGCGGTGGAAGCGATCCTTTTTCTGCAAAAGCGGAAACACGAGAATTCCACTGCTTCCGCTTCCACATAGGAGGGAAGAATAGAGGGAGAAAAGAAATTGGTTCTGCTATCCTTCGGAGAAGAGCGAATAGAGGAAGCATAGACATGAAGAAATGAGAGCGAGGTGGAGTCGTTTAGAGAGATGTTGACCTCTACACAATCAGAGTAGGGGTCAAGCTAAGAAAGAGAGGAGGTAGAAAGCTCAGAGAAGGATAAGCCCTGCCTGACGATGATGATGACGCCGTCGCTAGTGTTGTGACATGAGTAGCAAAAATACCAGATCGGGAGTGAGTGCGATCGAATCGCAACGCAGAGAATCAAGGATCCGGAAAAAGGAAGACAAATTAAGGTTAGATTCCTGGATACAAATAAGGTCAACGGGATGAGACGAAATAAAGTGTAGCAGTTTAGTGCTCCTGGCTCGGAGACCTCCAGCATTCCATTGAAGAACCCTGAGGGAGTTATGGAGGGGAAGAGAAAGCACGAGGTAAAGAGAAACAGCCAGGAGCATGAGGCAGTAATGAGGGTGCAGATAGAGAAGATACAAAGTGGGCGGAAAAAGGATCACGGGTTTGAAGGCGAGGATGGGGCGGGAGTGATGCATTAGCAGAAGGGGGCCAGATGGACCAGATTGAGCAGTAGAGGCATACCAGCTGGAAGAGTACGAGGAGAAAGTCACGGTGCTGGTAGGTGTGGAATCTCCAAAAAAAGCAGAGAAGGCAGCTCCAGGAGTGAAAGCTGCCAAGAGTTTAATTTAGTTGAGCACTTTAAATGGACCCCATTAGAGCATGTGCAGCATTGCACTGACCTACCCCGCCAGGTCACATTTTCAGCGCACACTGAACAAGGAAAGACGGAACAAGGGTTAGGATGAACGCTGCCCCTCATCAGGACAGAAAAAGAAGAATGAGAAAACGGGAAAGAGAAAGTCAAGAGAAGAGAGAAGACAGGCCGATTTTAAATAGGCTGCGTGCTACCCTTCTGCGGTAGTTCAGGGAGCAGCACGGCAAAAAAATGGTTTGTGTGAGGAAAGTGTCCGGGGTGACTGGGACCCTCGGGAAGGCCAACAGCCATTTTGACCCAACCCAAACGGGGTTGAGGACCGAACCACCACGTTGAGGCGGCTGTTGATTGGTGCAGTTCAATTTTGGTCGCTTTACATGTATATACTATATATACGACAGAAATTTCGCACTTTACTATCCAAAAAGATCGGAGTCAATACGTGCTTTGAGGACGGACAGAAGATCCGTAATGATGATTAGAGTTAAAGTTAACTCAAAGTCAGAGTTAGTTGAGAATAGAGAGGGAAAATCTGCGTTATATTGTGTAATTTGTGGTAGAGAGCTGTAATATGTGGTCACGCAGTTTAGATCTGAGAAGCATCAAGTTAACTGTTGTAATAGTAGTTGTAAGTAGTGAAGGAACTTGTAATAACTGTCTATTAATTGAAGTGTTTAATTATTTTTTGAATGGTAGTAACAAAATATTTGATTTTCTTGCAAGCGATTCGTGATTTCTAAATTTTTGTTAGTGGGAGTTCCGTGACAAATGCGAAAGTACATTAGGGGTTACGCGATGACAAAAAGATTGAAAAGCACTGTTCTACATTCAACACGAGTTCTAATATCTAAGTAAAAGAAACACAGAGTAGTTCGCAACAATAAGCTCAAGCAAAGTAGGTAAAGCAATAGCAACAAATGAAGATTTTTGTCTTTTCAAAATGATGAAGTGTAGAAGAAGGCAGGCTACAGACCCACAAAAGTTAAAAAAATTGTCAACGCTTGTTTATTTGTTTTTTGTTAGTCGAAGCGGAAGCGATAGGTGTGGAAGCGGTTGAAAAATAACCGCTTCCACATCCCTGATGCCAACGCTGTAGAATTACATTGGACTGGATTGTGGATTCAATTCAAAACACAATGAAAAATTTATTTCCACAAGCGTCCCCAAACAGGAGTCATTAATCTCGCGACCCAATCATTATTGCGCAAATTTTACGAAAAATAATTTCCAAAAACTCACGGAATAACACTCATATATAATGGTGTCAATCACCGAAAAAAGGTCCTCACATGTTTTTCACGACCCAATTTTGGGTCGCCAACCGTCATCAAAAATCCCTACCGTAACTTACTGTTAACTAGGCCTACATTTCAGATTCCAGTGCTGAAAAGAAATTGCTTTCATGCTCTATTTTGATAAAAAACAATTTTTGGAGACTTTCATTTAATCTTTTTAATGTTCGTGATAGTTTGGAAGTGACGCGGCAACAAAAACGAGGATTGAAATAGGTCGTGTTTAACTGCGACTTTTATTTCCCATTAACTTGCAGCGCCTAGAATCCATTAAATATCTTTGCTTCTTATTGCAGCTCCATTCTGGAATCAATGATTGCGCTCGAAAAATTGAAAAACCGAGATCTTCCTCCTCAAAAACTTCAGTTGCTCACATTCCACTTTCGCTCCATCCACAGTCCTATTTCCCAGTGATTAACGGAGATATATCCTTGAACCATTCTGTAGATTGCAGAACTGTTTCTTCACATCTCACGAGTGACACAAGAAGGTTGTCGTTGAAGATAGAATCCAAAGATTCAGCGTCTAGTTCTAACATCGAAAACAAACCAACAAGCAAAATGGAGACTGGAGAAAGTAAAGCAAAGAGCACAAGCATCTTCAAGTCCATTGAAACACTTTTAAATTTACCAAAATCTGAACCGACCAATCATGCACCTGACAGTCATTCTACACACGACGCATGCGCACCAACATCAGGGTTCAGCTCATTCAAGACAGGAGAGTAAAAGTGTCAGCATCACTCAGTCTCATCACGATCAACAGTGATGGGCCAACAAATTAGTTGAATTTGATATGAATTGTAAACATAGACAAAATCAAGATACTCTAGATCAGCTGAGCTACTTTATTATAAAAAAAATCGATTTCACCCTGTTCCGGCATTTTCAATTTCTTATTCAGATAGAATCAATTGTAAACATCGAATTGTAAACATTACAGTAATTGAAAAAAATTTAATAAATTTCGGTGATTTTTTTATGATTACATCACTAGATTTGGCTTGGTGGTACGAAATTTCAAGTAGCCCATCATTTATTTTTGGACTTTGATTTACATGTAGTTCAAAGCAAGGCGACTGAGTGGCGAAATGTCAAATAATTCATAAAGTTTCTACTCCGTCAATTGGCTTTTAAATCAACAAAATATTTAAATTTTGGTGAAGAGGTATCTTCTCATTCCACTAAGCCGCATTAATGATTAAACAACATATAATAAAGATTTTAACATTTTTTGTTAAACAAATTACTTTAATGTAAAATGTTCAACATCTGTTGTCAGCACATTTTTGCATCTTCGCGGTAGAAATATTTTCCGCACATATATTTTTTTACCAAGCAACACAATGGGAAATGTCTTTTTCTAATTAATTGTTACGACCAAAATGATCCAACCAGTTTATTCCACCATGCTTTGCTGCCTAAGTTGGTCAGTTTTTCGAATCCAAATTCCGCTTTTTCGTTTCTTGTTTTCCGGATTCGCCAAACCCAAGACGATCAGGACTGCCAAAGCGAGCGATTTCGCGCATATTTGGACTACTTTTTATGTACGTGATAAATAGCAATCAGTTTGTAATTTTTTGGCTATAAGCTGGATTCAATTTCAAATTTTAATGTTAATATTTGGAACTTTTTCATCACACCTTAGGGCGTGGAATGATTCAGCAATTACTGTTCCAGGTTCCATCAGTTATATAAAAAATTGTTCCGGAGAATTTACGAATTTTAAATATTCATCTATTGGAATATATAACGCTTAAAAACCGCCATCGAATCAACTTTCTCATCAGCTTCACCACGCAACGTTAGTAATTCAGACTTGTTGAACGCATTCTTCATTGTCCCATCCACAGTTGCATTCCAGGCAAGCTTAATCTATTGAGCTGCATCTAGCATATGAGCAGGGTTGCCATTTGCGACATCTGCTGCCTGTTTGCTCGCCCTTTTTTTGCGGGTCTTCAACTTTTCATCAGGCTCGTAAAAATCCAAAACATTTTTGAGATACAAATATTTATATCTCGTTTTTAGAAATGGGAAGATGACCTGGAGCATTGTTCAACAGTAAAAGAACTGGGCGTCTCGTTCTTTTTCTTACCTCAGGATAAAACACATTTTCAAACCATTTCCAACATGGGGCAACGCTCATCCACGCCTTATTCTGACTAATATATTTAAGAGGCCATGCTCGATTTTTAATGCAAGATGTAGACTTTGGTTTTCCAATTAATGTGCATGGAATTTCGTGAGTTCCTGTTGCATTTGCACAAACTACAAGCGACACTTGTTCTTTAGATTTTTTCGTACCTCCTGTACTACTAACATTCTCGAATGACACGAGTAAGGTATATCTAGGCAGCAGCCGAAAAAATGGTCTTGTTTTATCCATATGATATTGCTTGCTCCAAGTGGTTACGATCGATAGAGAGAGTCTTATAAGCGAGAAACAAAACAACAAAGCGAGTGCTGAAGGCGCGAGGCTTCCGAAGGAAGCAAGGCTATTGAGAGATATTTCCAAATTTACAAAGCCATCCCTGGACCCGTTTCGTCTTTTTGGACTCATCAGCTGGGCTTTCCGAGGGCCAAGAGATCCCCAATAGAATAAGCGTTGACTTTTATAAAACAAACTCACACAACGCACAAGACTTACGTGCCGTTTACTTTTGAATGAGGTTCGTTTTGACGTACTGCTAGCCACTCAACTATGGACTAAAACTGATATCCTTATGTAAAGATGATCACACAAGCAGTGATTAGGCATAAAAAGGTTTTCCAAAGGTTACAAACAAAATGCGGTGCTTTAAGGCATGGCTGGCAGCACGTGGTACATGGCAGCGAAACTCGCCGCGCGAGGAGGCCAGTTTCAAAGACGCGGGTTTGAATCCCACAGACGCGTTGCATAAAAGCTGACGTTTAAGGATACAATCTACGCGTAACGTTAAAAGGGCGCTTAAATGATTTCTGTGGGTCCCAAATGGCTGCACCGCGGCTCATATAAAGCATGGCCGCCAAGAGGTCAACCACTTTCCACTCCGACCATAGCTAGGGATTCCGACAACTAGCACACCGCACGGGTAATGACTAGTGTGTTATATAGAGCGACCCGATAGGCGATGCAACTAGCGCCAGATAACTCTAAACAATCACACGCGGAGATTCCCCCACACAGTTCCTCGGCAGGGTTTGCGCAATCACAGTGCTCGAGCTACTAACATGGCCCCCGAACCACAGGAGCACACCGGAAGTAGCGTTTCACCGAACGATGAACTTGTTAGCATGAACGGTCCCAATGCTCCGGGCCTGGGTATTAAGCTTGGGGGATGGCAGCCGAAAAAATGGTCTTGTTTCATCCATATTATATAGATTTTCAGGATCATGCTGTGCAACTATGGCACATAACTCGTCCAACGCCCGCAGAAGATTAGGGTTACTCTGTCCACTTTTGTTCCTTCACTGTGAAGAAGAAGTTGTTGTAATCCCCAACGTTTTCTACATCTACTAAACCATCGCCGTTATACTTTAAAGTCTTCCTGTAATATCGATAGCTGTTCGGCAAGTTGCTTTGCTTTTAAAATGGCCAGTGAAGGTGGAACGGGTAGGTTTGCTCTACCTGTACTATCAATCCAAATGTATGACTTATCTTCCGGTTCTGTAACCCTCCCAACAGACACTCGAAACTTTTACTTTTTTATCTCTTCAGACATCAGTGCGGAACGTTTATGAATACCTTCACGGTTTATCCATGTCTCACTCACTTCGTACTGTCGTGAAATGCTTCGTTTGCTTGGAGGATTTGGACGACTCAACTTAGATATTATATCCAATCTCTGTGACTCATTTAAACTCTTGCCGTTTCCGGGCATTATATGTGAATAACATATTGCAGTATGTATTATATGCTTCATAAAAATTTAGTTGATAGCTTCAGTTACGATAATTTATCAAACAGTCTCGAAAGGACAACTACTGTAAGTGTATAATTAGGCTTACCATATTTTTGTGATTAAAAAACGGGACGCTTGAGGACAACACGCCTGACTATGGGTGGCCAGGCAAAGTCTGGACACACTTAGCGGCGGTAATACAAGTGTTGACCTGTTTTTTTGGAGCACACTTCCATTTCGGGTGCAATTTACCTTAGTTCCACTACATATCAATAAATTCCACCCACAATGGGGTGTCCTCCAAAAAAAAGAAAAAAAGATTATCACCTGCTTTGCTGCTCCTTTTGTATCACTTCCGGCCCAAATTGTCATCGAGCAAGAGTTCGTTGTCATAATGCCTTCATTTACCGGGACAAACGTCTAAATGCCGTAGTTCTAGCTATGCTGGCTGACTGAATGAAAAACCGGGACTTTCGATCGATTGACCAGGACAAGGCCTGAAGAAACGGGGCTGTCCCGGCTAAAACGGGACGTATGGTAAGCCTATGCATAATGATCAGCTTCTTAAAAAATTTGCTGACTGAGGAATTGTATTACGTGATAATACGCATACTGACGTATTGCACTGTGCTTAAAAAAACAATTACCGGTAGATCAATTAATTGCAGTTAGGGTCAGCAATTACCGCTTTGAACATAAATAGCTAAGCTCGCAAAAGCTTCTCAGGTTTAAGTTGCACACTTAATTGGTATGTTACTGCAACGTTGTAGGTACTCGAAAGAACACAGCTGATGGAAGCGTTTAACAGCTCGCCTGTTTTTAGTGCAGCATTGGATTTAGTTTGATAACTTTTCAATCGGCTTATACATGTATTAGCTTACATTTTATAAGCCAGTAGATTTGTTTTGTACTGCCATGATTTCTGCGAAGCCAGCTTGTGTGTGCTAAGCCGAAAAGTTTCTATTGTTGTAGTGACATTATTTTAGCATTTTTTTGTTTTAAAGGTGCAGTGCATCATTATTTTAAAGTCACTAGTCGTCAATGGCAAGCCCTAAACTATTTGTTGATTGGTTTTCCACAAACTGCTGAAGTCTGGGAGCATCTTGACACGAAAGCTTGATGATTATTTTATGCTTCTTAGTTTTCGCTTCTCTCAAAGATTAATTCATTTTTTTGCATATTGTAGTGTTCTTTATAACTGCTGAAAGACTCGCAAAACCATATAAAATTCTCTCTCACTAGAAAGGCATCTTTGCCGAAAAAAATGCATATCATCAACAAATACCCACCAACTGGAATTGATAATATAGTAATCATAAAACTAATGCGACCTCAAATATATCCTCAGGACTTGAAGTAGACGTATCAAAAATTTTTTCCAATCAAAACTATTTTCTATAGCCAGCTATTAAAAAAAGACTTTGACGTAATAAATGCATATGCTTTGTCCGATGCCAAATGCATATAATGACATTCCCACACTTTCCATCAGTTTTTCTGCGAAACAATTTTTTATATAACTGATGGAACCCGGAACAGTAATTGCTGAATCATTCCACGCCCTAAGGCGTGATGAAAAAGTTCCAAAGATTAACATTGAACTTTGAAATTAAATCCAGCTTATAGCCAAAAAATTAAAAACTGATTGCTATTTATCAAGTACATAAAAAGTAGCCTACATGGGCGCGAAATCGCTTGCTTTGGCAGTCCTGGTTGTCTTGAGTTTGGCGAATCCGGAACACAAGAAACGTAAGAGCGGAATTTGGATTCGAAAAACTGACCAACTTAGGCAGCAACGCATAGTGGAATAAACTGGTTGATCATTTTGGATGTGCTGACAACAGGTGTTGAACATTTTACATTAAAGTAATTCGTTTGACAAAAAATGTTAAAATGTTTATTATATGTTGTTTAATTATTAATGCGGCTTAGTGGAATGAGAAGATACCTCTTCACCAAAATTTAAATATTTTGTTGATTTAAAAGCCAATTGACGGAGTGGAAACTTTATGAATTATTTGACATTTCGCCACTCAGTCGCCTTGCTTTGAACTACATGTAAATCAAAGTCCAAAAATAAATGATGGGCTACTTGAAATTTCGTACCACCAAGCCAAATCTAGTGATGTAATCATAAAAAAATCACCGAAATTTATTAAATTTTTTTGAATAACTGTAATGTTTACAATTCATAAGAAATTCGACTAATTTGTCGGCCCATCACTGTTGATCGTGATGAGACTGAGTGATGCTGACACTTTTACTCTCCTGTCTTGAATGAGCTGAACCCTGATGTTGGTGCGCATGCGTCGTGTGTAGAATGACTGTCAGGTGCATGATTGGTCGGTTCAGATTTTGGTAAATTTAAAAGTGTTTCAATGGACTTGAAGATGCTTGTGCTCTTTGCTTTACTTTCTCCAGTCTCCATTTTGCTTGTTGGTTTGTTTTCGATGTTAGAACTAGACGCTGAATCTTTGGATTCTATCTTCAACGACAACCTTCTTGTGTCACTCGTGAGATGTGAAGAAACAGTTCTGCAATCTACAGAATGGTTCAAGGATATATCTCCGTTAATCACTGGGAAATAGGACTGTGGATGGAGCGAAAGTGGAATGTGAGCAACTGAAGTTTTTGAGGAGGAAGATCTCGGTTTTTCAATTTTTCGAGCGCAATCATTGATTCCAGAATGGAGCTGCAATAAGAAGCAAAGATATTTAATGGATTCTAGGCGCTGCAAGTTAATGGGAAATAAAAGTCGGAGTTAAACACGACCTATTTCAATCCTCGTTTTTGTTGCCGCGTCACTTCCAAACTATCACGAACATTAAAAAGATTAAATGAAAGTCTCCAAAAATTGCTTTTTATCAAAATAGAGCATGGAAGCAATTTCTTTTCAGCACTGGAATCTGAAATGTAGGCCTAGTTAACAATAAGTTACGGTAGGGATTCTTAATGACGGTTGGCGACCCAAAATTGGGTCGTGAAAAACATGTGAGGACCTTTTTTCGGTGATTGACACCATTATATATGAGTGTTATTCCGTGAGTTTTTGGAAATTATTTTTCGTAAAATTTGCGCAATAATGATTGGGTCGCGAGATTAATGACTCCTGTTTGGGGACGCTTGTGGAAATAAATTTTTCATCGTGTTTTGAATTTAATCCACAATCCAGTCCAATGTAATTCTACAGCGTTGGCATCCTGCCAGCAATCGACTTGCTTCAGTAGGTTGATCAAAATGGCTTTACAATACTTTCCTATAACTTTCAGAAACAGAAACTGCTACGTCTCTATTTATTTGTCTGCCACATACGGGTAAATGTCTACTGCGTGCATTAGCACTCTGTCCGTGCTATACAAGCAAAGTACGTTGCTTTATTAAGATGGTATAAGCTGCTTACAAAGCAGTTTTGAAAAAACTTCGCTACAAAATACTATAGACAAGCTTTTCCAGTGAAAAAAAGTGTCGGAACGGCGTCTTTTCCCCTCCTGAATCTCTGTGCCTACTTCCCTCACAGTTGATGCAGATCTATTTCAGGCGAAGCAATCAAACAGGGAAATCGCAGTAAAGCGCATTTTTGAAAAGAAAACAAGTAAAGCAAACAATAGACGTGAGGTTTAACCCTACGACGGTAGCCTAGGTTACTTGTTGCCCAAGAATCGGCAGTTCAACGCATCAAATAAATTTTTTAAAAAGTTGCAGACAATTTAAAAAATTTATTTTCGGGGTGCTGTAATGAAGTTTCATACAGTTTTTTATGCT
Source organism: Trididemnum clinides (assembly GCA_963675345.1). NCBI lineage: Eukaryota > Metazoa > Chordata > Ascidiacea > Aplousobranchia > Didemnidae > Trididemnum > Trididemnum clinides. The sequence goes on along the minus strand of OY776299.1, from coordinate 32,204,528 downwards.
CATTACAGCGCCAAGACATATTTTGATCATGACTTATTAAAATCGATCACATTACTCCCATCTTCAAAATCTCCAGGTAGGAGAACTGTGATAATCATTTTCAAAGCGACACGATCAGAGATTTAAACTCATGTAAAACAAGTGAGGGAAAAAGACTTTTTGAAAGGATCTTCAAACAAGCTTTACCACTTCGGTTTGAGGGTGTAAAGACAGAAGGCATTTTGTGAAGTCTGCCTTTCACTATGTCGCTAAAAGCACATTTATGAAATTTTCTCCTAAATATGTGACGCAATTGTGGCCTACTGTTAGAAACCCCACAAACACCAACGCCATATTATATTCGGTCGGTCTTGCTTTCCTTTTTCTAAAATATCTGAAAATTTTTGTTAAAGATCAGTGACATTTTGGTGCTTCACAATTGTGTTTTTGTCGATCGTTTTTCATCCTACAGTTATTTGAAACAACTTAACGGAAACTTTGTTAGTAACGGCGACAGTTTTTTAAGCAAACCATCGACTTGCCTGTCTTTGATGACGTTTGAGACTATTGACATGACGAAATTTCTTATTGCAGCATCGACAAGTATAAGGCATCTCTCCTGTGTGGATGCGATGATGGACAGTGAGGGATCCTAGTTGGCTGAATTCTTTTGGACACAGCTGGCAGCGGTACGGCTTCTCCTTCGTGTGCACCTGCGTGAGAAAAATACTAAGGGCAGTGACGTAACAAGGAGGTAAGCGTTTGGCCAACACGACACAGGCATACCTGGCGGAGTGTGCGGTCATGCCCAAGATTACCTGATCATTAAAAGCAAAAATCTGACTGATTAAGACAAGGAATTTCAACTCCTGAATATTGATTTGCGGTACCGGTAGGTCGTCGCTAAAAATTGACTATAAAACATTTTTTAATTTCTTCCAGACATATTCGCCCCCTCCATCTGTTAAAAATATTTTTTTGGATCCCATAGTAATTGTGTGGGCTTTTTGTAAGCCCATCGCGACAATTTACCGAATTTCCTCGCATGTAAGCGAGTTTAAAACTTAGGAAAAAAGTTACCTAGCTAAGGGATCGGCTTATACGCGCATAACTGCGACCGCACATCAGACAAATTGGGCTTATATGCGATAGCGGCTCATATGCGAGGAAATACGGTAAAAGGATTTCCATAGCGAAACTGAAGCAAACAAATGAAACTGGAAATAGCTTTACAGAAAAAAATAGCCTACTGATCCGGAAAGAGGCGCTGTCTTAACTATGGCAAGAGTGGCTGGTTGGTCAAATAACTTTTTGTATTTCCAAAAGAAGATCTTTACAACGATTTATGGGAGTAACTTAATAGCGTCGTCGAAATACGATTTTTTACTTAATTTTCATGATAGGGTTGTTGGGCGTACAATTTAAAAAATGTGACAAAAGAAAAGAAGAAGAAATCCCTCTCCTTTAATCTCCCCATGTTTGCGTACTTTTTTAGATCTGATCTAAGTAATATCATATCATCAGCCTGCCTACCACGAACCAGACGCTCAAACCACTACGACATCCCGCGGTCGCAGGTTGAGATAAACTGAACTCTTAATTACACGTTGATTTCAAAAAATTTGAACCAAAAAAAGTTCTCAAAAAAGGATTCTGCTGAAAAACGACAGAATATTGGTGGTGCATTAATAAACTGCAAGATTTTGCTCATTTTTAGCAAAACAAGAACCTCGAAACTTTACTGTAATTTTGTACTCAATAATACTTGCCGCAAAACGTCGCTATAGAGTCATGCATCCAATCACAAGAGTCTTACAATCTTGGACTGCTTCATAATCATCTGGTTGGTAGTTTAATGCCATTGTGGTTTCTTTGCCCTAGGAAAAGGCATTTACAGGAATTTTCTGTGCTGCTTGATTGCAGTGTTTGTGTTATAATTGCACTGTGCCCGATAGCAGTGATAACTCCCAACCAAACACAATGCTATAGCGAGAATAAGTTCAAAAGAATATGCTAATTCAACAATTATTTGAATACAATGGTTCATCATTAAAACTCATTTCCTACCCGCTCATGAACTTGGAGATGACAAAAGAATGAGAAGAGTTTTGGGCAGTATGAGCATTTAAAGAGTCCCTCTTCTTCTGCTTGCTCCTTTTCCATTTTTGTGGGACGTTTTGAAGTCAGTTTCTTCACACTCTGATTGGTGGGTTGTTTTTTGCTTGCCATAGATTGTGAAGATTTTGCAGAACTGTTGCTTTTTGCATTTTTTGTGACATCATTGGAGTTTTGCTTTAGCAATCTTGCTTTACATCCAGAGGGATTGACAGAGGAAGGGGGCGATGCAGGGGGCGTTGTCACCAAAAAATACTTTGCATTTTTGCTACAAAGACTGGCCAAAGTTAACGGCAAACAGGAACTTCTCACAACTTCCGGTATTAGTAGCGGGGAAGTTCCTTCCTGATTCACGTTGCTCGTCAAAATATTTTTTGCCATCAGCATTGAAGAGAAGATCGAGTTGCAACCGACATTTTTGCTTTTACTTTCATTGGGATTCAAACCTAGATTCCTTTCAATCGCGGAGGCGAAATTTAATTGTCCAGCAAGTTGACTATTTGGCGCAAAAAGAGAGCAATTTGAAAAATCTTTTTGCGCCAATTTAGAACACATTGTGAAAAATGAAGACAAATTTGAAAAAGGCTAAAAAATAGCAGCAAATATTATTGACTCGTAATACCTGGTCTTAAACATGCTAGAGTGGATTTATGTATTCTATGCACTACTTCAATCTTCTGTCACGGAAAGTTTTTCCATTTTTTATCAAAGATCAATATGTGTTCTGACGTGCTAAATCAAGGGCACAACAACGCGGTCAACTTGAGTTTTGAGCGCTCAATTATTGTCACCAAAAACGGCATTCCAACTCACTCGAGCTCGTTACCAACCGAGAGAAGGCGTTATATCCTCTTACTGTAGTCGAACTTAAACCTCACTTGTTAGTTCACTCTTTAGTTCAAACTTTGGCTTGCACAGTTGGCATGGCGTGGGAGGGGCAGGGGGCCTGCCACCAGCTCTTAGTTTTTCAACTCTCCATTTACATTGTGCTTTACAAAGCAAACAAGTTCTTATTTTTTTTGAATATTGCAAAGCCGTGACCTCCGTATAAAATAAGGGTCGGAAACCCCTAGCAACGCAAAATATGATGAAATTCAATTGTTGTTTCTTTTATTGCCTTTTATTTTTTTTTCGTTCTTTTGTGTTGGGATTTGTTAAGGTATACGCATCAGACATTAACGGCACCTTGAATTACTTGAATGTGTATTACATCTTCCCCATCCCTCTCTCTCTCTCTCTGCCTACTTTTTGCTAGTGGATTTTTATACTTTTGGAAGAAAATTTCCGCTTTAAATTCTCCTGTAACTTTATATCTTTTATCACTGGCGTATGTACGTAGGAGAGAAGGGTTAGAAGTTAGACTTTCTTTCATTCGTCTGGGATGATATGCGTGCATTTTGAAAACTCTTTACTATTCAACGTAGCTTAAGTAGTGTGATATAGACATTTTCAAGAAAAATTCGTGTGAACATTTTTGTAAAATGGCGCTTTTTCTGGAGTTTGCCTTTTTTACTTTTTCCAATAAAAAGACCAAAAAATTTCCTCGCTTTTGACGCCTGATTAAAATTAATCTACTATTTAGACCCCCTCCTTCCATAGCAGTGTTGTGTTCGTATATGCTCCTAATTCGGCACTTTCCGGATATGTAACCATATCTAAGACTGTGCAAATCATGTAGTACTAAGCCAAACTTTTTGGGGTTCAAACTTATTAACAATCGGTTAAGTGACACCTTGCGTTTTAAAGGTTGCCGTCCCTTGCTCTCCAGCAATGATTCTCACTTTTTTTCTGCCCACTCTTTTATATTATTATGAGATATTTTCAGACTGATTAAATACAACTTGCTTTAGAATTTAGGGAAGCAAGTTCATGTCAAATTTGAGTACCGACTTTTGCATTTGTTAGTTTTCACCTTCAATACTCAATTTTATAAAAATTTATTTCAAGAAAAAGGAAAAAAAGTACAGGGGGTGCAATTCGAAGTACCTGACTGCATGACCAAATATTACAGAACATATACTAATATTCTCTCTCTCACTCCTCCTTGCAAGCTCGTTGCCTTGAGCTGTTTTTCACATTGCCAAACATTGCAATCTATCGCTACATATTAACTCTGCTTCACTTCAACGCCATGTTGCTTGCACCCATTTATTGCGAATGAAAATTGTCAACCAATTTCAATCGAACTCTTTTGGCTGACAGAAATGTTCAAAGTGTTTTGTAAGAATAGTGTGACGTCATAAAATAAGTTCCAAGGTTCTAATCCTAAGCATTCCGCGGCGTGAAAGTAATCTTTGATAGCGTGCTCATAGAAGCACGATCCATGCAGCATGGTTAAGAGAAAATGTGGTTCAAAAGCTCTCTCTGAGTTTAAGCAAGGACTCGAGTCGGCAGCGAGGACGTGTTTAGGGGTCTTACCAATTCTTTGCATTTTAGTTGTGTTGGATGTTTGGAAATTTTCATCATTGTGTTACAAAGGTGTAGACCTATCTAGCCAATTTTTAAGAATTAATACAAGGTAGAGTACGTACTGTATAAAAAGGTGTGTATTTAACAAAAACTTGCTTTTACTGATGTTGAAAATAATGATATTTTATGACTTAACTAAAACCACTTATTACCATTGCGAGAGCTCATGAAATTCGCACAGCATTAATATTTTGGAAGCTAATTATTGTATAAGTGATCCCAAACTTTGCAAATTGCTGTTTGACACAAAGCCCTTCACACTTTTTTACGAGAGAGTAGTAAATGCCAGACTTATTCAGTCTTTCGCTGCACAATATTACTTGTTATGGTGAATTTTCTTAATACACGAGACAAATTTGTATTATCGTGACAAAATCACCGAATAAGACTAGAGAGTTCCACCAAAGCGAAATGAGATTCTTGAAACCAATTTATTAGCGCCCTTACACTCTGCTGGTAACGATGAAAACTCCGAAGAGGATCTGACGATGAGTATAACTATAATAGTATGCTGTGTTCGTATGAAAAAATAATAACTTGACTTGCGACTCTGTTCCACATCGCCATGCTGCACTGCAACGTTCCAAACTGTCTATGACATTTTGCTTTTAAGTAAAATCTTCCAACTTTTATTGTTTTTATTCTTCGAAAACCATTGTTTATTTTACTCAGTTCTGATTGGCTGCTGGCAGCGTTCGTGATGTCACCGGTCACGTGACTCAAGCAAGCAATTGCAAAGTTCACGGTTATCTCGTTGTTTACAAACGTCAACTTCTCAGAAGTTAATTACGTAGTTGCAGGAAGGCAGACACTAAAACGTTAATAGGTTTACAACAAACTTCATACTGAAACGAAATAAAGCAAATTGCTGACCTGAGCCTAAACCAGTGTTAGAAGTCGACTTGGAGGTAATTGGGTTTGAACAAGCAGAGTGAAATAAACGTTACTTGCCATAAATCAACCAAAATGATCTCGTCAATAGTGCAACGTACTTCAAAAGCTGTGCTATTCATTCTGTGACACTGAGTTCAACTCTTCACTGGGCATCAATCTTATCGGTGATAGAACGGGTTAGATCATAACATTGTGACGACGATAATGGCATGGGCGTGCCTTCAAATATCAAGATGATTGCCTGATTGCATCTTTACAATGTGCATTTAACGGAAATTTCTCCTGCTTGGCTAGAGGCTTGTAGTAAATATGCACTGAGCCGACAGAACTGCTCAACTCCGAAGCAGACCTGAAAATACTGTTGCTTTACCATAACTGGCTAAAGCATTGGTTTCCAACGTTTTTGACTTACTGCCTCCCGAGTCCAATTTGAAGTTATTCTTCACCTCCCCAAATTTACCCTATTTGCGAGGAAACAAACTTAATCACCTTTTCTGTAGGAGATCAACAAATTGAAAGTGATAATTTTTCCCATGCCCAAAAAATAAACACCTACCTTTTGCACCTTTGCTTCTACAAGTCTTGCTCACCTCCACTAAAATATGATTTTACCTCCCTTGAGGAGGTGGGCTTTCCTGGTTGGGAACCACTGGGATTAAGGATATGCCACTACTAGAGGATAATACCGTTATATTCAAATGTCATAGTCATAATTAAACGATCAAGTAGCCTATTTTTCACACTTTCATCCGTTTTAAAATCCGTTTAAGAAGTCTGTGGAAACAGCAGCTCTGGGAGTTCTCTGCGCCTCGTCGATCTCAAACCACATCAGCTGCTCAACTGGTTTGATTCCCAAAATTGACCATGAAAGCAATTTTTCCGGCTTTCTTGCACCTACGGAAAACTCTGGGTGAAAGCCCCTGTTTATAAGAAATAGATAAGCAGTAACTTTTTGGTACGGCCAATATAAACTAAATTTGAGGTTATTTAACTTTTGGAAAAGTACCGGTACGTAACGGAATTCCTCCGTCTTTACGTCACCGACAGATGGTAGGGCTGAACAAGCCACCAGTTGCTGTGGCTTAGCATTGCTAGAAACCAGCCAACACAGCACGAGCTGATGCGGATCAACGAACAAATGAAATCGCTTTTTTTATTCTCCGGAACCACAGGACGGCGATAGTAGCGCGAAGCAAGGAATAATTATTTAGACCTGGTTCTAAGTGTCATCGTTCCGCTAGAATTACTTGGTACCGGTACTTTATTGCATTAAAACCATTGTTTGTAAGAAGGCGTCAGACAGAGGAAATGATTTTAAAATGCGTTTTCCAATAACGCAACGTTGCATGAGCTTCGCCTGAGAACCAAACCAGCCACGGTGTGCTTGAACGCAAATTCTCAAAATAGCTACCAGGATGTTAAAAGTGAAGTGAGACCGATGCTGACTCAATTGATTTGTTTTTATGACGTAGTTCAGTTTGCATTACACAAAGATGAAATAAAACAGGAATATCAAACTTATTTAACGCTGTGGACTACATTTACATGCATAGACTTTTCCCGGCTGGTTTATTTGGTAAAGTTTAGATATATGGAGTGATCCAATCGACAATACAACAGCAAGGGATTGGCGCTTCAGAATTTCGAATCTTTGTAGACAGATTTTGAAATCGGAGTCGAATCTAATTTTTCTGTTTTGCTCTTTACTAGAATAACATAACGCAGGTTACAAAATGGGTAATAGTGGGCCGGTTTAACATCCCTGGCATAAAACAAACTTTTTCTGCTTTGGTAAAATCAAGTAGAGGGATTGTAGGAATTCAAAATTTGAACGGGTGTAATGTTGTTGTATCTTTGGGAAAGGAACTTTACTTCAGTTCTCTGCCTGTTTGCGCTGCTCGTAGAATTGCGCTTGGAGAGGGGGAGGGTGTGCATGTACAGGTGGAAAATCCATTTCCCCACGTTTTTCTGGCCTGGAATAGCTTCGCCGAATTATTTTGATTAGGATTTTTCCAAAATTGGTTTATAATCAGCCCACACCATCTCAATAAAGCAAAATAGCCAGCTTTAAACCGCAGGCAGTAGGCTAGCTCATGCAGTAGACATATAAAAATAACACCTTATCACAATCAACTAAAGATAGGCTTTGTAATTTTATTTTCTGCTTCTACAGGAGAGTTACAGGAGAGTCTGTAACGTGATGTAATTTCAATCCACTTGACCGAAGCAGTTCGAGTGCTGGCAGAGCCATAGTCTTTACTTCTGCAGAATAACAATGCACTGGATTCCACACTTAAATTAAAAATACCCAGAAAAATTGATTGCCAGCACCGTTCCCACACTTAATGTTTTGCAATTACAACCCTGGCTAGGAGCACTGATTAAGACCACCATATATCCTCTTTTCGGAGAACATATCTTTTATTTTTAAATAAGTACAATCGTGCTCCGAAGACGCCAAAATATGCCCAAATATTCTCCATTTTGCAATTAATAACGTATTTCAAAATAAAATTATAGTAATATCTACATCGCTAGAATCACTTCCAAAAAGTAGAAGAAAAGTCTTTAATTTAAAAATGAAACAAAGAAGAGGTCGGCGTAAAAAAGGGAAAAAACGCCTTTGATTAGTAAATTTTCAAAAAAGTTAGGAGCCTTCCCAGGAGCAATGAACATAACAGCGGTCGGAATACCATCCCAAAATGTTCTTTTTTTACAAGTCAAAAATGTGGTAGCCCTGGTACTGGTTACTCCGTAACAAGTCTAAACACAGCGATGTTATTTGTAGAACATCTCAGAATTAGTGAGATTGACAAATACAATAAAGAACTTGTAACATCTCCTTGCTGGAAGTTTTTAAACAAATGTTTCTTAGATTGAACTTCGTCGCAACGTTCTGGAAACTCACCACGTTTTTGTTTACTGTAACTCACCGCTCATAAACAATGGTTTGAAAACAATAACTATTATTATGACGCAAAATGCTTGGAGAAAATAGAAACGAAATTTTACAAGAGCATTCAAGGTTTTCAAAAATTATTGATATTTCGACCTAACACGCAAGGGCTCACCCTAAAATAATATTTTGGAGGTGGGGTAAATATTTATAAAAATTTTTACATGACAAAAGAAAATTTGGCTTTTCCAAGAGCTTATTTTGAATAACCAAATTATTATAAGGTTTGGACCCATAATCTTTGTGACCATACAACCCACTGGCCCACATTAGTGTCCATTCTGTTATCACTTTTATTCTTTTTGCAAACCACGTATGAAGGGGATATTTACAAACTTTAACGTTGATTTAAATAAAAGTAAGTGGCGTATTCATTGGAGCAGGGGGATAAAGAGAAAGGCTCCTTAAAACGGTATGACATTAGCAAAAACATGTAAAAGGAAAAGATCTTCTTCGAGACCAAAGTGAGGAAAATTTTCGCTTTGAAAAAGATCTTCAAAGTTTGTGTGATGAAAAATTGGGCAAAAATCCAGTATTAAAAAGTTGATTATAAGAAAAAGCTTTCAAAATGCACCAGCTCCTCCAAAATCTGTTCCCAAATACGCCACTGATAAAGCGGTCCTACCGAATGTTTTGTAGCACGCACACCACTAGCGGCTGACTCACCGAGAAAACTCAATTTAACCTCAGGCCACCACTGATGCTTGTCTGTAAACATTACGCAAAGCAGGTTTTTCTTTTATTTTCGAGTTGTTCATCGCTAATAAACTACCATTTTGTTGTGAGATCGCCCTTTCACTTAGTGCAACGTTCCACAACATGCATTCTAACATAAAGTTGTTCTAAGAAACAACGGTAATGAGTTTCCAGGAAAAACTTTAAGTCCGCGTTTGTGGGAAAATGGAACAAAAGAAGAGCTCGAGACTTAACAGACGCTGCATCAATTAGAACGTTGCCTGACCATCTATTAAAGTTGATATTAATTGAATTCTTCTAAGTTCGTAGCGGTAAAGTGAGCATCATTGTATTTTCATGCGGACACAAGAAAACGTTGATAGAACTTGTTTACAGACATACTCGAGTGAACAGTATTGCTGCCGCGATGGTTATAACGTCCGCATCGCACTCTGTAAATTTAGGTTTAATTTCTTTGTAAAGTCATATCACAGACTTAAAAAGAATGACATATACGACTTCCCTTGAAAGAAACATAGCGGAGAAAAGGCAGGCAAGTTCGACGAAATATCCCTTTTTTTACTCTGCGCGGTGGATCGGCGGTGAGGCAAACGATCTACCCGTGGTAGTGGTTCAGTGTGACTGAACTTCAGCAAACAGAATGTGAGTTTAAAGTCATGTATGACCACATCACCCAAAATGTATTCCTGATGCAAATACGGTAATAAAGCAGGAAGTTGCCCTAAAGTGATTTCTCAAAAACAGATTGATACTAGCATTGAAAACACAATCTCAAGATTGGTCATCTTCAGCAAGCATTTTGCGAAGACTTTTTGTAACAATTTTAGGGCTCGCCAATCTGACTAGGGCCTCAGTGAGGGGACAAAAAGTTTCAGCGATTTATAATTTTTTTCTGACATACATATGTTAACAAAATTTTTCTGGTTACTTTTTATTGTCTTTGTGTTGTAACTTTCAAAAAAATTTGTACCAAGTAAATATTCGGCGAACCATGTTAGTTCAAGTTACGCCTGTGCCGCTCCACAAACCTCTCCTTTACCGCAAGGTTCAGAGTTGAACACTCACTGAGATCTACAGAGTATTAATCTCTGTTTATTATCACATTACAAACTTCGAACCAACAGCCATCGTCAGTTTAACTTTCAAAAAATTATGATAAGCGTTTTACTTTGTTTTATTTATTACGCAGGGTTACCCCAATGTGACGTAACAATGAAACAAATTTAATAGCACTTACAGTAATTCATTTTTGAAAGCATAAACCAATCTCTTGGTTACATTATCACTGTAGTAACATTTATTTAAAGTAAACGACTTTATAACAACACACAAGTGCTTTAAATATATAACAAAAGTAAAGCGTTGCATTATAGACTACTTCCTTTAACAACAATTTTTCTTAGGAAGGAGTTCACAAGTGCCCCCAAAATACGTAAGCTATCTGTAGAAACTCACGTTGAAATCACCCGAGCGTATTTGATTTGCATATTTTAATAAAAAGATATTCAGAAATTGACCAAGGTTAGTCAATCAAAATTTGTCGTAATGAAATACGTGAGTCATATTTTGTTTTGATCGTAAAAAGTTGTGTAAGGTAATTCTGATTTTTTGACCATGACTTAACAGCAGTAAACAATTCAGCTGTACACATCCGCAAAAATTTGAAGGAACCACCTTAAAAAGATGAGCAACGGCAGATGCTTGATTTCAGTTGCTATGGTGCTATAGTGATTGCAGCAAAGGCGGCAAGGCTCTGGTAGCAATATGGCCAAGATTTCATTCACTCATTTCATTGAAATACAAAACTCAACATACAATCAACAACTCAGATTTCATCAAGATTCGAAAAATAAATTCATATGTAAAGTTTAATTTACGCTGCGCTTTGCTTTACGGCTTAGCTGTATTTTTCTTCATATTGTACGAATGTAGCAGCTCCAAGCAGAGCCACAACATTCCCATCACAGTGTAGATTGGTATTTCGGGCTCGAATAATCACGACGACGATGCAGCGTCTAAAAACGGGCTCGATTTCGCTTTCCGCAAGTTCCTGTGCTTTACAACTGTCCGCAAACGCGATTTCGGGTGCGCCGACGACGGCATAGATGAACTGCGATGCACTGACGCCAATCGCCGCGTTTCAATCTTTTCCACCATTTCTCGGACCAGAGGAGTTTTTGGAGGCTCTGTGAGGTCATCGTTACTGACATCATCGTCATACTTAGAATCATTTTCGATAATGAGAAGAGACTGAGGGATGGTGAACGATGGAAGAGTACCAACGTTCAGATTTGGATGAGAAGAACCTCGGGTCACGGGAGAAAGGTTACTAGAGGTCGTTCGAAACGACCGGGTGTAACCCAGATGTTTTTGGTTTCCGATTCTTTCAGATTGTGACCGACGAACGCCCGTTTTTAATAGAGCACAGTCGGGAGATTTGTAAGGTTTAGGGGATACCAAGTCGGTGATGTTCTTAATGCTGCTTCTGGGAGTGCTGGAGTTGAAACATCCTTCCTTCGCAGAGAAGGGAACTGGCGATTGATCAAATTTATCAACCAGCTGCCGAACTCGTACGTCAGAAGCGCTCGCATCGGGCGAAGGCACTGTAATATAATCTGATGCGGCAAGTTGTAGTTGTTGGCTTCTTTTCCGCCATGACTTCACGCGCAATTTCCGCACGCTTCGTTCGATCTCTTTCACCATTTGCCGCACGCCACGTTTTTTCACTTGGCCAGAAACCGATTCTGATGATTTCCAACTATCGCTGCAACGAGACGATTCCTCAGTACTGGCCAGCAGCATCAATCCCACCTGAACATACGTCATCACGTCTTTGTGATGCAATAACCACTTTATTAAAATAACACCTGATTACTATTTAATATGCACTTCCACAAAGTCTACCAAGCAGTTTATTTCTTTATAACATACAAGAAAGACTGATGGATTCCTAAAATGCATGATTGGCACATACTTCGGAAGTGCAACATCACTTAATTATAGCTTCTGCAATTCGTATAAAAACATCCAGACTTCGTCCTACTCGAGGAGGCGGGTAGCTGCTCAGTGAGCGACGAAAGCGCCAATCGCAATCAAGTCAATGCTTTCTAAAATTCGCAGCCTTTGCAATAAATATTAATAATTCAAGCACAAAGTTCAGGGATGCATTTGCATGTCAGAGGAAGAGGCGCTATATCAAAACTAACAAAACTTATGCATTTTTCACAACTACCCTAACTTAAGCAGTCGGGAAAAAATCGGCCATTTTGTGCTAATTCACTCTCCTCGCTGCACCCACCTTTTCAATAACTTGAAGAAACTCCGGAGCGAAGTGGGATTTATGCTTCGATGACTTCTTGGTGGAAGATTTCTTGCGGAGAGAGATAGCGGAAAAATGAGCGGTTGACGGAAAAGTGGAGTTGTTGTTGTTCAGGTTCGCGGTTTCACCAATAAAAAAAGATGTGGGCGAGCGCTCCCCTACTGGAGAAAATCTGCTTGCAATCGAGACAGGGGAGGCGAACTTCTTAGCCCCAGGAGGCATGGACAAGCTACGGTGGAGTCCTTCAGCCCCCTCCTCATGCAAGCCGCCTTTCTCAATCGCTGTAACAATTTTCTTCACGGAAAACGAACCGCCTTGTGTTTCCGACAGCGATCGAACGCGGGAACTCTCGCTTGGCGTCGATCTTTGGATGGGCGGTGCATTTTGATGGGGAGAAGGGGTCGCTAGCGATGCTGGGGGGAGAGAGGCCGTCTTGTGATGACCTTTAACGTAGGCCGAACTTGGGGCTTTTACCTTGCTATTAGAGGGTGGGGGAGACTTCATGACAGTGAAGCCATCTCGAACTGAAATCGACAACACATTGTCCTTGATGACGTCATCTGGCGTGACATCAGATTCATCGAACCGTGACTTGATGGCGTTCACGTTCACGTTCTTCGCGTTGAGATAAGATGGACTTTTAAGCGCCGACGACACTGGGGATTTCCCATCAACCATTAGCGATGTGGGCCGTCCGTTGGCGGCAGAGAGCTCCTGCGGAGAAGAACGGGAAACGAGGATCCTGGCTTTCTCTTTATTTTCATGCAAGGAGTGAAGTGGACGACTGAAACAAAAAAATTTCAAAGTAGCTCACTGCCTGACCGTTTGTGGGGGTGACCGCATAACGTCATGGCAACCATATTCACCCATATAGAATTTGGCCTTGGTGCTCTCGCCAAATGCAAAGATGAATAGCAGCCAAGTGATGACAAGATTGCGAGTTTAATTTGCCTTTTTTTTTTGGGAAATTTCAGAGCAGCACCAGCACACTTTTGAAGCTCATATCGCCCAAGTTGCTACCTGATCACAACCGTACATGCGTGCGAGGCGAAATATCAAGGGTTTCCAGCAGGGCAACTCTCAATCCCTTGGCCAAACGCCGTATAGAGGCGCCGAAAAATCTAGGGCGTAGAAAGTCAGCAAAGCCAACAGAAGGAGATGGAAATTGTTTGTGTTCGATGAAACACTCACTTGAAGTGAACGAAAACACTGTCTTCACTGTGCACCTCATCATGGCATGATAGGAAACCCAACGGTGAAGTCGTTGTCGTATGCCTCCGCAAAAGGGTGCGCTTATAATTTCTTCTTTTTCGACTGTGTTGCAAATCTTCTTTCGATGACGAATCGAGAAATTCGGAGAAAGTTTGATAATGTCCTCAAAAATTTAAACTTGGTAACAGTTTTCACATTTATAAACCTAGTCAAGGTTCGAAACCAAAACAACCATAGAAGTCGCTTTAAGCAATTTCTCAATCACTGTTTAAAGACAAAAGCACTTGGTGTTAAAAACTACTGCATTTTTACAGGGGCTGTAACGAAAAAATCGCCAATACCTTACTATCCCATTCGCGTTGTAGTGCTTTTATATGCATTATAAAAGCAGGAAGGTTGCAAATAGCATGTGCGTTATTAAAATTGGTCAATAAATCACAAAAAGACAGGCAGCCTACTTTTACAGTACTTACTGTTGTGCTTGATCCCTCTGTGATGGTGGGTTGGCGTGAAATGATGGATGTGATAAGGTGTCAATCTTTCATCAGGCGACCACGATTTAGAACGGGATGCCTGAATAAATATCGTAACCTATCGGTTAAGTGATATCTGGCTTGAAACTATTCACAAAATACCAACCAAATTTAAGAGTACAACAATCATTTTAAAGACCAGAAACCAACTGGAAATGCGCTAATAACCATTTTAAACCACCTTCAAAGCTATTATTCATATTCAACCATTATGCGACGTATTAGGAGCAGCCGACGTTGTGAAGTAGTTACTGTTTTAGCTTGTTGTTACTCGAGTCCTTCTGAGGAATCGGGGCATGGCTGGAGACCATGGTGCCCCAGAACCCAAGTAATTCCCCAAGGGCTTGGGACCGGAGATCGTAGAGAAAAGGGGCCGCCAAAAGCAAGCGGTAATAAGAGTCCGTAGCAGAACAATGCAGAATAGGAGAGGTGTCCTGGGTCGGATGACCATAGGCACTGCACAAAGGTCTCTCAGTTCTACAGAGACACAGAAGGATGTGTCCGATGCAGCGAAAATGAGAGAGGACACAGCGAGTGTGATAAGGAACTTGTGTGTCGAAAAATTTTGATGACACAGTACGCCTTAGTCCAAGAAAAGAGAAGTGAATACGAGAGGTAAGAGGAGACAAATAATATTGGACAGTGGATGGCTGGAGCAAGCTGGGGCAGCGCACCCCGCTTGGCGAACTTATCGGCCGAGTCATTCCCCGAAAGAAATGAGTGAACAGGGATTCATTGTAGCCTGATAGTGCAGGAGTAGAAAGTAGGTACGTAAGCCAGAGAGAGCGAGATAAACGGAAAGACGAGAGAAGAAAGTGAAGCAGGGTCAGAGCGAGTCTGAGAGGAAAAAGGAAGAGAAGTGGCAGACTTGTTGGTACTGTTGAGATCAGGGAAGAGCTCGCAGAATGGGACAAGCTCCAACAGGAAAACCTCGGCACCACAAAGTGAGCAGATGGCAAGGACGCCGGAGCCTTTTTTGCCAAAAGAAAAAGAAACAGAACCATCCTTTCTCATCACAACATTGTGAGAAGAGAGAGAGTCACAGTGGGAAAGAGCCACACCTTGGCGAGAAAAAGGAGGATCAGAGCCGAGAGCATAGAGTAGAGAGAGTGAGTTCCTGGGAGGGGAGGAAGGGCAAGCAGAGAGAGCCTTGGGAGAAAAATAGAAAGCACGGGCAGGTTAGAAGACGCAGAGGCTGTCAAAAAGAAGCTGGAAAGTTTTGGTTTCCATCCAAGTCTGGCCAAAACCAAACCGGCAAAGATTGGGAGACGAAGGTTACCTACAAAATGACAGAGCGAAATGAGTCAAGAGTAACTCGTAGGGGGCAAGGACGTCTTCAAGAAAAGTGGAATAGGGGGGCACGAGAGGCAGCCGGTGATGGCGCGAATAGCCGATTGGTGAAGGCATTCCAACTTGGCAGCGGTGGCAACGTCAAGTAAAGGAAACGATCAAGGCGAAGTATAAGTGAGAAGTGGCTGAAGAAAAACGTTGTACAAGAGAAAGGGGACTCCTCCAAGAAAAAGCAGATACAGGGTAAGGCCTTGGGACAAAACAGAATTTGGCCTTCAGCAAAGATACGCGTTTAAAAATGAAAAAGTGCGGTCGAAGGTGACCCCAGAAAAGTTGGAGTTGGATTGAAGCGGAGGGGGAGTGAAATATGAGGTGGAGCTGGAGGTTTGCTTGTTGGGGATCACCGAGAAGGAGGCCTCACATTTCCTCCGATTGAGAGGAAGACACCAGCGCTCTAGTCGAACCAGAGCTTCTTGTGTGGTCTTCACAACAGACCAAAGAGGAAGAGGACCAGATGGCCAGATCGAAAGAATATAGAGAACAGCTGATGGAAGTAGATAGAGACGTAGGGACATTATTGATAAAGAGAAAATAACAGCGCCAAGAACGGAACACCTCGACGGATTCGTAGAGCACTTGCTTGATTTTGTTAATCCAAGCAAGCGCGCCTGTCAGAAAAATAAGATTGAAAACATTGAACAAAGCAAGGATGGATGGCAGCCAAAATAAGTTTGTAGAAGAAGGCGAGATGCCAGAGTCAAAGTTTAAAAGAAGTCGATAGTATCAAGGATTTTCCGAGAGCACGACTTGGGTTTGTTAAACCTGCCCGAATGGAGTGAGAAGGATAAAGAATGTGATCCAAAGTAGACCAACCAGGAGGGGAAACCGGCCTGGTAGGACTCCAGAAAGAAGGGTATAGATTGGGAACAGAATGATGTGCTCGAAGAGCTTGGAGACGCAGGAGGTGAGAGAGATAGGCCGGGAAGAAGCAGGTGAGTCGTGAGGCTTTACTATCTTGTGGATAGAAATCGTAGATGAAGACCTCCAGATGGAAAGAAAAGAACGCAAAGACAAGAAAAGATTAAAGATGTGTAAAAGATCTGTGGCAGAGTGAGAGAGGTGCTCCAGCATGTGGTGGGCAGGTCTATTCGGGCTAGTAGCGATGGAATATGAGAGGTTGGCAGCAGTCGCAACAAATTCACTGGAGGTGAGCGGAGAGCCGAAAGAGGAATGATACTCTTTAAGGCAGGAGGCCTGGAGCTCAGACATGTAGCTTCTGGCTCTGCTACACAAAGCCTTTGCTGAAAGACAAAAAGTGAAATTCAGGTAGTTGGCATAAACTGATGCCGTTTCTCAGGGAGAGGAACAGTTGCTAACGTTAAGAGAAGAGGAGGAAGTAATAGAGCCAGCAACAGAACAACGGATAGAATAGCCTAATTTACGAGAGAGACATGAGCATTTCTCGTGTCATGCCCTAGCCTTGGTTCTGTGAGTGAAAGCAAAAGCTTTTTGTTCTTTCCTTATTGGTTCTTTCACTTCGGCAGACTACCAGGCTTGAGATTGCCGTTGTACAGTACCTGACCGAAAGAAATGGAAAATTTAGCTGCATTTAGTGCCAAAGAGGTAAAGAGCTAAGCAGCAAAAGAAAGAGAATCCCTCTGCAGAAGGACAGAATGAATCGATGTAAAGAACAAAGTCATCCCAATGAGCTTTCTGAAAATTCAAAGGAGGACGTTCATTGAGGTGAGAGCGTGGAGAAAGAGGGACAGTGAAGAGAGTGAGGAGGTGATCAGAACCCAAGTTCTGAAGTACCTGCCAGGAAAGGGCGAAAGGACAGGGAGGAAAGAAAATGTTAGAAGAGAGGCTGCAAGAGAAACGGTGAAGAAAGAGTAGAAGTGTTGGGATCATTGATAAGGGGGTCAGAAGAAATGACCCAATCCAATACTTATTCTCCACGAAGATCTAAAGTACTTCTCGAGTCCCAGAGGGGGTGATGAAGTTGAAGTCCCCCAAAATGAAGATATTTCTGGTGGAAGAGTATAGAGAGTGAAAAGGAGTCGATTTTACTATACGCCGAAGTACACCGAATAGGAGTGTAGATGTGTAAGACAGAGGAGAGGAGTTTTTCGGCAAAATGTTGACCCCGATATAGTCAGAATAAAGGAGGTTGGGTGTTCAGAAAATAGGCCATGTCTGACAGAAGTAGTCTACATAGCCTCCGGAAAGATGAAGAAGAGTTGACGTTAGATTCCTGGATATAAACAAGATAGACAGGAAAAAGCGAAACATAGCGAAGTAGTCCAAAACTTCTGGCACGAAAATTTTCTGCGTTTAGTTGGAGAATTCTGAGCAAGTCAGGAAAGAAGAAGCAAGGTGGAGGGGGGGGGGGAGCGTGGAAGGAAAGCCGGAAGATAAACACTAAGAGAGCATTTATAAGTGCAGCAAAAAGCACGTGACATCCAAGTTTAAATTATCTCAACCAAAATCAAAATATTAAAAGGCAATTTTGCTTGTGTTAAAAACGGACTTACAATTCACTTATAAGTGTTCCAAACCAACTCACCTTGGCATTCACCATTCTAGTTATGTCGAGCAATCTTCTGTTGAAATCGTAACCTTCGCACCATTTCGTGACGTCATAAGCGGGCAAAACATCAGCGAGATGGGGAGTCCCTCGGGGCGATACCAGTGATGACGTGTGATGGTCACCGTTTACACTTGGCTCGCTCAGGCTGCTTTCAGAGCGGGATCGGAAAAGCTTGTTGTGACGTTGCGCACTGAAGCAGAACAAACACGTGACAATGATGGAGTCGTTAAGACGTAATTAATGCTGAACCACTCCTACTTTTCTTTTGGGTGGAGGCAGAATGTGAATATGGAAGATCTGCAATCTCATTGAAGCAAGTACAAAAATGATGATGAGGCTACAGGCGAACCACCGAGACCGATTTTGCAAACCTATAGTTCCGACCAACGCTCCCTCTAAGATTTTGATAAGTGCGTAGCCGCCGGCGCAAGTGCGAAACTACTAGCAAATATACGAAAACCGCCGGTGCAAGTGCGAAACTACTAGCAAATATACGAAAACCGCCGGTGCAAGTGCGAAACTACTAGCAAATATGCGAAAACCGCCGGTGCAAGTGCGAAACTACTAGCAAATATACGAAAACCGCCGGTGCAAGTGCGAAACTACTAGCAAATATACGAAAACCGCCGGTGCAAGTGCGAAACTACTAGCAAATATACGAAAACCGCCGGTGCAAGTGCGAAATTGCTAGCAAATATACGAAAACCGCCGGTGCAAGTGCGAAACTACTAGCAAATATACGAAAACCGCCGGTGCAAGTGCGAAACTACTAGCAAATATACGAAAACCGCCGGTGCAAGTGCGAAATTGCTAGCAAATATACGAAAACCGCCGGTGCAAGTGCGAAACTACTAGCAAATATACGAAAACCGCCGGTGCAAGTGCGAAACTACTAGCAAATATACGAAAACCGCCGGTGCAAGTGCGAAACTACTAGCAAATATACGAAAACCGCCGGTGCAAGTGCGAAACTACTAGCAAATATACGAAAACCGCCGGTGCAAGTGCGAAACTACTAGCAAATATACGAAAACCGCCGGTGCAAGTGCGAAACTACTAGCAAATATACGAAAACCGCCGGTGCAAGTGCGAAACTACTAGCAAATATACGAAAACCGCCGGTGCAAGTGCAAAATTGCTAGCAAATATACGAAAACCGCCGGTGCAAGTGCGAAACTACTAGCAAATATACGAAAACCGCCGGTGCAAGTGCGAAACTACTAGCAAATATACGAAAACCGCCGGTGCAAGTGCGAAACTACTAGCAAATATACGAAAACCGCCGGTGCAAGTGCGAAACTACTAGCAAATATACGAAAACCGCCGGCGCAAGTGCAAAACTACTAGCAAATATACGAAAACCGCCGGTGCAAGTGCGAAATTGGTAGAAAATATAGGAAAACCGCCGGTGCAAGTGCGAAACTACTAGCAAATATACGAAAACCGCCGGTGCAAGTGCGAAACTACTAGCAAATATACGAAAACATTCGAAATTTGACAGAAGAGAGAAATTTGTAGACGCAAATATTCACGAGTTTGGTAAACGCAGCTTTTAAGTGTCGTAAAAAAATTGAAACGCTAATCTTTGCAACTACACATGAAACTACAAGGTTTTACTGAGAGGCGATGACTGCAAAAAATATTAAGGTCTATCATTCACAACCAGGTAGTTTTACTGCATTTGCAAGTGGTTTACATTCCTCAGAAAAATTTTTGAGAGACCCCGTCTACTTTACTCGGCGCCACTGTGTACAGGTAGATGTAAAAAAACTGCAATAGCCACGCGTGCACAATTACACTTTAGCAAAATTCTTTTTACGCAATGGACGAGTTTCTGTTAATTTTGACAATTTAGCACTTTTTCTTTACATTGCTAAAACCAGATTGGATAATACACTTTAATGTTGAATCAAAAAACAATTTTGAAATGGTCAAGTATTGGCTGCAGTTTTTTTTAAATCCCATAACGTCATAGGCAAATTTTACTGTGTTACAAATTATCTTTCAAGCAATTAAAATAAAAATAGCTAAATTTCAACGTAAAACGTTTTTGAAAAGATCAAAACTACAATTTACATTTTTTCTTCACGTTTTAAGGTTTATCTCAATCATGGTTGGTAAGCTGTCGCAGCGCTCAGCTACTTTCTTCTACCAAAAAAATTTCTGGAGGGAATTTAAAATTGATTAAGAAGTCATACTCTTTCTTATTTTTAGTGTTTATAAATGGCAAGTCAAAGAAGGCTATTTATTTGAAACTGAAAAAGTAACCAAAAACCTCCGGACGTTTTTTGCGCACTATTGACTTTATCTAACTGCGAATCCGCCGGACATAATTTCGCAAATTCGCACTTTTTCTCGTTTAAAGGGAACACTAGTCCCAACACCGTCCAGCGGAGTGCCGTTGGATTGTGGCCTCTACAGACACTACTCCGCTCGGGATAAAGCATGAGAAAACAGGTAATCACTGCCGTAACTCACCTTGCAAATACAATCCCTTCATACTCCACCAGTTGATTGTGAAAGCTGGGGTTCGGTGACACGATTGATCTCTTCGATTTTATGAAATCCAGAGCCCGTGATTTGGTCCACAACCTTTCCTTCATGAGATAGGCACACACTGTGGCGGCTGATCGACTGATGCCCATCTTGCAATGCACCAAACACTTCCCCCCACTCGTCCTTGCCTCATCAATAAACCTCCACGTGTGGTTCCAGTGCGGAAGGAGGTCGGATGTTTCGAGATCGTAGAGCCGAACGGATTTGTAGCGGAAGTTATCAGGAAAAAAATTCGCAATCTCAATTGTCACGTTCAAGATGTGCGTAATGCTAAAAATCACGCCACAAATGAGCAACGAAGGGGTCATAAACAAAGTTAAACTATTTTTTTTCACTACAATATTGCACATGCTATTTATCACTCTCTTACCCCAAATCTTCCAGCTCTTCCAGGTTGCAAGCATTCCATTCTGAACCAAGATACAAATAATCCAGTATCTTTGATGCACAGTCCATTTGGCCAAGGACGGTCAGCATCTCAGTATCCACGTATTCTTTGTATTCTGCCAAGTCCATGTGGATCTAAACAATGAACTACCAACCTTCAATTCGTGTAGACAATAAACAATTTGTCAATTAGCTTAGAAAGAGTTTCATATCAACTTATCACTTGTTTAAAAACATCTGCCGCGGCTTGATAACCAAAGCAAATTTAACACGTAATGCTTTGAGAATTGATCGTCAAGATTAACAACCAGTCCTTCAACCCGCAGCCCTCAGTCAAGTATTCCAGACAACAAGCACCTAAGCACAGGGCAACTACAAAAAGTAGTGGTCGACACAAAATGAAAGCAGAACATGTTATTTAAAATAAATCCGATCTCACCTCACTCTCAAGCGCAACTCGGATTTGTTTACTCGTACAGTTATCAAGATCCATCCCCATCATTACTTTCTTCAATTTGTTTCGGATCAGCTGTTCCACAGGATAACGTTTTGGATCGCTACAATGGAAAGAGATTGGACGTAACGCTCACGTCACTCAGCATGCAATACGGTTAGAAAAAAATGATAATCTGTGGGTTCAACTATCACGCCAAAAGTAAGTGACAATCCTAGATTCTCCAGGTTATATCAAAGTTATTGAAAAATACAAGTTAAGACAAGGTCAGTCATGCGTGACAAATGGAAGTTAAATTGGGTCCCAAACGAAAGAAATCCCATTAAATTGAAGTTTGAGTTTAAGTTATTGTTGGGGATTGTTGGAATGCCCAGCTTGTTTCTTTTGTTGAAAATTACTGTAGCACAACGTTTTGATATGCAAGACGGCGGGTTTAGGTGGTATAACTTAGCTGTTTATTGCAATAATAAAAAATGTTTGTGCAATATACCAGTGGTAGCCTACTTGATTGCTGATGGTTGGTTGTGCTGCAACCAAACTGTTACAATAACAATACAAAGGGAGACAAGCAATACAGGTTTCCAGCCAACAAAGAAAGGAGATCAAGGTGGCTAATAAATTGCCGACGAGATAAATGGAAACTATCCTGTGGAAGTAAGCTTTGTGAGGTAAGCATTTACTGTACCGGTAAGTGCTGCGGTCCAGATTTTGAAACTTTTATTTGTTTTAAAAATTCAAACGTCCATCAAACGTATTGTTGGGCTAGTTAATTAAATGTGAAAATTGGCATTAATTATTTAAGTTTGCACTGAGCTGTTGCAAATAATTAGAATTGTGGTCTTTTTTTTAAATGCTGAAAGCTTTAATCTTGTTATGAGAGCATCGAAATTGTTATCTTTTACAGAAACATGCTGAATCAACCAGTTCATATCAATACAACAAAAAATGCATTACGAAAATTAAAAAAAAAAGATGCCACTCCAACTCTGTTTAATGTTCCTAACCTTTTTAAATGATCGCAAAATAAAAGATCATTGCAAAAAGAGAAGATGGTGATGCTGATTTTGCACATTCTAAACTAGGTCAGTATCCTTAAACCACATGTATTGACTATTTTACAATGTGTATTATCTTGGTATCATGTATGTTTGTTGTGGTGTTATACAGTATGTTTTCAACAATTCAAGCTAGTTTTTTAAGTTAAATGTTATGTTATTTTTGCTTAGCATCTTTATTTAGGCTGTGAATGTGGTGATTATACATATGCTACAAGCAATGTTTGTGAAAGTAATTGTAATAAAGTTGAAGTAGCCAAATGATGATGTTACCTTTGAAGTATACCAGACGTGCTCCAAGCTCTAAGTGAAATTAAGAAGAATGAGAAATGAAGTTAGTTTATTGAAAATTGTTTGACCTTAGTTAAAATATGAATCGCTATGATAATATGCAATTTGTGTGACTTGCAAGCAATGGTCATGGTCATGGTCATGGTCATGGTCATGCAAGCAATGCATGGGCAAATATGAGCATTTTTGTGTATTGTTTATTATGACTTTACTCAACACTGACCAATATTTTCCTCATTTACTAGTTTAGAGGATATTTAGTTACCATTGCATGACCTCAGAGTAGCAGTATCAAATATACTATCAGTCAAGGTACACTTAATTACTGTTGTACTATTGATTTAATAAATTCATAGAAAGGGAATCAAACAGCAATGTTAATTCGTTTTTTAATCATGTTAAGTTGAAAGCAACCCATGAAAAACAAAAAAATCTGGAGAATAATGTGAAGACAATTTTCAGTGAAAATTAGTTGGAGATGCTCAAAAGACAGGAAAAGTTGGTCAGTGGTCCAATAAGACATTAAAAACTGCTTTGCAACTGAGATGTGCTGCAGGTGTGCAAGGGTGAGTTGACAATGTAGAATAAAGAAAATAACCTTGTACTTTATTTTTTGTTCGCCTTTACTTTGGGACATAAAGGTGTAGTGAACAGTTTTTGAAATTAGGAGCCACAACTCAAATGTTAGTGTCATAAAGACTTTACGGGTGGGTTGCAAGTATGTTTTAGTTATTTTAATATGTATATACAGGCTTATAATTATATGTTCTATAGCCGAAGTCTTTGCTGAAAACTGTCTATTAAAACAATTTTAAGTTGCAGTAAAAAACGTTGAGAACGCTGGCAAACCATATACTGTCCCTGCTACTCATGTACTATGCAATATGGCAGAAGGCATTACAACAAAATTTGACATGCCTTTAACTTGATGTAGGTATTGTGGTTCATGGTATAAACTTTCCGAAAAGTAGCTGGAGACTGGTGCAAATAGGGGTGAAGCTTAATACCACTAGTATGATTTGCCTAGTTCAAGAGTTACTCAGTAGTTCATATGTTAAATTTATTTTAACAGCACGGTTTACCCAGGATGCTCTTGAGAATTTATTTTCTCAAATCAGGGGTCAAGGTGTTCCCCATCCACAACCCGTTCAGTTTCATCAAGCACTACGCTTGGTATGCCTTGGTCATTTCATGATGATACCAAATTCGTCTAATTACGAAGAAGACGATACTCCAATGTTAGATTTTACTAAGCCATATGATGGTGAGGACGTTATAAACGAGGACGACTATGCATTAGGCATTCTTTCCTCGGTGGTTGAGGAAGCATCTTGTGCCGCATTCAATGTTTGTGAGTCATCAAGTTGGTGCTATCTTGCTGGTTCGGCCGTTTTTAAAGAATTAAAAACGCTTGCATTGCACACCTATTCGAGTGCAGCATGTTTCCTCGGGGCAATTTTCCGAATCGTTGAATACTCGTTTCAAGTCGTATGACTGCAAAAGTAATCTTGAAAATAACGTCAATGTCAATATCTATTCTACAAATTTTCTTTGTCATCCGTCACGTAACGTGTTACAATTGTTAAATAATGCTGAGGTAATATTTCGCTCAAACAGCTTGAAAATGATGAATATCCATGACCCTTTAGATTTTGTGGCGTCGGAAGCGTCCGATCAAAATCACAGCATTTCTAATTGCCATGATGTCGGCGCAAAAATTTTGAAAAGGTGTTTGCATTTCCTTATTAATGCCAGGCACATCAATTCTAATTTTTATCAAGAAAAGCAGTTCGCGGAAAAAAGTGCTGCTCGCTCTTCAGGTATTAAATGAGTTTAAATAAGCGGTTTCCGCTTAAGGTGAAAAAAGTCAAAACATTTCCTTTAGTAAGTGACTTTGCTATTGGGCGATAACATTTAGAAATTGGAATTCCAACTTGCAGTTTATATGACTACGGGTGAAAGGTTCTGCAATAGTAATCAAAAACCTTAACGATGTCATTGTAAAAACCTTTTGAGTGACATTGGAATTTCACTCCTTCTGTAGGCCTGATTTGTACAATGTGTGGCCTAATTGTATAATTGTAGTTGTGTAAATTGTATAAATGTAGGCCTAATTTGTGAAGAGCAAGTTTCATAGTATAAATGTCCAGCATAAAAAATATTTTGGTAAAACAGCTACCGTACCAAAAATGCCTCGAAAGTTTTAAATTTGCAAGTTTGTTATTACGACAACGTAGCTTTGTACGATACAGAATTGGTATATCCTGAGATTACGAGTTTATTGCTCAGCTGGGCACTGCAATGTGCTTTGTAAATAAGCAATTTGCGTCAATATTCTCTTCTTGGTAGAGGTTTTTATAGTGAAAATGCACGTAAAAACAGAGGTGGTAACTTTGAAACCGTTAAGTCGGTGATTTTGTTGTCGTCCGATTTCTTTACGGGATTGGGAATTTCTAAAAAATCAAACTATTATAATTCGCCCAGCTTAGCGCAAAGATCCTATATAAAGCTGAAGTTACAAAAGAAAATTTGCCTTACAGTCCGCATCGCGACGACAGAATCTTAGGAGTAATTAGTAGACTCCAGAATTGGGGGATCGCAGGCACTGCTAAAGAAGTTCGCAACTGTGCAGAAATAAAAATTCACGAGAAAGTTCTGCCAGTCGCATCGAAGGTATGAGAGGATACAGCGAGCGTGACAAGGAAGCACAAGTTTTTCAGAGGGAGGATTTCTTCGCCGAAGCGCTCAGAGGTGACAGCGCACCTCTTGTTCTAGA
The DNA here is from genome assembly GCA_963675345.1 of Trididemnum clinides. Lineage (NCBI taxonomy): Eukaryota > Metazoa > Chordata > Ascidiacea > Aplousobranchia > Didemnidae > Trididemnum > Trididemnum clinides. Next base: position 32,178,959 of record OY776299.1, on the reverse strand, counting down.
AAGACTAAATAGCCAAAGTGAGATAATAGGAGTGAGGCTGCACAGAGTGATCAGTAGGCTTACAAATCAAAGGCACCGCCGAAACAATAGAAACAAAAACCTTAAACAGTACCCCACCATTGTTCGTTACAGCAACTGAGCAAGTGAAATAGAAAAAAATTATAGCCCACATTAAACTCTACATAACCGGGCGTAGAAATGCTACAAATAAGATGCTTTAAGCTACTGGTAAAATTTATTTAAAAATTTACTATAACATTTCGCCAGCAATCTGTAATGCAGCTAGATAGTCTGCTGACCAAACGTTTGTCATATTTTCAAGTTTTTATTTTACCAGTAGAGAGGAAAATATATGCAGGCGTGCAAAAAGTTTAGCAAATGTTCCAAAGATCACACTATTCATAAATTGTATGAAAATTTCTAAATTTATTTGATTGATCTTGGCTAGAAAAAAAGAAACCGTTTTAGTTCGATTACTTGCGCACCGCATAATAACTCAGAAAACAAATCTTTCGCTAAGCTTCAGTAGCAGGTTTTAATGAACTATTAAGCCAATTAATGGGAAAAAGAATTGTGCTTAAAACAAGCGACAATCAATTTTAAGGACCATTTTTCATCCGTAAATATTACTTAATTTTTAACTTATTCATTAGCCACGAACTTCAACTTTAAAATAAATAAAATTTTTGAAATAGAGCATAATTTTAGAAAGTTAAACCAAAATATGTAACAGCAGATGCCGTTTTTCCACAGTAAAGTATGCGGCTGTTCGTTGATTTGGGACCCATTTCACGTTCCATTGTCGCTTAACAATGCAACCAATGGTTGTCATTACTTGATGTAATAAATGTACTTTGGGCTAGAGTAGTGAAGCTGCTCACTCAGCATGTCTTAGGAAGCAACTTTTTTTGGGTAGCCACCAATGGCAGTCTGCCTTGTTGGTGGCGGGTGATCAGCCTGAAATGGCAATCATGAGTGGTTCGGCACAGCCAGCCGGTTACTACGTTCGCAGTATGGACCAAAATATAAACCCCCCATGACGCGCCTCTATCCCAAGAAAAGGGGAGGTCCGGAAAACGAAATGTTATTGAGGGCTCGGAATTTCATCAACGCTGCTCTGTCCTTATTTCTAACGTGTGGGAGACGCAAGAACGCAAAGTTTTTTGTTATCTTTTGATAGTGCATTTGGTTAGATGTTAATTAGACGTGAAGGCAAGCATCATGATCAATCTTCCTTTCACAGACGGCCAACTCAGCATGGTCGCAATTTTTCAATAACCGGTCGCTTTATCGCTTTGACGATTGAGATGGTCACCACAAGAGTACAAAAAGTGACGTCATAATTCCACACCACCTCAACATAAACTCGCCGAATTATTTCGTTACTACTCAAACAATTTTAACTATTGCTTTGGTAGAAAATGAAGACAAAAACAAATCAACGGCGCCATCGTTGGTATTAACACTTTTCTGTAAATTAATCAAATTATGCAAATTTTGTTTTAGATCAGGGGTCCCAAAACTTTTGAGACCATCGACCCCTTCATGGAATTCTTGATTTCTCATCGACCCCCAGGCATGTACAAAAAAATAAATATTAATGATAACTAAATAGATAAGCCGTTTTCATATACATTAGTAAGGGAAACTGCACACCAAGCCCTGTGAAACTGTTGTTCTGTATCTCTTCCCCCTTTTGAATATCTTTTATGAAATAATAGGGAAACATAAAGAGAAAACTTTTTTATTTTTATTGTGAAAATCATGACATTAGCAATGTACAAATTATTGAATATACGAATATACTCGTAATGTGCATGTTAGCATGCTTGTATGTATGCAAACTTATTCATGTATGCATGTAGCCTAGACCTCACTTACACAGGCTATGATAGCATTATGATAAATATAAAGATAATAAAAAAATAGTGATAACTGAAAGTGCTAATGATGTCAATAATAAAATAGTAGCATCACTAATAATAAACAATAGCGATATCCATATTGACTTTATCAATGAAAGCTGAAGAAGCAGTAGTAGTAATCTCCGCTGTCTACAGTGAAGCTGACGTCAAGCACGACCTTATATACTTAAAATTCCTGGTCGAACCCTTTTTGACCCCCAGGTGTTTATCGACCCCTTGGATAATCCCATCGACCACTTTGGGGACCCCTATTTTAGATAATGAATTAACGCGCACTTGTGATTACTTTTCTTCTACAAGGAATCTGGGTGATTAGATTGGAGCATAATAACCAGGATGATGAACTGACTACTTACGGTTTTTTAAAGTAATTGCTTCCTGTGTGGAGATGCTCTCTGTACATCCACTCGGTAATGTGCATACGATCAGACGCAATCTGGCTCGTATAGAAACCGACCCATGTAAGAAAGAGACTACCTTCGAAGTAGCTGTATCGGCGAGCGACTTCGACGCATCGATGAAGAGACTGTAATGCTGACCTGAGCGTAGAGTGAAGGCTGAGAACACTGCTTCAACCAGTCAGCTTTCATGATGGGATCCGGTGAAAACCAGATAGAACCACTTGGTTATAAACTTCGGAGGTGAAATTAAAATGACGCAAGTCTCATGTAAAACAAGCCGACTTCAAGGAAAGACTCGACAAACCCAAACAATCTAATTCTTTTACAACAATTTTAAGTTATACCAGGTAAGCACAGAGCCACGCGTTACTCTATAATATCTCTACCACGGTTTTTTTTTAAGAAAAATGTTGTGCCCGATATGGACCTCTAGGGACTCAAAAAATATTTGACTAAATCAAAAATGATTAAATGTATTTAGCACTCTATCACAGAGACATAATTTGTTCTGATTGTAGGAACCCGATTTTCATTTTTAAGGCGATTTATGGACCCGAATCGGGTCCCTAAATTGCCTTAAAAAACCCTGGTTGTACAATCTTTTTAAGACCGAAGCAAAGGCAGCCAATGCTTTTCAATCTCCTCACTGACGGAATAAAAATAGAAAATATTAATTTTCTAATCACTACATCAAATTATGAGATTTCGAACACTTTATATCGAGAGTTTGCTTCTACGTTGATCAGGGTCACATGATTCTTACATAGCTTGCACTAAAGATTTGAAAGTGTAAACACATGATTCTTACCACATGGCTTGTACTGATACAGGCTTGAAAGTATGGACTCGGTCGCAACATTCAATGTGAAAGCCACTGAAACAATACAATTGATCATCACTAGCTGGCTGTTGGGGCTGCATTGAATGTAACATAGAAAAAGTTGAGCGGTCAAGTCAATGAAGCAAGACTTTTAAAATAACAGAAAAATGATTTAGGCTGTATGTAGAATTTTTACATTCTTTAGACTTACAGATCCTCACTAAACGCAGCTTTTTACGATACGTAGGGCGTGGCGAGGGATAGTAAAGCAGGCGTCATCATAAAATAAACTTTTGAAGCTGTTTGTCATTTGATAATAAGGCTACAGCTAGCTTTGCTTGATATCGGTAAAGATGAGTTTTGACAATTTCCCTGCTTGTCGGCTTATAGCAAAGGTTTTTTAGCCGATTCCATTCTTCAACCAGACAAACGTGGCAGTGGAATTGCTTTAAGTCATTTTTAATTAAAATCCTCAGGCGCATAAACCTGTGAAATAACTAGGATCTATCGCAGTGACATTGCTAAAATTAGCTTTATAATGACTGGAACCAAGCGTTTACAACTACCGCTTTTCTACATGATTTCCCACAATCATCTGATAAAACGTAAAATTTCGTATGTTAAAAAATAAAACCAGCCCTGAAAGTACCGGCGTGATTACTGTCTAAGTAAATAGGTCGTTTAAATGCTGCCCACAACTAGAAGCAACCTACCCGTCTCCATCCAATCTTATATCGGTGTCGCACCAGAGAGGCAGAACCAGCCCGATGGTACACACTTTGCTATCCTTCGATTCAAAATCGCATCCAACTATAATGCTCTCCTCTGTATCTTGTACTCCAATCGTACTGATGATGACCAGATATCTGCGATGTTCGTCGCTCCAACTTTCAAGTCGCACAGCCTACGAATAAGTGTGAAAGCTGATAGTGAGCGCTGCAAAAGCGGTTCCAAAACCGTCTTTCACGTTTGTGATATTAAACTATAATTTTAAATTAGAATTAGAGCGAAATGATCACTGTTATAACGCATTTTAATACAAGATGTGCTCACAACACCAGTCGCAAAGTTAAAGTTGTTCTAAACATCAGTGAACAAGCCTGAGTAGTATAATGCAAGCATTATCAGCTATCCAATGACACTAGTTCGCCTTGTTAGTTGCTGGCGGCTTGACGGGGTAGCCAGGCTGCACTTACGACTTGTTAGAAGCGGACTGCAGCGTCAATCCTTATGATGATTATGTTGCTAATATGACCAAAATCCATTATATTACGTACTAATCTCAAAAAATAAGCAGCATCTTACCAATTTAATGGTATCCTGCGCTCGTAGATGATGAAATATTGCGTGTAGATGGGTTTGTAATTCGCCTGTATTGAAGTAAAGTTCAATTAAATCATTCACAGATTGAAGTGAGTATATTTCAAAATTAAGACGTTAGTGTAATAGAAGGAGAGTGGAACTTCTCCAAAGCAACTTGAAGATAATGGTCAGCTGCTACAAACCCCCTTTCCCTGAAGGAAATTGATTTCCGAAAAGCACTGGTGTGATTTTTTCTGTTGTTGCTCAACAAAACTTAGTTGTTGACTTAGAAAGTGATTGACCAAAATCGTCAAGTAAATTAAAAAACGGCGCTAATACCAACCATTTCTCTGTACATGACGTAGCCAAGCATAGGTTTGTTGAAAAAACTTCACTTCACCTATATTGGACAGAACAATGCAAACACTATTACTGTACTGCAATTGCATTCATTTATGGATTGTTACTAAGTCTTGTGACAGCATGCTTAAATGAAGTTTCATGGTAGATCTAAATTCCGAATCAAGTTCTTGCATCTTACCATAAAAGCACCAAATGGTAGCTACGTATTCACGAATCGGCTTTCTATCAACATCATAATTTTATCACTATGTCAGTTCTACCTTCTATACTGCCGGCCAGCATTTGGTGCTTTTTACAGTAACTTCAACACGATGTTGTTCCTGCAACTCGTGCAATTAACGAGTGAGATAATGACCTTGTGAAAGTTTGAACTGGCATTCGTGCTTCTTCAACATCCCACGCATTGGCGACTCATAATGGAGTCGCACTTTTGAACTTCGCACAGATGAGCATGAGGTGGAGGGGGTGCAGCAAGGGGCACATAGCGATGGAGGTGCTGAGCCAACAGAAGACACGAAGTTATTGGAATGTGGATCATGGATTTGATTAAATAAATCCGAATCGGTTTTGTATCTTTGCGACACAAACTGTTGACGAATAAATTGAGATGATAGTAGCATACCCCCTCTAGCGACGCCTATATGCTCCCCAGGCAAGGACAGAACACATGCACTCATGAGCAAAGAATAACTTGGCCTAGCACATCAAGGCACTTAAATAGCAAATCTGCAAAAGGCAAATGGGTTATGAGTACCAAAATAACAATACATTTTTTATAGGAATCATAAACATGTGACTCAAGTTTATGGATAAATTTATGTTCTAGCTTTGAAATATGGCCAAACAAACGACATACAATTGCGCTTTGTGATGAAACAATCCATCAATTATTTACAAGACAAAACAAAAAGATTTCACCACCAGATTTAGGATAACTATAAAAGCAAACCGAAATACTCTGTTAGGCGTGTACGGCGTTGCTGGGATTAAAGAAATAAAGTATAAAACTTATTATGCTCACTGCAGAGTCAAAACAGCATAATTCAACCGGTGCGCTATTAATAGAAGAATCAAAACAGATTTTCTTATTCTACGAGTTTTACATAAATTTTCTAAAGCCTTTAACATATGTATTGGAAGGAACATTTACTTTTCGTAACTAATTCTGATCATACCAATCAGTCGAGATTTAAGATCTTACTACAAAGTGAAAACAAACAAACCGAGCAAAATTCTGCTATAGCTTTGTAGGCGCCCTAAACGTCTGCAAGACGATTGTTTTTGCGCACTACAATGATATACGGAGATTCAACATCAATCAAATCATTTGCTAATGTGAAACTGTATAATAGCTAATCAGCGCTTCAATAGAAACATAAGCCATCATCTCAATATATTGATCGATTGGTTACCATTTGCTTGCGTAACAATCAACGCGGAAGCGGTATTTCACACTCAAGCTATGTAATGGCTCAAGCTCTTCAACAAGCAATTGATTAATCCACGTGTTGAAATATATATTTAAGAGATATATGATATCCACGACATGATCATAGACTGTAGCAATTACTCAGCGAACAGCTCAGCATGTCCATAGCAACCATGCAGTGGATTAGGTTTGCTCTATTGTTGAAATATCGCGCAAAAGAAAGAAAAAAAAACTAGACATTTTCGGTTTTTCATTAAAGGACTGTCGAAAACCAGTTTAAATAGATAAATCAAAAAGCCAATGCAAATAAGACAGCAGCTTCAGTAATCGCAGCCACTTTCTAGTAAACAATATACTATAAATCATCTGAAAGTATTGAGAAGCTATAAAGCAGGGGTTTTCAATCTTTTTTTAGATACGTACCCTGTCACAGAACCTCGATGTATGACGTACCCCAAAAAGAAAATGTTTTTTTCGGTTTTCAACTTAAAGGCCTTTTTTTGGGAACAATTTCATGAAAGTGATGGTATAGCATATTTTTTGCTTTTTTGTGAATTCCTTGCAAATCGTATGTGGTAACCGTGGTTTTTGCCTTTTCTCAACTTGAAGACCTTTTTTTGTCAAAAATCTTTGAAGTGACTTTTGCGAGAAACTTGCTCGTGTACCCCAAACTTTCTCTCGCATTCCACTGGAGGCGCGCGTACCCCAGTTTGAGAACCACTGCTATGAGGTTATTACAAAATCGATAAGCTATTGACTGTTATATTGTTCTTCTGGATTCATTTTCACTCCGGCGGGCCGACGGTACGATTCTTCCTCTCCATAGCGCTCGATCTTGCCCATCATTGTTCTTCAACCAAACTTCTGTGTTAGGCAGCCTTTCCATTTGTCGACTCCATATTATTTGTTTAGTTTTGGCTAGTTTTTTTCAGTCGAACGCTCTCCTCCCACCGACTCTCCTTGGAGGGGGACTGTGCCACACAAAGATGAAAGCATCTCAGTAAGAGCCTTGCCTAAGGACACAACAAGAGAACTTGCAGGCTTGTTCTTCCACAATAACCCTTTCGTGCTGAGAGCCAAGCAGGATAACCGAGGATACCACTTATTACTGCAGCATTAGTTATGAAAATATATTTCCAAGCGATCCAACCAGTTTTATCGAAATGAAAAGCATTTGAACCCATGACCTTTGCATCGCTTCCGTTTTGCACTTCGTCAACTCTAAGCTGGTCTTTGTCGAAACATACTAAGTTGTTCACTGTCTAAACACATCGCTGCCTTCCCACATATATTCATGAACATGGCACGATAAATAGAACCACATCCTACAAAGAAAATGACACGAAGACAAGGTGTCAACGTTTGAAAACAAATATTGACAAAGCGAAATATGTCGTGGCGCTTGGTAGCTGCTAAAGCAATCAACCATATTTTTTGTTCACCACAGACGCAAAACTAACTGTTACTGATTCCTTTGCTATAAAGAGATCGAACTGTCACTTAACCCTTTAAAACGTGAACTTCAAGATTCAACAAATAGAGCATGACGTCATTAGAGCATCAATTATTAAAAGCAGCAGCTACTACTGTTTGGTGCAATCACATTCAATTGATCGCATGAAATGGTGACTTCGAAGTCGCTTAGTAACGAAAAGTTGCTTCTAAATCTACCTAATTGTAGCTACAAATAAATTGCTATATGCTCACTTTTTAACTGCGTACATTTCGACTCAAAAAAATACAGCATCGCACAGAGACTTTAAGTTCCGACAAAGCAAGAAATTCCAATCGCTTTGATAAAACAATTCTGCTACAGCACTTCCGCATTAAACAGAATTTGCCATTTCATCAGGCAATACCACAAAGCATATTTAGTAGTGATACAATTATGACGATGTGCTTCCGATATTTAATCTAAAATATATTTCCTGACGGCATAACTCAAAACATACATCTTCTGAACCCGGTTTCTTTCTAGAGAATAGTCCTAGGAAATCCCTCAGTACGTCATGATCTAAGTTACACCTTCTAATTAAACTGGTTTAGAGTTAAACCTTTAAAGTCAAATTGCTTAGGTAACTTATCCATTTGATTTCTAGCCAGTCTCGCCGTTTTCTACAAAAACCAACTTTTGTGGTGCTATAAGCAAAAAGCTTTTGCTGTAAGGTTCCAACAAATAGAAACGTGTTTGAAATCTGACTGAGCAACACTATCGCTAGAAGTGAAGTGCATTCTATACTTTTTGTATACATGTGCTACTGCAAAATTGCAATCCAGTTATAATCGACTTTATTTGAAGTCTCAAATCGTCTGAAACGCAGAGTGTTATCAAACAATAATAGGAAATGTTTAGATTGCTAGGCTGCTCTTAGCAAATCGATTGGTTTGAAAGTAGCCAGAACAAAATGGCTGAAGAGTGCTTGAAAGCTGCTAGCACACTTACACCATATAAACACATTCCTGTTTCCATTACGGTAGCAAACAAACTTTTTAACACACACGACACGAAGCGTTCATTCCTGAAGGACCTTCGCCTGACAGAGATTACACAGCAATGTGAATTAAGCAAAGCTGAAGTATGAATACTTACACAAAATCAATTAACTAGGTTGGGCTTTTGCAGTTGAACTCTACGTAGGAGCAACACAAGCGTTGACAGGCTCTCAGTGTGCGAAAGGTAGAGTAAGAAGCTAGAAGCAACAGTAGAAAACTTTCCTCTTCCGACTTGTGCTTCACCAGCTTATTGGAAACATATGGCAGCTGTCAAAGCAAGTGGGCGTCTCTCGTATGTAAATGTTTTTCGTTATCTTTGACATATTAACGTTCAACCTTGAACTAATTAACTATCATTACGACGTCACAAAACGATCGAAGCAAACAAGAAAATTGGGTCGGAAAAACGTGCGTGATATAAAGCCGTTTTCACTGGTGACGTTAAGCAGTAAACTTCAATCACAAGACAAAATCAAAACCAATACAGCAAGAAAACAACAATAACTTGGAGTAATTTGGTACAGCGAACCCACGGACTAGCGCTGACTTGCATTTAGTTTCTGCTAAGCATCAGATAAGGTCATACAATGGAGTAGCTCACAACAAAAGCTATAAAGATTATGATCTTATTGGAACAAGGAGTGGGAGTCGACTGACGCCAATTGCTTTGGTGCTGTAGAAACTTTTTACAAACATGCTGGTTCTTGGCTAAGCAGGCCGAAAGTTACATATTTTCCAGGAAGTTCTGAAAAGTTGGAAACCGCTCATGTGGTATTCCAAGAAGTTACATATGGAATTTCGACTCTAAATGGCATTTACGTGGAAAATCTCTCTGAAAAACACATGTGAGATGGTAGAATGACCAACAGACCACGCTATTACATAGTTACAAACTGGCTGTCGCTCAACACACGTCTATCGCTCGCGGTAACACACTTTCCGATAAATTGTCTCTTTAATTCCAGCTCTACAAAACTCTATAAAATCAACAACAGCAGACATTCCACACAATTATTGATTCATCAACACAAATGTCATGCCTGACACGATTCTTGAAAAGCTCTGTACATCAGATGGCCGATCACGTTTACAAATAGATCTGTTTCATTCTGTCAACAATATCGCTTCTATGCGAAGCATAGTGTTCACTTGAAGTTTTATTTGCAATTAGAGTTAAATCTAGAGTTAGAGTGGATCGGGTGCAAACCGATACTGTTGCATCTATAATTATATAGTTATTATTATCGATGTGTTATTGTATTCCACAGATATATTCTTCTGAGTTTCCAATGCGTGAAAACAGTTTTCATTGTTTCACTAAAGCTGAGGCAACAGCTGAGCGACGCAGTGCGTTTTAAACGCAGCAGCTGTACTACAACGTGGTGGAAGCGTACAATGCTTGTTCACCTTATTTGGAGATATAATCGCGGCGTAGATTATTACGTCTTAATACACAACATTACGAATAATTATGCATTGATGCAACCAGCGCAAAATGCTTTTAAGTGTATGGAAGCATTTTTTAAAGTAATCTAAAAATTCATATAATTAAACAGGTAAAGGTTTGCGTCAAAAGTAAAAACATAGGCAGATAATTGCAATTAATGTTGAGCTAATCTGCCGATGCTGATTAGATGTAGCATATGCGCCTCTGCAGACCCACTTCTGTTCAACTTCAAAAGCCATGGAAAATCCGTTAACATCAATTTATTCAAATCTAAGTTTTTGCCACTTTTCAACTGCGCTCGGACTACAAACACCATAAATTAATAATAAATCGATCGATAACTCGAAAATAAATTGTTCCTTTTCAACTCAGCTACACAGATAGGCTAAAATACTTAATATCAGCACTAATGCTTCACTTAAGTAAATGATCAATCCAAGTGTATAAAGCTGTAATTTACGCAACGCATTTCATTCTGCACAACTCTTTCCCTCTAGAAATCACCCAGCACCTGACAAGTTGCGTTATAATGCTATCTAGAGATGTATTTCGGTCCTAATCGTGACCGCGTGCTCATCTAACCGCTGCTTCCTGTAACGCGGTGCTAACTTCCGGTTTCAACTTCATCATGTCAAGTTGATTGATTGCTTGACAAGTTCGAAGAATTTGGTAAGGCTATAAGTGGATCTCTCACTCACGCACAAGAAACACGAGGTAAAGTCCTTAATAAATTCAAATCTAATGTAAGTCTACCCAATTTGAAAAATAGTTCACGAAAGGCGGCGGCACAAACAAAATCACATAAACATAAGTAGTTTACACCCTGCAGGTAAACAGGAATTCACCTTACCTCCAAAGTCTTTCACTGCTTGTAGGTTGTTGGTGATGAGTGTCGAGTGTTTGGGAAGTATCAAAGCGGCTCCCTTCATCGCAAAGAAGCTTTCGCTCACGCTTCTGTACAATAAATAAATGGACAGACAATTTCAGTGAAATTTACTGAAGAAAATAAAAATCTAAAGCCAGGTCTACACTGAAGCCACGTGAAGCCTCTTTGTTTGTTCCTTTTGGCTCAGCGCGGCACGTCACTGAACCAAAATAAAACAGTTTAGGCTACGCTTGGTTTCACTGTAGACCTAGCTCAAGTTTTAACAAGATTTACTAAAATAAAAAAAACATTATTGAGGTTGAGCTGACGCCTACAAGCACTTAAGACCCAGTGCCATGTGCGTAACGTTCGACGTAATCAGGTTTGTTTCTTTATCATCTCGAAACACACACTCATCCCTGGGGGCTCCGTATGCGAATGCATATTTTGACAAAAAGTAATATAACTTACTTTTGATTACGCTTAAACCTTATGCTAGTGTGTTATCGCAAGATCCAGCACCGACTAGTTCACAGACAAAAGCACAGCGACCCCTACCGGAAGTGCATGACAACACATACTGTGTTTCGTGTATAAAGCACAAGCTAGAATGACCGCAGTTCATTTTGTAGTTTCCAATAAAATCTGGCTATCAGATTAAATCTATTAAAAACCAAACTATGTATGAGTTAACTTAATTAAGTCTCAAACTTCGAAAATTTGTTCGTTTAGAAGAACTCACCCTTGTCGGAAAAATCTCCGACTAGATCTTGATCCAACATGCGGAAGAGATCCTATTTCCTCTCTATTAAGCAATCCATCTTCGTCAGCGTCATCGTCCTACAATTAAAAGAAAAGTATGAGTGGGTTTAACAAAATCTGTGTGTTTTGTTTAACATCTACTCTTCCGTGAATACTTTACAACCCTCACTTTGCTAAAAGTGCTCTACTTTTGCTAGTTAATTTTTGAAGCAGATGTACAATTATAAATGATAAGCAGACTGCAAAGATGCAGTAACATTTCATTTTGCCGACAACTTGGTGTAGTAGCTGGAGCACCTTTTTATGGTGGCGATAAACGTATAACACTCAGAGAGAGCCACAGATTTCGAGTAACGTAAACGCGTGTAGCAAGTGTGATAGAAAACAGCGACTCCAAGTGAACCAGGAGCAGCATTTTTTTTCGGATCAATTTGATATCAGTCACATTGTGAACCGCGTCGTCCACCCATGCTCGCGACGGCCGAGCGGTTGAGTCCAAGGGAAAAATGCTTGACATCAATTTCCCAGCTTGGAAAAAGCAGCAGTGATAAAAATTTACTACGTCGATATTAGTGACACTTCCCAGGTAAACCAAACCAGTGGTGCTCAAACTTTTATAGCTTACGAGTGTATTTTATCTTTGCACAAAAAACAGCAACCCATCTTTATCATACAAGGCTGCATTTACAAAAATTTATTTCTCACGTGCTTGTATAGCTACGCTTGTTCTAAAAAAGTGAAATTTAATCAGCACGTTGTTCAAAATTTACATTTTATTTTAAAAATTAGCTGAATGGTGAAAAACGCACGACCCAAACAGGGAGAGATAAAGTGTTGTATTTTGGCGTACGCAATCGTAACATAATTTCGTACTAGTCAAGTTGAAATATACTCATGCAAAGTTACAATTAATCAGAGACGCCACTTCGTAAGCGGAATAAAAAAACGTGTATCTCCTATCATATATGTAGAGAGTCTCTATTGCCAAAGTTTGATAATTTACATATGGACCACAACCCTGGGTTGGGAAACCTCTAATATGAACACAAATAAGTTCTATGAAGATTAAACAAAAAATATTTTCGTAAACGAAGATATATGAAAACATTGAACGCTACTCATTATTGTTGATGTTTAATTTTAGCTCGCAAATGCCTTGGAAGAGCGAGGGAATTAAAAATTAAACAGTATTGTATGTTTTTGCCAAGTAAAGCAGAATTATTTACACCAATAGTAGTTAAACCAACAGAGCAAGATTTACTATTGCTAAATGATAACTTTTCATACTGAAATTAGTTATTTAATATTTATCGCTGAAACATAACTGCTTTTACATATTCTGGCGGAAAGTAAGTGACGTCATTTCCACTTTGAGCAAACGTGAGGCTAGTCGCTGCAAAAACGTTATAAATTTCACAAAGTATGGCATCACTTTAGACTATTCACGTGACATTTTTCCGAAAAACATCATGAAAATATAAATTTAAATGGCGCAAAGTAATCATGTTATCAAAATTGATCACAAATATAACAAATTATTTTTGACAAACTGGATAGAAATAACAAAACAAATCTGTTTATTGACGCACTTTTGCATGAAATGCCGTAAATAGAGATAGCGAAGTATGTCAACATAAAACACAATAGAAGATTAAACACCAGCAGCAAATTCTATCACTTTACTGAAATAAACCACTCTGACCGCAGTACTTCAGTTGAACCCGCAGTCCATAACTCTGTTTACTTTTAAATTTTTCTCAAAACTAAAACTCCAAAAAATGCGCACCCAAGATTAAGGCAATATCTAATGAATAGATATAAATCTTACGTTTGCGTTAAATAACCTCTTCTCTTTATCATTGACATGGATAATTATTGCGTTTTTAAGCGATCAGAAACGTGATAACGCGTTTCAAAATACATATATGTATCTTGCACTTGAACCATTTAGCATCTACTGCCCTACATTGGTCAAAATTTTACTGCAATTACAAAAATTTAATTATCATTGAGAGATCACAGAAAAGTATTAGTAATCTGATATCAATTTTACCACAGTAAAACAGATTATATAAATCTACAACGTAGCAGCAGCACTACAAAGTTTAGGGTTACAAAAAATGCAGTAGTAACATTCTTATGTACACATTATTTTACTGTTTGCTCTAAGTAGAAACAAAACCAGGATCATGTTATCATGAAGCTAACTAGAGAACAACACAAATGCGTGCTATAGACAACGACAGTGTTAAGGGTGAAGCAATCAATTGCGTTGTTCACCTTCCAAGTGCTGACCCAGCGATGCCAAACGTTATTTCAAGCAACTCCATTTTAAGAAAAAAACATCAGTGACTACCAAAAGCACTCACACCCCTCTCCACGATTAGTTGTTTTTCCTGGCTTTTTCCCAACATTGATCTACAACAAATTGACAAAAACTAAATTTATTAAAATAAAAAAAACTATCACACTCATATGTAGAGGCGTAGCTAGAAGTAAACTTTTTAGCTAGGGTACAACTGTAGCCTCTTCTCATGGAAACATAACTGATAGATTCCGAAGCATACTTATTGATAGTTGTCTTATTTAGAAGACCTAACAGGTATTGGGAAAAGGTATCTACTGCATGGATCGTATTATCCCTGAATTTTTTGAAGCCATTACATTATGCATTAGTGCGAAGTTAGCGGTTCTTGACCTGTGGGAAATTTGCTAATCGAAGTGGCAAACTACTGCAGATGGAACAACTCGAGTCTGGCAATTGGCTTTCAAAGAGAAAGTAAGCCATAAAGATTGATTGCCGGTGCAAACACATAACTCATTATAGACCTGGGCCTAGCCACAAAAACTTTGATGGAAGGTGGTAAGGACCAATCTATCCGTACTATGTTTATTCCTGGATTTTTTAGCTTTACTGAAAAATTTTGCATTCGAAATTTTAAGAAATGCACTTGGTTTTACACAAATATTGTGCATTAAGATAAAGATAATAAAATTCTATGCGTGAGGAAAATTTGTATAAAAAGAACACGCTTGACTATCATCTTTGCTGCTCCACTCAAAATAGCTTAACGCAGATATCAGGTCCAACAATTTTGGGAGTATAACTTCTGTGACTTTGCCATCGCAGCATATAAGCCAACATTAACAACAAAAAAAACAGCCTTTCATGTCCGGATAGTTACGCACTTCATAATTGTTTACATTATTAGCCATTAAAGAAAAAAAAAAAAACGAGAATAGCCGGCTTGGGGATTTGACACTGATACGATTTCATTCCTGATAGGAAATCATAATAAAATTTGAATTGGAGCTTGCCACTAACTGAGTCTTAAACCACTTCTACCAAATACAGAAGCATATTTCTCTTATCAATGAAACAACTGGAAACCCACAAAGATTTTAGGTCACTTTACAGTTTGGGGCTTTGTTCTAAGCAAATACCAATATAATATTTTGATAAGCCAGCATAACAAACAAACTAAAAAAATAGACTACAAAATCTAACAATAAACTCAATTGATCGAAGGCTAAGTTATAGCAAAAATTTATCTCAGAACAAAATAAGAAAGAAGAGATGAAATGAAAAAAAACCAAATAATTAACCAGACAAGAAAAATCATTTTATACCACCAGTAAATGTCAAGAGTGATTGCAATATCAAACCAATGAATTCGATTGAACTAAACCCAACATAAAATGATATGCAAATACATCATAAAACTAAATTATAGCAATGCCAACAGATTGCATCGACTGCCACTGCATCTTCGGTATAATTTAACATCCCCTAAAAATGTTCATCAATATCTGGAATTTCAGGTGTCTTCAACATTAAAAACTCGTTTCTTCAAAAAAAAAAAAAAAAGTAAAATATCACTTAGATCTAAGGAACTTACACTTAAATTGTAAGTTCTACTTCCTTTGATTCTAAAGGAAAGTACAACTGCTGTTTTTGGTTAGCAAATACTTTGCCATAAAGTCGACAATTAATGAAATAAATCACAAATTTGCCAAAGTTAGTTAGCTTACAAGGGCTATCTTCGCTCACCACAACAAGTTATTTTCTTTTTCAGCTGCATTCAAAAACTGCGACTAGTGCTCTTTGAAAGCATATTTCAAATAAATGTACAATTTAAAACAAAAGTATGCATGAGAGGTTGGTAAAAATTTTCAAGTTAAGAAGCAAAAACCTGACACTAATAAATTTAAGCAATATCAGCTAATGGGGCTTCTCATCTCATGCTTGCATATTATAGTTTATTTTACTAGATTAGCATGTAGCAAAATAATGACACACAATGCCACTAACAGTTGAAAGCATCTATGGCCTAACAGGCAGTAAACTTGCAGATGTAATGTAGAATCTATTGACAATTGGCACTTGGAAGAGTGATTTGATAGATTAAGTAATAAACTTGTAGTGAAAAGAATTTACAACTCTATGTTTTGTAGAGGTATGTTGCATGTAGCATGGCCAAAGAGAATTAAGCGCACACTTGAGCAGGAACATGGCAATGGCATGGGCCAGCTGGACCGAAATGTATGGAAGGCTATTGAATGAAAGACATGAAACATCTTTACAATCCTTTAACTGTTTAATGATTATTTTGTTCCTCTTGCATGTAAATTTAACAAGTTTTCATTAACATAATTATGCATTCATTACCTGTATGCAGCTTTTAGTGTAGGGGTCTCCTAAAGAATTGGTCGCATTGGTTGATATGGGGAATTGGATACTAGCCTATTCAAAGACAGAGATTCAACCGAATTTTAGTAAGTGTTGGAGTTGCAGTTTAAATTAGAGTTAGAAGTAGGGTTAGTTTAAGCTATTTGACCAGTTCTAGAAGATACCCTGTTACAATAGTTAAAAGGCTAAGGTTAACAATCATAATATTTATCTAATTCTAAACTTCAACCATAATCACAACGCAAAAATTGTTTTTTCAGTGAAAAATAAAAGGCAGCGGCTATTTTGCCATCAAAGGCATTTTACCCTCAGAAACTATTTTGCCATGAGTTATTTGTGATTGGTCAATCTTAATGACGTACTAAACATGTGACTTTTGGTTGTCTCTGATTGGTCAGTTTTTAAAACAAATTAAAAAAATTTTGCATCCCCAGTGTACTTTCCCCCACCTTCCCGTGTACACTGCCCCGTACATTTACATACCAGGCCTGGCCCTACAGTGTACACTGCCCTTTCTTTCAGTGCTCTGCCAGCTGAGATTTGAACCCACATCCATGGTATCTCAAGTCCAGCGCACTAACCACTACACCACAGTGTCACTGGCTGAAATGTAGCAAATATGGCAATATAAGCACATGAATGATTATGGCAAAATAGTCTCCAAGGGTAAAATGCCGTTGACAGCAAAATAGCCACTACCAAAATAAAATGGTGATAAATTCTGCACTTGATTCAAACTTACAAATAACAAATCTGATACAGAACTTGATGTTGATGTTCTTTGCACAGTTACAAGTGCCATAACTTCAAAGAATTCCTTGATAACTTTTCAAGAATACCACAGCCAGAAACTGTTAAGATAATCAATGCAAGCACAGTACACCAGATCAAGCTTGAATTTTCTTGACACTTTCAAACTTCTTCAGAGCACTATTAAAACAATGATTTTGCAAAAACAACTGGATGCATCTGAAAAATGGTAATTTGCTCTCATTAAATTATTTTGGTAGCAGACATATCTGATACTTTTCTACTCATGAATGCTAATTATGAAAACTTAAGGTGTCACTATGTCATCCTTAGACACTAGTAACCACAGCGGTATATCTCCATTGTTACATGATGGAGAGAAGTTTTGGCTGCATTGCTAATGCTGCACTTGAAAAAACCCTAACCCCAATTAAAGCAGTAGTTATTTTGGCCACGTAATACTTTTGGACAACATTACGTTTTCATTGAAAAAATGCCGGTTAAAATGGGTACCACAAAATAGTAGGCTACATGTTTGCAATGTCTACATTGCGCATGATATCTTGCAATGTCAGCTAGCTTTAATTCCAACCCTGTCTTGAAACCTTACCCAAACCTGAACCATGTATAAAGTCGATATTGCAGAACATTGTGGATATATTCTAAGTAGAACTACTGGCTAAAACCGAGAACCAGCCTAGTTGGCTAAAACCACTAATTCATGCTTAACCTGCAACACAAAACTGATTATAGAGTTATACTCACTAATTGTAGATAGGTCAACCTGTTTAACACTGTAGACAGCCCCCACTGGTTCAAGCCTAGGACAAAAAAATCATGCTGATTAACCCCTTCCTTATGATGGATTACCTGTTTTATCCATGCAAGTAATGGCGCCCTACAATGATGGATCACCCGTTTCTATCCAAAAACCTGAGATTAGCCCTCAATCGAAAGAAGAAGACCCGTTTGATCCATGCAAGTAATGGCGCCACATAATGATGGATCACCTGTTTAATCCATACAAAAATTAGCAAGAGAAATTAATAACATCGGTTCTAAGAGTTACCTCGTGAATTCAGCTGCAGCACAGTTTTCGTGACTGCCGAATGCAGTTACTGTTGTTATTATGGACTTTGGTCTGTTGCATAGTTGCCAACTGAAAATGTGCAAAATCCCAAAACTTGATAAAAAATCTCAAAAATGACTGTTTTTGCATAAAAAGTCCAAAATTTCTGAAAAGTTTTTTCACTTTCTGTTTTGGAGTTTCACCACAACTAAAAGCTTTTCGAGATCAACAAAATTTTTCTTAATGTGACGTTCATCTCAAAAACAAAAAAATTGTCACTTTCATAGGAACACAAATTTCCAGAATTTGACGATTCAATCAAGGAAACTCCCAAAATGTTGCAGTGCAATCTGTAAAAATAGGAAAGTAAAGTTTTTACTTTTTCGTTAAAAAATTTAAAGATTTACTTAAAATCCCCAAAATCGATTTTAATGTTCATAAGTTTATCCCAAGAATTTTTTACAAAAAGTCCCAAGAAAATAGCAAGTGGCTTTCAAAATTCTTTTGCCTTTTTTTTTTTATTTGCTATATTTATTCTCCATTAACGAAAAAGCGATGTATCGCTATGTTTAGGACGGTAAGTCCGCACTCGCTTGGGAGTTGCCATTTCCGGTCACCAGTCTTTCACATAAAGGTGGGGCGTCCCGTTAAGTGCCTTGCCAAAGGACACAACAAGCAAACTTGCCGGCTTGTTCTCCACAACCTCCCTTAAATGCCGAGCGCCAGGCAGGGAAGCTATAAATACCATTTTTTAAAGTCTTTCGGTATGACTGGACAAGGCGAATGAACCCCAGGTCTACCGACTGCGACGCGGACGCTCTATCCACTACGCCATTGCGTCGGTCAGATCTTTCATAAATTCTAAAGAATGGCTATTATGGTTGGCTGGTAAACTAATGCTCACACCCTTAAAACTAGGAATGTGGAAGCGTTTATTTTTCAACCGCTTCCACACCTATTGCTTCCGCTTCCACCGCTTCCGTTTCAACCAACAAAAAACGATAAAACAACCGTTGATAATTTTTTTAACTTTTGTGTGTAGCCTGCCTTCTCCTACACTTTTTGATTTTGAGGGGACAAAAACTTTCATTTATTGCTATTACTTTACCTACTTCGCTTGATATTATTGTTCCGAACTATTCTGTATTTCTTTTATTTAGATATTAGAAGTTGTGTTCAATGTAGAACAGTGCTTTCATTCGATCGGGTCACCTTTTCTGACATCCTCTCCCTCAATGACTTTGACATAACTACTCTTCTTCATCGCTCCTCTGGCAGTCGCTCCTCCCCTGACATCTCCTTTGCTCTTTTTTCTCTCGCTTTATCTTGCTCCTGGGAGGTGCTTCAGAAACTAAGTTCTGATTACCTACCAATTCTACTAACCGTTCTTCTCTCTCCGCTCTTTCGCCCCAACGAACGTCTCTCTTCCTTGAATTTTCAGAAAGCTCGTCAGAATGACTTCGCTCTTTACTTTGACTCTCACTGTCCTTCTGCAGAGAAATACTCGTCTCTTTTTCTTTCCTTTGCTGCTGTTCTCTTTACTTCTCTGACACTGAATGGCCTCCTTATGATGTGGTGCTCTGGACAGACGGCTGTCCCTTTCCCCTTTGGCAAAAATGTTTCTGGCGTACTTGCCAACTGCTCTCTCTGTGGCACCGAGGCCACCCTTTTCTTTTTAGCAGGCCCAGTATGTTCAAGTATTTCCGCTGAAACCTGCGCCATTCTGTAAGCTCTTTGCTGGTCTCGGCAATACCAACAAGTCTGCCACTTTTTTCTCTTCTCCTCCTTTCTGACTCTCGCTCTGTCTTCGCCACCCTGTCCTCCCCTCCATTTTTCCCTTTACCTTAATTTTCGTCAGAAACTGTTTTCTCTCTCCTCCAGTTCTATCAGGCTACAATGGGTCCCCGACATTCGTTTCTCCCGGGCGACGATTTAGTTGATGAGCTGGCCAGACCGGGAGCTCTATTTGTTCCCCCAGCAATCCCTTGTAGTCTCTCTCCTCGTGTCTCTCGTATCGACTCTTGTTTTTTCTCTGACTGAAGGCATACTGTCTCATCTAAATTCATTGACACACAGGTTTCTTCAATTTTCATCGAAGAAATTGTGCTTCTACGTCATGCTCCCTGTGTTCTCTCTGGCCTTCGCTGCAACGGACACAGCCATCGGTTAAGCTCCTATCTCTTTAGGATTGGCAGAGTCGAAAATCCTTCTTGCAGTGCTTGCGGACACCCGTCCCAGGACACCTCTTATCTCATTCGGCACTGTTTAGCTACGGACTCTTTGCATCGCTCGCTCTTTGGCAATTTTCTGTCTCTCTACGAGCTCTGGTCCAGGCCATGGAGAGTAGCCCGGTTTCTGGGACTCCATGGTTTTCCGCCATGCCCCCATTCCTCCGAAGGGGTCGGGTAACAACAACAACAACAACAACAGCAAAAGTGAAATTGCAGACGCACTATTACGTAACAAAGGGAGTTAGCAAATTCAGACGTTTCTAAAGTTGTAAACAGAATTACGTCACAATCTGCAATCTGCTCTCCTAAGATTTCAATACTATTCATATACACGAAACACCATTGCATATAAGAAAGCAACATACTGAAATAAGAAAGAAATACTAGTAATAAACGAAGAACCTTTGCGGTCTCCTAACGGAACCCTCAAAACTCACACAATACACAATATACCGAAGACACTAGACTACACCAGGTACACCTTCCCGATTTTTAAATTCGCTACTGACCAAAGAGTAGCCAATACCATAAATCATCGACCATTTCAAAAACATTCTACTTGAGGTTTTGCTGTGGTGTCAGTGCATAGTAAAGACAGAAAATACAAAATTATCTGCAATAATCATGAAACAGCATTTTAGGAATTTCAAAATACGCAAAATAAACAGGTTACAGCAAAGGAATACCAACTTCAAGTTTGCTACAATGAATTTAACTCAGCAAGAAGATCGAACTTATTTTGAGATTGTTGTCGAATAGAACATAGAGGAGAACGAGAGTTTATGATATCGAACCAATCGTTGATCAGTTCACAGAAGTATGCCGTGAGAAAGCACGACGATTCATTTTCTTCTGATATTCTCTTTTGTGTTTTCAGTTATATAGTGTGAGATGATAGAAGATTACCGAAAAGGTCAAGAGA
Organism: Trididemnum clinides; assembly: GCA_963675345.1. Taxonomy (NCBI): domain Eukaryota; kingdom Metazoa; phylum Chordata; class Ascidiacea; order Aplousobranchia; family Didemnidae; genus Trididemnum; species Trididemnum clinides. The sequence continues at coordinate 32,157,490 of OY776299.1, read as the reverse complement.
CGTTGGTAGAAAATATGTATCTGGCTGGGAAAAGAAAAAAATAAGGAAGCAAATAAGGCTTCAGCGAATAAGCACAAGGGTGCCCTGCATCAGTTTTTAAAACGATTAAAACCTGAAAGTGAAAGCATGGCCACTTCTGGCGAGACAGTCGAAACAGATTCTGTGAAGAATAAAATGATGTAACACTAACAGCTAATCAACATGTAGTTATGGGTAATGAGCAAAATGTTGTCGATCTATTGAGAAATCTAGATGATCCTGCCATGTGGCCAGAGAAAATGGAAAGATCTTGTATTGACTATTTGTTACAAAAAGGTCCACCTGAGATTACTTTGGACAGTTTTCCCAAAAATGAGGATGGTAGACATTTCTCCAAAGTGCATTGCAAACGAAACTAAGCAATTGTGAAAGTATTTTGCGTCCTTAGCTGATATATTCTGTGTCAGCAGACAAGATCTATTATTTCAGAGTAGAAGCAACAGACCTTGCACGTAAATGAGCAATGCTCATTTACAAAATGAAAAAGCTCTTGTAAATGAAGGATTTGACCAGGGGCATAGCTGTACCACAAGCCTAGCAAAACATGAAAAAATCAAATGGACATTTTGATGCTATGACTAGTTGCTGTGAAGCTGGAGCAATACTAAGTAAAAAAAACAGGCATCGACAAGATTGACCAGGAGACGAGACTAAACGTTAAAATCTTTATTCTGAGACTAAACTTTGGAATCGAGTTTTTCAAAGATCGGATGCGATTGTACAATTTCTATCGGAGCGCAATTTAGCTTCAAGAAAGTGCGTTGAAAGAATCGGAGAGCTAAGTAATAGAAATTTCCTGGGTTTAGTAGAATTGCTTGCAAAGTTTGACCCAGTAATTGGGAACATCTTCGACGTCTTACCAATGCAGAAATTCATGATTCTTACTTGGGGAAGAGGATGCAAAACGAGCTCATTTCTGTAGTAGCTGATGCTGTTGTGAATGCTATCCTTCAAGACATCAAGAATGCAATGCATTTTTCAGTAATGTTGGATTGTACTCCAGATATAAGTCACAAAGAGCAGATGTCATTAACTATCTTGTGTGTATCAGATGGGGTTAATGTGGAAGAGTCTGTGGCTTTACATAAACGTTTCATTGAGTTTCTTCCGGTGAAAAGTATAATACCACTGGACAGGACTTATGCGATGTACTGTTGAATGAACAGGGAAAGTTTCAATTAGATGTTCAAAATAATTTTGGACAAGGTTATGATATTGGTACCAACATAAAAAACGTGCAATCTGGAGTTCAAAAGCGACTTTTGAATAATAATAGCAGAGCATTTTTTACTCCATATGCATATGCTCCATAAATACAATCTGGTTGTAGCAGACATAGCTCAAACATGCCCTGATGCGTAAGCCTTTTTTGGAATTGTACAACGAGTGTACACCATCTTCTCAGCATCTACAAGGAGATGCATGTTTCCGGTATCTATTATTATTCAAAATAATAATCTTCTTAATTTCTGAATAATGAATTTTCTTAGCAAAAAAGCATGTTTTTAAAATCTATCTGTGAAACCTCTGTGCAAAACAAGGTAATGATGTAGAATAAATAGTGTCAAAGCACTTCGTTATCAATTGCCTGAAATTGGTGACGCACTCGATGAATTAGCTGAAGAGGCCGATAATGCGATGATTACGAGCGAAGCAGAAACTGCATGAAACATTGAAGCAGTAAAAATTCTTAGTATCACTTGTGTTATGGTACGACTTGCTTTTCCAAGTCAATTTTGTAAGCAAAGAACTACAAGGTGAAACAGTAGATTTGAGCACTACAATAGCTTCGATTCAACAACTTAATCACTTGGCTAAGGAAACTGAGAGTTGATGGGTTTGTTCAGATTCTTGTTACAGCAAAGTGATCGCAAAAGATATGGAAGTTATTGCAATCTTTCTGGTCAAACATCAAAGAAAAGAAAAAAAAGGCAGTATGATGAATCTGCGGAAGACTTCACACCTGGAAATGTTGAAGATAACAACCGGATAAATTGCGTCAACAGAGTTGTGGACACTGCAATTCAGTTCTTGCAGCCGAGATTTGAAAAGCTGAAATCAAATCACAATCTATTTGGGTTTCTTGTCAGCTTCAAGAGCCTTCAGCGTGATGATATACGAAAGTTTGCAGAGAGCCTCGAACAAGCATTGACGTCATCAACAGACCAGTCGGCTGATATATGTGGGCGAGAATTAGCTGAAAAAGTGGAATCTTCAAGACATATTCTACCAAATACTCCCAAAACTCCGGTAGAAACTTTGACTTATCTGTCGTCTAATGAAAGATACACTGCTTTCCCAAACTACCTTGTTGCACTCAGAATATTTTTAACAATATCTATAACTGTGGCATCTGGTAAAAGAAGCTTCTCGCACCTCAAACTAATCAATAATTTCTTGAGGTCATCAATTCACGAAGATAGATTGTACAACTTGGCAATTCTTGTCATTGAGCATGGCCTATGTAGAAAACAGAATTACGATGATATAGTGCAGGCTGGTCCAAACGCTGGCCCGCGAACCACATGCGGAAAATAATCTGGCCCACGACACTGGCAACCATGGACCACCCTGCTTTTTAGTGTATGGCTTCGCTACACACAAGGTTCGTAAAGTAAAGTTACTTCAATCGTATTTTGTACTTAGTAAAAAGGTAATAAAAATACAAAGATGAATTCATTTTCTATTTCAAAGTCTTAATTTTCAGTTATTCTTATCCTTACCTACACTTGGCTCCGCGCAATCCGTTCCGCATAGGACCCCGCAATAGTTAAGGCCGGCCCTGGCTAGACGTCGAATGGCATCGAATACAACTTCAACAATGAGACGATTTTACGCCTTCTTGTCTTTTTTTTGATTTCGTGAGCTGCTTCATTCAAGTGAAAATTAACTGGTGTCCCAGACTCAAAGTTTTGCTTAAGAGAAAGCAAATGCTTTCTTGATTTAGCATATGAGGTAAGTTTTCCACTTCCATCAGAAGCATGTTTCCAGTTGCTGAAACCAGATTTGGTAAATGTGTTCATCCTATCAGCCAACTGCACAAATAATATTGGCGTCACATTTTCAAAATATCAAGCCAAAACAGCGGTAAAAAATGATTGTAGCACTAAATTTTATCAATACTCTCACTATTATTTCGCCGTGCTAACAATTGTGTTCTGGTTAAAATATTGTCAAACGCACTTTATGTCAGCTTAAAGTTTTTGCCAATGCTCCAAAGTCTAGAGCCAGCCGTTAGAACAATGTGATAGTCTGGTCGGACTTCTGCTGCCCCGCGAAATTGGTTGCTTCAAAGTCCTCGCTCCTGCAAAAGGGGCCTTAATTATTAAAATAAAGTAGGTCTAAATTAAACTGGTAAACTCGTAACTTTCCACGTGAGCTATAAACATTCGGAATTTTCCAAAGATTTATTCACAAATAGTAGTAACAGCTTTGTACTTATAAAAAAATTTGCTCAAAAACAAAAATAATCACCAACATCACCGCATTTTTTTATTGTACTTTGATGTTGGAGGCAGATCCCTCCTGATAGGAGATCGCCTTGAAAATTGCTAATTAGCAATTAGCAACTTCTGTATTAGCTCTGTGCTTTCAATACAAAATACAAGTCTACAAACTCAAGTATTTTTTGGATCACTCGCACCGCAAAAACTTTTAAGCTACGTGATTTTTCAAAGGATTTTTTGTGCTTCAAACCTAGGGGTTGGAGCTTGGGTATCCCCCCCCCCCCTTCATTCAGAAAACCACAACGGATCAGCACGAATTACGGAAATGAAGTTTCGCATAGGGCATAGAAGTGAGAGGACAAATCTCCCCCATTGCTTACGTGCGTGACACCAGTGCCTGAAGACTCGGCTCAAAAACTATGACTCAACACTCCAGTGATCTGAAGATAATGAAATTAAGATAGGTTTCTTTGGGTCTCAATGCCGAGATCCAAGTCATTGTTTGCACTTAGCAGTTTTAAGTCTTATTTCAAGGGCCCAAGTTTATATGAAATGCCAATAAGCAATTTGTATTGGCTACGTCATTTGGACGAGCCAGCAATAAAAATTCTTGCGTGAGAAAGCCTAAAAAAATTAAAAACGGATAAATCTGAGCTAAATAGCATTAAGACTTAAGAAATATCAACAAAAACCTCCAAAGTTATGATAGCTTATGAAAATTTTAAAGTATCCTGGTCTCTATGTCACTGCACATAACGCTGTAATCATAAAAAAGTGTTAAAAAATGACATAAAGCGTCATTTTTGTGTTCAATGTCATTTTTCTGTGTTCATCAACACTTTATGTCAAGCTGTGGTCCACAGAGGTCGGCATCGTAGTTTCGCGCGAAAAGTCGTGGATTTGTAATATGCGAACTAAATGCCCTCTTAAGCTTTGTGTTGTTATGCTCTTGGGAAAATCACTTTATGGGAATTTTCCATGCTTCGCTGCAGCAAGAATGTGGGGGAAATGCACTGCACCAGCGGTACTGGCTACTTCGAAGTTGGTCTCAACCCAAGCTGCTCTATGCACAACCACAAAGGTTCTTCCGTGATCTGAGGATGAAAATGCGATAACTATATCAAAGTGCAAGTTTTGACCAAATTGATAAAAATGTGCTTAGAAAAATCAACTGAAGTAGTTTTCAATCAAATGTCAAGATAAAGACTTGAGTGAAACTTGTGAAGCAGCCTCCTAAGTGTAATGGCGGGTTGGAAACTTTGAAAAAGTTATGTTGGTATTCTTCACAAAAGACATATGGAATTTTTTCCTTCGTTGCTGCAGCAAAATGCGAGTGTGAAGAGGTAGACACACCCTGAATTTGATCTTTAGAGCCAGCAGAAAAGCCGAAGAAAGAGCCTAGCGTGGAAAATAATAAACCCCGAAATTACAATTGCTTTTACAGCAATTGTAAATATATATTTGTGTACTTGACTATAAGATCAGAATTTGGATTGACGAGATAATTCTCGTCAGATTCGATCTGTGTATTGCTAGTAAATTATTGATTTTTGTCAAGTTGGTTTGTGGTAAGCCTACCAAACTCAAAGATTACTTGAAGTAAGCAAACAATTTTCCCAAGGTTTTAGTCTGTGTCTAACTGTCCCGTAACCTATTATTTAGGATAAACCGTTACAAAAACGGACGGTATTCCCCGAAGAAAGTAGCCACCTCTAAAAAAAATCAGTCTTTTTCAAAATCAGAGCATTGTATTAAAACCGCTTTTTCTCTAAATCAGTGGTTCTCAACCTTTTCGTGCCGTCGCCCACTTTCATAAAAGCTTTGATGTGATGATTACAATGTCACTGGGATTTAGCGTCAGATATCATGGCAGGGAGATTGATCTCCAAAAAAAAGACCGTAGCGCCTTTAGTTTACAGGTGCTGGTCCGTATGATAGTTCACATAGCCCAGTATTTCTCAACTCGGCATGCAAACCCCTTTTTCAAGTACACAGACGTCCGTGGCCCACCCGACTTACGTGCTGTGGCCCACCGGTTGAGAACCAGCGCTCTAAACAGTAGCCACAGATCAAAAGCTTTGGAAATATAAAATCATAAAACTTTTTATCAGTCAGCTCCAAATTCTGTTTTATCCGTTTTTTAGTTAAAAGTTGTAAAACCTGATTTAAATGATTTACTTTTCATTTCTGTAAACGTGTACATGTAGGTATCGCAGTCCGGTAAGATGTTGTATACATGTTTCTGTTCTCTGTTTTTAGAAGGCAGGCTGGTGAAATTTAAATAAACACTTACTTTTTGTTTGGTTGTGGTGTGTCACAAGCACAAACAACATAATAGCTTAGTATAACGGTATGACGTATCAATCAATCAATCAATCGATTTATTATTTTGTGCACATCACAATGTTACGTGAAACATAATATAGCTGTAGCACAGGGAGACGATAGAGATGACGATACCACCTTCTAGGTCTATCGCCACATACAATTATTTAATTTTAAACATTGATAAAGCAAAGACAAAACACTAAAAATACACAAATATTTATCTACCCACATAAATATTTTGCAATTGCAATTTCGGGCTGATCCGTCGTGGTTTTCTGAATGAAGGGGGGGGGGATACCCAAGCTCCAACCCCTAGGTTTGAAGCACAAAAAATCCTTTGAAAAATCACGTAGCTTAAAAGTTTTTGCGGTGTGAGTGATCCAAAAAATACTTGAGTTTGTAGACTTGTATTTTGTATTGAAAGCACAGAGCTAATACAGAAGTTGCTAATTGCTAATTAGCAATTTTCAAGGCGATCTCCTATCAGGAGGGATCTGCCTCCAACATCAAAGTACAATAAAAAAATGTGCTCAAAAATGATCACCAACATTATACGGTGATGTTGGTGATTATTTTTGTTTTTGAGCAAATTTTTTTATAAGTACAAAGCTGTTACTACTATTTGTGAATAAATCTTTGGAAAATTCCGAATGTTTATAGCTCACGTGGAAAGTTACGAGTTTACCAGTTTAATTTAGACCTACTTTATTTTAATAATTAAGGCCCCTTTTGCAGGAGCGAGGACTTTGAAGCAACCAATTTCGCGGGGCAGCAGAAGTCCGACCAGACTATCACATTGTTCTAACGGCTGGCTCTAGACTTTGGAGCATTGGCAAAAACTTTAAGCTGACATAAAGTGCGTTTGACAATGTTTTAACCAGAACACAATTGTTAGCACGGCGAAATAATAGTGAGAGTATTGATAAAATTTAGTGCTACAATCATTTTTTACCGCTGTTTTGGCTTGATATTTTGAAAATGTGACGCCAATATTATTTGTGCAGTTGGCTGATAGGATGAACACATTTACCAAATCTGGTTTCAGCAACTGGAAACATGCTTCTGATGGAAGTGGAAAACTTACCTCATATGCTAAATCAAGAAAGCATTTGCTTTCTCTTAAGCAAAACTTTGAGTCTGGGACACCAGTTAATTTTCACTTGAATGAAGCAGCTCACGAAATCAAAAAAAAGACAAGAAGGCGTAAAATCGTCTCATTGTTGAAGTTGTATTCGATGCCATTCGACGTCTAGCCAGGGCCGGCCTTAACTATTGCGGGGTCCTATGCGGAACGGATTGCGCGGAGCCAAGTGTAGGTAAGGATAAGAATAACTGAAAATTAAGACTTTGAAATAGAAAATGAATTCATCTTTGTATTTTTATTACCTTTTTACTAAGTACAAAATACGATTGAAGTAACTTTACTTTACGAACCTTGTGTGTAGCGAAGCCATACACTAAAAAGCAGGGTGGTCCATGGTTGCCAGTGTCGTGGGCCAGATTATTTTCCGCATGTGGTTCGCGGGCCAGCGTTTGGACCAGCCTGCACTATATCATCGTAATTCTGTTTTCTACATAGGCCATGCTCAATGACAAGAATTGCCAAGTTGTACAATCTATCTTCGTGAATTGATGACCTCAAGAAATTATTGATTAGTTTGAGGTGCGAGAAGCTTCTTTTACCAGATGCCACAGTTATAGATATTGTTAAAAATATTCTGAGTGCAACAAGGTAGTTTGGGAAAGCAGTGTATCTTTCATTAGACGACAGATAAGTCAAAGTTTCTACCGGAGTTTTGGGAGTATTTGGTAGAATATGTCTTGAAGATTCCACTTTTTCAGCTAATTCTCGCCCACATATATCAGCCGACTGGTCTGTTGATGACGTCAATGCTTGTTCGAGGCTCTCTGCAAACTTTCGTATATCATCACGCTGAAGGCTCTTGAAGCTGACAAGAAACCCAAATAGATTGTGATTTGATTTCAGCTTTTCAAATCTCGGCTGCAAGAACTGAATTGCAGTGTCCACAACTCTGTTGACGCAATTTATCCGGTTGTTATCTTCAACATTTCCAGGTGTGAAGTCTTCCGCAGATTCATCATACTGCCTTTTTTTCTTTTCTTTGATGTTTGACCAGAAAGATTGCAATAACTTCCATATCTTTTGCCGATCACTTTGCTGTAACAAGAATCTGAACAAACCCATCAACTCTCAGTTTCCTTAGCCAAGTGATTAAGTTGTTGAACGAAGCTATTGTAGTGCTCAAATCTACTGTTTCACCTTGTAGTTCTTTGCTTACAAAATTGACTTGGAAAAGCAAGTCGTACCATAACACAAGTGATACTAAGAATTTTTACTGCTTCAATGTTTCATGCAGTTTCTGCTTCGCTCGTAATCATCGCATTATCGGCCTCTTCAGCTAATTCATCGAGTGCGTCACCAATTTCAGGCAATTGATAACGAAGTGCTTTGACACTATTTATTCTACATCATTACCTTGTTTTGCACAGAGGTTTCACAGATAGATTTTAAAACATGCTTTTTTGCTAAGAAAATTCATTATTCAGAAATTAAGAAGATTATTATTTTGAATAATAATAGATACCGGAAACATGCATCTCCTTGTAGATGCTGAGAAGATGGTGTACACTCGTTGTACAATTCCAAAAAAGGCTTACGCATCAGGGCATGTTTGAGCTATGTCTGCTACAACCAGATTGTATTTATGGAGCATATGCATATGGAGTAAAAAATGCTCTGCTATTATTATTCAAAAGTCGCTTTTGAACTCCAGATTGCACGTTTTTTATGTTGGTACCAATATCATAACCTTGTCCAAAATTATTTTGAACATCTAATTGAAACTTTCCCTGTTCATTCAACAGTACATCGCATAAGTCCTGTCCAGTGGTATTATACTTTTCACCGGAAGAAACTCGATGAAACGTTTATGTAAAGCCACAGACTCTTCCACATTAACCCCATCTGATACACACAAGATAGTTAATGACATCTGCTCTTTGTGACTTATATCTGGAGTACAATCCAACATTACTGAAAAATGCATTGCATTCTTGATGTCTTGAAGGATAGCATTCACAACAGCATCAGCTACTACAGAAATGAGCTCGTTTTGCATCCTCTTCCCCAAGTAAGAATCATGAATTTCTGCATTGGTAAGACGTCGAAGATGTTCCCAATTACTGGGTCAAACTTTGCAAGCAATTCTACTAAACCCAGGAAATTTCTATTACTTAGCTCTCCGATTCTTTCAACGCACTTTCTTGAAGCTAAATTGCGCTCCGATAGAAATTGTACAATCGCATCCGATCTTTGAAAAACTCGATTCCAAAGTTTAGTCTCAGAATAAAGATTTTAACGTTTAGTCTCGTCTCCTGGTCAATCTTGTCGATGCCTGTTTTTTTTTACTTAGTATTGCTCCAGCTTCACAGCAACTAGTCATGGCATCAAAATGTCCATTTGATTTTTCATGTTTTGCTAGCCTTGTGGTACAGCTATGCCCCCGGTCAAATCCTTCATTTACAAGAGCTTTTTCATTTTGTAAATGAGCATTGCTCATTTACGTGCAAGGTCTGTTGCTTCTACTCTGAAATAATAGATCTTGTCTGCTGACACAGAATATATCAGCTAAGGACGCAAAATACTTTCACAATTGCTTAGTTTCGTTTGCAATGCACTTTGGAGAAATGTCTACCATCCTCATTTTTGGGAAAACTGTCCAAAGTAATCTCAGGTGGACCTTTTTGTAACAAATAGTCAATACAAGATCTTTCCATTTTCTCTGGCCACATGGCAGGATCATCTAGATTTCTCAATAGATCGACAACATTTTGCTCATTACCCATAACTACATGTTGATTAGCTGTTAGTGTTACATCATTTTATTCTTCACAGAATCTGTTTCGACTGTCTCGCCAGAAGTGGCCATGCTTTCACTTTCAGGTTTTAATCGTTTTAAAAACTGATGTAGGGCACCCTTGTGCTTATTCGCTGAAGCCTTATTTGCTTCCTTATTTTTTTCTTTTCCCAGCCAGATACATATTTTCTACCAACGTCTCTTGACCTTTTCGGTAATCTTCTATCATCTCACACTATATAACTGAAAAACACAAAAGAGAATATCAGAAGAAAATGAATCGTCGTGCTTTCTCAACGGCATACTTCTGTGAACTGATCAACGATTGGTTCGATATCATAAACTCTCGTTCTCCTCTATGTTCTATTCGACAACAATCTCAAAATAAGTTCGATCTTCTTGCTGAGTTAAATTCATTGTAGCAAACTTGAAGTTGGTATTCCTTTGCTGTAACCTGTTTATTTTGCGTATTTTGAAATTCCTAAAATGCTGTTTCATGATTATTGCAGATAATTTTGTATTTTCTGTCTTTACTATGCACTGACACCACAGCAAAACCTCAAGTAGAATGTTTTTGAAATGGTCGATGATTTATGGTATTGGCTACTCTTTGGTCAGTAGCGAATTTAAAAATCGGGAAGGTGTACCTGGTGTAGTCTAGCGGTTTTGGTATATTGTATGTACGTAAATTATGATATGCCTTTAACTTGATATTTTTATTATAGGTACTACTTGTAATTGATGGCATGAACTTTCCGAAAAGTAGCTGGAAACCGGTATAAACAGGAGTGAATCTTAGCACCACTAGTATGATTTGCCTAGTTCAAGAGTAACTCAGTGGTCCAGATGTTAAATTTATTTTAACAGCACGGTTTACCCAGGATGCTCTTGAGAATTTATTTTCTCAAATTATGGGTAAAGGTGTTCCCCATCAACAACCCGTTCAGTTTCATCAAGCACTACGCTTGGTATGCCTTGGTCATTTCATGATGATACCAAACTCGTCTAATTACGAAGAAGACGATACTCCAATATTGTTAGATTTTATGAAGCAGTATAATGGTGATGATGTGATAAGCGAGGACGACTATACATTAGGCATTCTTTCATCGGTGGTTGAGGAAGCATCTTTTACCGCATTAAATGTTTGTGAATCATCAGGTTTGTACTATCTTGCTAGACGGGTTGTTTTTAAAGAATTAAAAACTTTTACTTGCGATGCTTGTATTAAAGCTATTCGTGTGCAGCATGTTTCCTTGGGGCAATTTCCCGAATCGTTGTATACTCGTTTAAAGTCGTATGACTGCAAAGGTAATCTTGAAAATAACGTCAGTGTCAATATCTATTCTACGAATTTTCTTTGTCATCCGTCACGTAACGTATTACAATTGTTGAATAATTCTGAGGTAGTATTTCGCTCAAACAGCTTGAAAATGATGAATATCCATGGCCCTTTAGATTTTTTAATGATGAAAGTATGCAATCAAAATAGCAGCATTTCTAATTGCCATGATGTCGGTGCGAAAATTTTGAAAAGGTATTTGCGTTTGCATATTCATGCCAGGCACATTAATTGCAATATTAATCAAGAAAAGCAATTCGCTGGAAAAAGTGCTGTTCGCTTTTCAGGTGTTAAACGAATGCGAATAAGTGGTTTCCGCTTAAGGTGAAAAAGTCAAAATATTTCCTTTGGGAAGCGACTTCGCTAATGGGCAATAACATCTGAAAATTGGAATTCCAACTTGCAATTTATGTGACTACTAGTGAAAGGTTTTGTATTATTATCAAAACCTTTAACAATGTCGTGGTGAAAACCTCTTGGGTGACATTGGAATTTCACTTCTTCTGTAGGCCTAAATTGCATAAATGTGTAGCCTAATTGTATAAATCTAGGCCTTAATTGTAAAGTGAAGGTTTCATCATATATATGCCTAACATAAAAATATTTTTGCAAAACCGCTACCTTACCAAAAATGCCATGAAGGCTTTAAATTTGCAAGTTTGTTATTACGGCAACGTAGCTTTGTATGATACAAAACTAGTTTATACTGAGATTGCGAGTTCATTACTCAGCTGGGCACTGCGATGTGCTTTGTGGACAAGCAATTTGCGTCAATATTTTCTTCTTGGTTGGTTTTTTTTTGCAATTAAGAATCGCTAAAAATCAAACAATTACAATAATTCTCCCAGCTTATCCCAGAGGTCCAATGTAAAGCTGGAGTTACCAAAGAAAATTTGCCTTAAAGTCCGCATCGCGATGACAAAATCTTATGAGAGATTAGTGGAATCCAAAGTCTGGGGACCGCAGGCTCTACCGAAGAAGTATTCAACTATACAGAAATAAAATTTCAAAAGAAAGCCGTGTCAGTTGCATCAAAGGTACGAGAGGATACAGCGAGCGTGAACAGGGAGCACAATCTTTTCAGAGGGAGGATTTGTTCGTCAAAGCGCTCAGAGGTGACAGCTCACCTCTTGTTCTAGAAAGACTACGTAGCCTACGTGAAATAATAGGAGTGAGGCTGCGTAGAGTGATCAGTAGGCCTACAAGTCACAGGCACCGCCGAAACACCAGAAATAAAAACCTTAAACAGTTCCCCACCATTGCTCATTACAGTAACTGAGCAAGGAAAATAGAAAAAAGTATATCCCACTTTAAACCAGGGATGTGGAAGCGGAAGCGGAAGCTGGAAGCGGAAGCGGTGGAAGCGGTCCTTTTTCTGTGAAAGCGGGAGCGGAAGCGGAAGCGCGAAAATTCTACCGCTTCCGCTTCCACATAAGAGGGAAGAATAGAGGGAGCAAAGAAATTGGTTCTGCTATCCTTTGGAGAAGAGCGAATAGGGGGAGCATAAACATTAAGAAATGAGAGCGAGGAGGAGTCCTTTAGAGAAATGTTGACCCCACATAATCAGAGTAGGGGTCAAGCGAAGAAAGAGAGGAGGTAGAAAGTTCAGAGAAGGATAAGCCCTACCTGACAAAAATGATGACGCTTCCGCTAGCGTCTATGACATCAGTAGAAAAAAATACCAGATCGTGAGTGGGTGCCATCAGATCGCAGAGCAGAGAATCCAGGAATCCGAAAAGAGGAAGATAAATTTAGGTTAGATTCCTGGATACAAATAAGGGAAACGGAATGAGACGGAATAAAGTGTTGCAGTTCAGTGCTCCTGGCTCGGAGACCCCCAGCATTCCATTGAAGAACCCTGAGGGAGTTAGGGAAGGAAAAAGGAAGCAGAAGGTAAAGAGAAACAGCCAGAAGCCAGGAGCATGGGGAGGTGGTGAGCGTGCAGAGGGAGAAGATACAAAGTGGGCGGAAAAAGGATAAGAGGTTTGAAGGCGAGGGTGGGGTGTGAGTGCTGCATTAACAGAAGGGGGCCAGATGGACCAGTTAGAGCAGTGGAGGTATACCAGCTGGAGGAGTCCAAGGAGGAAGTCACAGTGCTGGTAGGTGTGGGATCTCCTAAAAAAGCAGGGGCGCAGCATAAAGGGCAGCTCCAGGAGTGAGAGCTGCCAAGAGTTATGAATCTAGAAAAGGAGAGTAGTGAGCACTTTAAATGAACCCAATTAGAGCATGTGCAGCATTGCACTGACCTACCCCGCCACGTCACATTTCCAGTGCACACTGAACAGGGAAAGACGGGACAAGGGTTAGGATGAACGTTGCCGCTCATCAGGGCAAGGAGAAGAATGAGAAAACGAGCAAGAGAAAAGCAGAAGACAGGCCGATTTTAAAGAGGCTGCGTGCTACCCTTCTGCGGTCGAGATCTGAGAACCATTAAGTTAACTGTTGTAAAAGTAGTTGTAAGTAGTGAAGGAACTTATAATAACTGTTTATTTGTTGAAGTGTTTAATTAGTTTTTGGATTTTGGTAACGAAATATTTGATTTTCTTGCAAACAATTTGTGATTTCTAAATTTTTGTTAGTGGGGGTTTCGTGACAAACGCGAAAGTGCATCAAGAGTTTCACGATGACAAAAAGATTGAAAAGCACTGTTCGACATTCAACACGAGTTCTACTTTCTGTGAAAAAAAAACAGCGAGTAGTTCAGAACAATAAGCTCATGCAAAGTAGGTAAAGTCCGGGGACCCATTGTAGTCTAATAGAACAGAAGGAGAGAAAAGACAGTTCCTGCCAGATCTGCCACAGAGTTTGAGATAAGAGGAAACATGGAGGAGAGGACAGGGCGGCGAGGACAGAACGAGAGTCAGACAGGAGGAGAAGAGAAGAAAAATGGCAGACTTGTTGGTGCTGCCGAGACCAGCAAAGAGCGTGCAGAATGGCGCAGGCTTCAGTGGAAAAACTTGAGCATACTGGGCCTGCCATAAAGGAAAGAGTGGCCTCAGTGCCACAGAGAGAGCAGTTGGCAAGTACGCCATAGCCGCCCTTGCCAAAAGGAAAAGGAACAGAGCCGTCTGTCCAAAGCACCAGATCATGAGTGGGGAGAGACTCAAGGTGGGCGAGAGCCACACCTTGGCGAGAAAGAGGGGGATCAGAGCGAGAGCATGGAGTGGAAAAGGTGGACTCCACCGTGAACGAGGGAAGATTCCAGGGAGGAAAGAGAGGGCAAGCAGGAACAGCCTCCCTAGAACAAGTAGAAGGAAGCACAAGCGGGTGAGTGGACGCAAAAGCTCTCCAGGACGATCTGCAAAGTGTTGGTTTCACTCCAAGTCTGGCCAAACCTGAAAGAGGAAACGAGGTTGGGAGACGAAGAGCCCGCTCATAAGATAAAAGAATAAAATAAGTCAGAATGACTAGTAGGGGAGGTAAAGAAGCCTCGGAGAGAAGCAGAAGGATAGAGGAGGACGAGAGGCAGCCGGTGATGGCGCGACTGGCCGCTCGGTGGAGGCGTTCCAATTTGGTGAAATTGGTAGCGCTTAGGAAAGGAAACCATCCGGGTGAAGCGTAAGTGAGGAGGGACCGAAGAAAAGATTTGTATAGAACAGAGAGGGACTCCTTAGAGAGGCCCCATGAGGAAGCAGAGATACAGCGTAAGGCCTTGAGACGTGGGAAAAATTTGGCCTTCAGCGAAGATACATGCTTAGAAAAGGAAAGTGTGCGGTCGAAGGTGACCCCAAGAAAAGTTGGAGTGGGATTGAAACGAAGGCGGGAGCCGAGTAGGAGGAGGTTGGGCTAGAGGTTGGCTTGGTGGGGATCCACTGAGAAGAAGGAGGCCTCACATTTGCTCGAATTGAGAGGTAGACACCAGTCCTCAGACCAGCGCTCCAATCGAAACAGAGCTCCTCGTGTGGCCTCCACCGCAGTGGGGACCGAAGGGGAGGAGGACCAAATGGCCAGATCGTTAGCGTAAGGAGAACACCTGACGGAAGAAGGCAAAGAAGGCGGAAGATCATAAATGAAGAGAGAGAAAAGACCGGGGCCAAGAACGGATCCTTGCGGAACACCTCGATGGACTCGAAAGGAACGACTTCCGTGATTTTGATAAACCACAGAAGCGCGCCTATCAGAAAGGAAAGATTGAGTCCAAGGAGCAAAGCTAGGAGGAAGGCCAGCCAAAATCAGTTTGTGGAAAAGGGCGGGATGCCAGACAGAGTCAAAAGCTTTGGAGAAATCGATAGTAGAGAGGATTTTCCGAGAGCCCGGCCTGGGTTTGTTAAACCCATCCGAAATGGACTGAGAAAGGAACAGAATTTGATCAAGTGTAGACCGTCCAGGGCAGAAACCGGCCTGGCGGGGAGAGAGAGAATGGAATTAGATTCCAGAAAGAAGAGTAGACGGGATAGAATGATGCGTTCAAAAAACTCTGATACGCAGGAGGTGAGAGAGATAGACCGGAAGGAAGCAGGAGAGTCGAGAGGCTTTCCCATCTTGTGTATGGTAATAATGCAAGATGTCTTCCAGATGGAAGGAAAGGAATGCGAAGACCAAGAGAGATTGAAGATGTGAAGAAGAAAATCCATGCCAGAGCGAGGAAGGTGCTTTGACATGGGATAGGCAACTTTGTCTGGGCCAGTGGAAGTGGAGGAGGAAAGGTTGAAGGCAGCCGCATGAAATTCAGCGAGAGTGAAAGGAGAGCAAAAGGACGAGTGAGACTCCACAGGACACGTGGGTCGGTGGAGCTAAGAGAGGTAGCCTCTGGCTCTGCTACGCAGAGCCTTTGGCTGAGAAATGAAAAAGTGGGATCTCAGGTAAGCGGCATAGACCGAATCCGATTCCCTGGGAGAAGAACAGTTGGGGAAGTTAGGAGAGGAAGAAGATGAGGAAGGAGAGCCAGCGATAGAGCGAAGAAGAGAGTGTACAGATTTAGGGTTAGATTTAGGTGAAAGAGAAGAGCAAATCGTCTGCCATGCCTCAGCCTTGGCCTTGGCGATGACTGACGAGGCGCGTCGAGAAGCGGAGATGTAAGCCTAGCGATCTTCATCACTTCTGTGAGCGGCAGCGAAAGCCTTGCGTCTTTCACTAACCGCTTCTTCCACCTCAGTAGACCACCAAAGAGGGCGTTTGATGCGGCCGAAAGGAATGGAAGATTTGGCCGCATTCAGTGCCAGAAAGGTAAAGAGAGCAGCAGAGGAGGAAAGAGACGAGTATTCCTCTGCAGAAGGACAGTGAGAATCAATGTAGGAGGCAAAGCCATCCCAGCGAGCTTTCTGAAAATTGAAGGAAGGGGGACGCTCGTTGGGGCTAAAGACCGGAGAGAGAGGGATAGATAGAAGAAATGGTAAGTAGTCAGAACCAAGGTCCTGTAGCACCTCCCAGGAGCAAGATAGGGCAAGAGAAGAGGGGGTAAAGGAGATGTCAGGAGAGGAGTGACTACCAGAGGAGCAATGGAGAAGGGTGGGCGTGTCAGGGTCATTGAAAAGGAGGAGGTCAGAGGAGATGACCCAGTCGAATACTTCTTCCCCGCGGGGGTCGGAAGTGACTTTTGAATCCCAAAGAGAGTGATGGCAATTGAAGTCCCCAAGAATGAAGAGATTTCTGGAGGAGGAAAGAATGGAGGGAGAGAAGAAATCGGTTCTGCCATCCGTTGGGAAGGAGCGAATAGGGGGGGCGTACACGTTAAGAAATGACACTGAGGAGGAGTTGTTTAGAGAAATGTTGATCCCTACATAATCAGAGTAGAATCAAGCGAAGAAAGAGAGGAGGTAGAAAGTTCAGAGAAAGATAGGCCCTGCCTGACGAAAATGACAACGTCGTCGCTAGCGTGCGTGGTATCAGAAGAGAGAATGCCAGACCGGGAGTGGGTACGATCAGAACGCAAAGCAGAGAATCCAGGAATCTGGAAAGAGGAAGAGGAGTTAAGATTGGATTCCAAGCGAGCTGGCCAGACGGGGTGCGTTACTTGCGCCCTCCGCAATCCCTTGTAGTCTCTCTCTTCTTACCTCTAGTATCCACTCTCGTCTTATCTCGGACTGGAGGCGTACTGTCTCATCTAAATTCTTCGACACACAGGTTCCCTCGATTTCCACCGAGGAACTTATGCTCCCTCGTCATGCTCGCTGTGTTCTCTCTCGTCTACGCTGCAACGGACACAGCCTTCTTTTAGGTTCTTATCTCTCTAGGATTGGCAGAATTGAGAATCTTTCCTGCAGCGCCTGTGGACACTCGTCCCAGGACACCTCTCATCTCATTGTGCACTGTCCAGCTAGGGACTCTTTGCGCCGCTCACTCTTTGGCGACTCTCTGTCTCTTTGACCTCTGGTCCAGACCCTGGGGAGTTGCCCGGCTTCTGGGGCTCCATGGTCTTCCGCCATGCCCCCATCCCTCGGAAGGGGTCGGGTAAGCAACAACAACAACAAGTAGGTAAAATAATACTCAGAAAACAAATCTTTCGCTAAGCTTCAGTAGCAGGTTTTAATGAACTATTAAGCCAATCAATGGATAGAAGAATCGTGCTTAAAACAAGCGACAATCAACTTTAAGGACCATTTTTCATCCGCAAATATTACTTGATTTTTAACTTATTCATTAGCCACGAACTTCAACTTTAAAATAAAAAAAATTTTTGAAATAGAGCATAATTTTAGAAAGTTAAACCAAAATATTTAACAGCAGATGTCGTTTTTCCACAGTAAAGTATGCGGCTGTTCATTGATTTGGGACCCATTTCACGTTCCATTGTCGCTTAACAATGCAACCAATGGTTGTCATTACTTGATGTAATAAATATACTTTGGTTTTACCTACTTAACCGCTCGCTACCGTAGGCTAGCCTACTTACATATTTTCTGCTACTACCCTCCAATTGCAGGGCCACGAGCCAGCACCGTGTGAATAAACATGGTGATTTAAGTTTATTTCGATATAAACGTGAGTTATTACAATTTATTCCAATAACAAGGACTACTTTTTACCAAACTGCTTGCGTGCCACGATCGAGATTATGGCGCGCCACATTGGGCACGCGTG
Source organism: Trididemnum clinides (assembly GCA_963675345.1). Classification (NCBI taxonomy): domain Eukaryota; kingdom Metazoa; phylum Chordata; class Ascidiacea; order Aplousobranchia; family Didemnidae; genus Trididemnum; species Trididemnum clinides. Next base: position 32,139,437 of record OY776299.1, on the reverse strand, counting down.
CCCTGTGTTTTGAACCCCTTTTTTTATATCATTGAAATAGGCATACAATTACCAAAAAGTCGCACATGTAAATAGGGGTCCTAATATTTAATCGATTATTCCTGAAAATACATATCAATCACTATGGCTACCCCTCCCCATACAAAAAAATCCCGGTAAAATCCTCGTAAATCCAGGTAAAATGTAGGGTATTATGGCCAATTCCTCGTAAAATCCAAGTTTATACCAGTAATTGTATAATTTGTACCGGAATGGACTGTGACTACATCCCAATAAAATCCTGGTATTGCCTGGTGTATTTTACATCATCCATTTCAGTCCCGATGAAATCCAAGTTTATACCGATAATTTCAAATTTGCCCTGATGTTTATGATTAAATCCCAATAGAATTCTGATATTTCCCGGTAAATACAAAATTACAGGCATCAATCCCGGTAGGCCTAAAATCCAAGTTTGTACCGGTAATTCAAAGTTACCGGGAATTTCCAGGAATTATACGATTACTGGTATAAACTTGGATTTCACCAGGAATCGGCCATAATACCCTACATTTTACCTGGATTTACATGGATTTTATCGGGATTATTTTTTGTAACGGATCTTCCCGAAAACCTTCAAATTATGCTTTCATGAACTTCATAAAATGAACGAATAAAACTTTGAAATCGTTGGTTGTTTCAATTGTGAGCAAGTACAGCTCCAAAGTACGCCTATGCTGGAAACACAGCAAGCAAGACATAGTCAGGAATTTCAGAAACTTCGACTATGTGCAAACCCCTCTAATGTTTTTTTCATCGCTTTGATTTTGAAACGAATATTGTCCATGTCAAAAACACATTATTTTTTGTTACTATTCTCACAAATATCAATTGGGTGAAGCCGGGGAAACCGATATACTTAACCCTGACACTGCTGATGGAGAACCGTGCGAGCATCGCCAGCAGTACCGGCCACAACTGAATAGCCTGTGAATGTTAGTTTGGTATTGCTCACTCTCCGTTTGTTTTCAGTAAAATCTTGAAGTGAAATGTTTTTTACTGAATTGCATGAGCTGGTGATATTGCCAACAATGTAGATCTACAATTAGAATCAAATCATCGAATTCTGATATTGAAAGTGCTTCTTGATCCATCCCCGTAGGACATTGGTTCCATTCCCATATCACATTGCATTTTAAGATTTTACAATCTTATTTTTGTATCTACTTGGCAGGCTTACGCATCCCGACGAAACCGCCTTGCATGCTGCAAGAAGGCTGCTGGTTCAAACTTTTTTCAAGTCGTACCAAAAACTTCAAAACCAATATTCCCAGATCTCAAGTTTCCTGCTCACCACAAAAAGGTTAGAGTGAAAAAAGCGGCAAATTTTCTTGTTGAGTTTTTGCAGAAAAGCACCGTCGCGCAGTTTGACAAATGAAACCAGAAAACAATACGGGGCTGTTCACAAATCATATCACGCTTTTTTTTATTCGATTTTTATCCCCCTCTCTCCCAATGTGACCTATTATGAAGTTTTTGTAAACCCCTCCCCATCATGTGACGCGTTATATAAAACAAGTACTCAGGCAAACTTAGCTATTCAGATTGGCCTCAAAAACCGGTGTAGTCAAACAATTAAATACTTTCAATTTTAAATATAATAGCAAATTCGTCACAAAAAGATATCCCTTCTCCTCCTCCCCCCAAAACACCAGTATGGCAGTTTGCTTCCTTTTTCCCTCTAGAAGCGACATATAATGTTTGAACGGTCTCTGTGGGCATGGATAAAGCACTTTAAACTATAAAACAGAATTTGCCCAGTCGTAACTTTGAAAAATAATTTGGAAAATGTTTGGTTTCCGGTCTTAAAAATAGACTGGGCAATCATCTTATGTTCCAAAATAATTTTACGTAAAAGTATTGAATTTAAGTTCAGCTATGCCCAGAAATTACAGCCGTTATAAGTAAGCAGAGAGAAACTTATTTCAATAGAACCAATTTGGTTTCTGTCATCACGCATTGCATTAGCCTACCAAAATACGTTGTAACTCCAAAGAAGAAAATGCCACACATGTACCATGCTGACATTGAACGAGCAAATTATGTATTGCTAGATTAATTGCAGCCAGCAGTAAGCTAATGTCTTAAAATAGATTTACACTTTATTGGAAACGTTCCTTTTTGATGTTACTGAGTGAAGGCAGAGCGTAAATTTGCGAACGCGTGCTTCCGCGGAAGTGTTAAACGCAACGTTTGCTGGCATGTCAACATTACGCGTGTAGTGAATGCGAGCAGTTGCTTTGTAGCAAACTACGGAGGCGATTTACCGAGATGAAGAAGCAAAGCGTTCTGCATTGTAAGACAGCTGCTGCCTTGTAAGATATAATCTAGCTCGTATTGATGAGTGAAAGAGAAAGGTTGTTTTATTGCATTAAATTTTTAACACATGTGCTTTCAATGCAAAGCAAAGAACAGTACTACAACGTGAATGCATTTATAATGTGCTATTTTATGACTTATGGCAATGAGCAATTTCTGTAAAACTACCAGTGTTTACTTGAAATTCAATTACAAAAAATTAATACCATTTTTGTATCAAAAATAGGGTGCGACTTTTACGCAGACACGATCTACAGCCTATATTGCTTTACAAATCACTCCTGAGAACAACAGCTGTCAGGTTGCTGAGTGAAAGACCAATTAAAAGTTTCTTTTGCTGTGTCTTGTCAGCAATACGGTGCCATGGATTAGGCGTGACACTTGTCATCGAAAGTTCGTTGGTTTACCTCTTAAAATGTTCACGCATCCTGATCAGGTAAAACCGAAATTTGCATGGTCTTCAAGTTCAAACGATGAGTTGCACAAATTGCGATGATATGTATGCAACTGCCGGCTTGAACACTGCTAGGTCATCTTGCGCTCTTCTAAACTTAATTCATCTTTATCTGCATAAATTCTTTTTCGCCTTGTGTTTGATAACTTCAGTTCTTTTTTTTTCTAGTAAGCTGCGATGTTTTTATGCGAGGTGAATTTTTTTCATGTTTCGGATTGCATGTAGCTTGGTGTTATGCTAAAGGCTGCTTATCAATTTTTAATGCGTTTTGTTGATTTTAGGTGGAGTGATTTATTTTGTGGTGCGTTTGTTACATTGATGTAGCAATGCCTGATATGAAATCTAGATCCATTCAGTGGGCAATGTGGGCGAATGAATGTTGTTTGTTTGGTGCCCTATCCATGTGCCTCGGTGGTATAATTGGTTTGGTTGGTGGTTTGGTGGAAGGCTTTTTGTTTTGGTTTCCTGTTGGCATTTATGGAATAGTATTTGGTTTATTGATATTTACACTTGAATATGCAAGAGGAAAGAAATTTTCTGGGAAAAGCATCCCGAGAAGGAATCAAAATACGCTTTCAAATTTTAATGACAAATTTTCATTTTTAAAAAATTATTACGCTCGCTCAACAATATATTTGATGGTGAGCATTCCCGCTGGGTTAATAGCACCCACATTTCTCGGAACTGCTGGAGTATTGGCAGGTGCTGGCATTTATATTGGTGCCGCTGCTAATGGTGAAACATGGCAACCTATCAAAGAAGCAAGTCGTCCTGCTGAACAACCAAACTTTCCTCCACGTCTGGAACCACCATCCCAACCACCTCCTCGCCTTCCCACACAACTATGATCACAGGTTCTTCGTCTCATTTGCATCAATTGTTCAGCAAATAATTTGCTTGATGATATTTGTACAGTGTAGAAATTTTGGTATTCTTCTGTTTCGACCGCTATTGGCATTTTACCTGAACATCAGTGACCACAACAAAATGTCTCACGTTATTTTACGTGACTTAGGGAAATTAGGGTTGTGTTGATAATTCTGCACTTACAAGCCACCGAACCCCACTGAAAAGTTATGTGTTTGGTTACGTGACCTGCGCAGTTGACACAAAGTTTTCATCTAAGAAGTGTTGGTCGAAACTAGGAGAGAACCAAGGGTCTTTGTAGAAGCGTTCATGTAGATGTGTTGAAAGTTTAGGATGAGCAAACATTGGATTTGGAATCTTGGTCCAGTGTAAGGCACTGATGAAAATGCAGTGGGCTAACTGCGCTTACCTACATCCTTCCTAGTGTTTGTTTTAACTTTTTAATCTTTCTCTTTTAACTTTATTGCATATGTCACGGTACACATTGCCACAGCCTATGCTACAAGCAGTTACTAAATCAATACATCTAGCTTTACTTGCTGTAAAAATGATCACATTGTTACATGTTGCTACATCACAAGACAATGAAAAGATGGATCTAACTCTAGATAGTATCACTTGTTAACAATGACTAAAACGCTCTGACCATGTTGAACTGGCTGGCACTGGTACGAATATGGGTTCAAATCCTTCTCCCAACTTTGTATTTAACTAGTTGGGAATTTTAATATCTAGAGACAGATTCTTCAAGTTTATTCTCGTGATGTAGCAATTTTCAATTTTTCCGATGTTTACAATCATGTTAGTGAATTGTGCATCACTGCAAACTTATGATTTTTTAAATGTTTTACACAGGAGTTATATGCAAGTTTGCTTTATGTACTTAGATGCACTGTATATCCAGTATTCGCATGTTTTCTTCAAGTTTGTTTCGTACTCATTGTTTTTTTGTTCACATCTGCTTTTCATTTCTGAAATCTGACGAAGATAAACAGCCAATATATATTTTAGGCATCTTCACGGATTTTGTAACGTAACACCATTTTACCACAAAACATGTTTTATTTTGTTGTACGAAAGTAACATATCAAAAAAACATATTTCAAACAAAAATGTGTTGGATTGTTTAGTAGCTTGACTCTAGCTGTTACTTTGCTATTATCTTTATAAACATTTTAAATGTTGTTTGCTCTTTTTTGTTTGGTGCACTAGACCTGTTTTGTTACTTCAAATGAAGCAAAGACTTGAATATGTCATATGCAATACCTATCATACTTTAACTCGTTATATTTTTCCATTATTTACCTTCATGATTTTGTTTTTACCCCGCAACAATTGTGTTAAACAATTTTATTCTCTAGTTACCGGGATACCTTTTTTGTTATGCATAGAACATCATAGATTGAGATCGTTTTGCCAGTACTGCTGGCGCAGCGCTTGTTATTTCGTTTGCCGTTTATGCCAAGAATGATGCAATTTCACTACAAGAGGGAAAAATTGCCTTAAAGTGCTTTTTCTAGAGACATGTTGTGATTAGAAATGATTCTGATTGTTTTATCTCGTCGTAATCATCTGAGAATAATGTCGTCATCGTGAGTTTTGTTCCCATCATCACGAGATCATTTCCGCCATGAATTGGTGCTCCGATCAACAAACTGGATCAGATCGCATGAAAAATTGTTTTTGTTGCGTCATCGATTTTTAAAAAGTGCTATAAATTGTGAAAATGATCGAGAATAAACTGTTTGACCAATAACTGATGGCAGCCAGTAATATTAATTGAACATTGAAATGAGGGGGTATGGAAGGTAAGATGAACATTATTCACCCTTTCTAAATTCTCGTCCTTTGAAGTTATACTGAATGTTTCGAAAATTATGATGTCATTTGACATGTAAATATTGCAGAAACTACGGAATCAAATCTATTGAAACTAAACGGGCTTAATGTTGACCTACACAAGGTCTATTCTTCTAAATTTGAATAAGAGAGTACGTGAATTCCATAAAAGATTTCACCAATGTTAAATATGCTCACTGTCTGCGAACCTGCTCAACCCTCTTTTGTTTTTGCTGGTTGTCCAGATCCTTCTGTCCTGCACACTTAGCCCTCGTCTGAATTTTTTGAAGAGCGAGGCGAAAGTTGGAAAAATTGAGCATTTTTTGCGATTTCTTGCCTTAAAATAAAAAGCCTATTCAACCCCCCTTGATGAAAATTGTTGTTTTAAAAAAAGTATGAAGCGTTATTGCTAAAGTTGTGCATTAGAAATTTCAAGTTTTCTAAGAACTCTAACGTTACGGTAAAAATAAAGTTGTGTGCAAAATATGATCGGTATTTAAAAAAATAACGTTTTTTTTTATTCTTAAAACTGTGCTGTGTCATTGATGCGAGTGATTCCATACCTAACAAAATTTCTTAATATAGCAAATGGTATTTAATTTGTAGATGGGTTCAAATTATAAATTGACGTAAGAAAAGTATTTGGTTTTGAGACGAGACAGCTGATGAGAAAAAAATCTTCTGTGGACAACGTAGTTTAATCAAGTGCTAGCTCTTAATCGTGACATTGTGAGTTCATTAGCCGCATGGGTTTGCGTTGTTATGCATTTGGAAAAAGCACTTTACGATACCAGGCTGGAAGCTAAAGTTTAGCTATCGAAAATTGCCATTGTTATTTTTTTAAATTAAGAGAGGGGTATTGCTTCTTTGAAAAATTGTGCAGTTCCTTTAACCAACGTAGCAACATGTTCTGTAACTGTGGGTACCTTTACCTATATTTACTGTGCGTGCTTCCAACATTTTTCAAGCTTGCGATAACAAGGGGACATCTTTTCATTGTTATTTGGCGGCAATTTAGTTCGATTCATTTACTACATTGTGTATGAATCTGATACCTCTAGCAGAGTTAAGTTTGTTAGAAGCTGTGGGTGAGTGCGCATGCTCACCTACAAACAACGGGCCATGTGGCCTCTCAGAATTTTTAGTTCGATTAAGTAATCAAGGTGTTTTTCAGGTATGGCTGCTACAATAGTTTAATAGATTTACCAAAAAATGCAAAAAGCCTTTTAACAAATTCACAAAATTGGGAGTAAAAAGTATAATCAATATTTGTATAAGGTAGTTGGTGTACATTGATTTCGCGGAAGTCAGCCATGAGGCAAAAATATTCGTGTTTTAAAAAAGTTGGCAAACGATGATTTATTCATTAAGTGCTGCACAATATACATACTTGTCACAATTAATGAAAATGTGTATTACATTGATTCTGTGAAGTCACTCAACGAGGTTACGACGGGTAGAATCAAAGGTCATCGAATCAGCTGCCACCTCGTGTGATTATTCGTAGAAAGCTTGAAGAGGTTTTTAAATTGTATTTTGAACAGAGTTTACCACGAGTTTTTGTAGAATACTGTAGGTCCGGAAATGAGATAAGTTACGTCAGCTGCTATATCATGTTTTATCTTCATGCAGGCTACATTCAACATGCTTAGCAAGCCGTTGAACAGCTTGTATTCAATGGTTTATGAACACTTAGTTGGAGTAGTTAAACATGGTTATTTAGAGCATAACGGTATACAAAACGTTTTATAAATCATTGATTGGAATATTAAAGATACTCACCCAGGTTTTATCAAGAGATCACTCTTATATTGACACAGAAAACACATTTTTTATGAGTGTAAGAGGAACGGGAGCAAAAAATTTTTACATCATAACAACACATTAGCTTTGCATTTTTCCTAACTTATAATGAAAACGATAACACTTTGTGTCTCTAAAAGTTTATGAAAATTTCATTTATAGCAATTACATGCAAGCGACTACGCATCATTTTAATCCTGATCAGCCCAGTGGAACAAATATGGCACACTGCAAGCCATCTATCTAACAAAAACGCCTTTTACGTGCAAAATCTAAAAAGCCTTTGTTAAGTTTCCAGACACTTAGAAAGTATTTCTGTTGGATATCGGTCGTTTTAGTATGCTATTGCAACATTTGCGCAAAAAGTTGAGATAAAGAAAGGTGTAGAATTTTCGCCCTGGCAAAGTGGCTGCTTCGAAAAGGTAAGCTTCTTTTGAGACTTATAAAATGTAATTTTTAAAGAATTTTTAAAAATCATAAATTTGAATATTGTAGGAAACTAATATTTAATTGTAGCCGTTATTGCCAATTCACAAATTTTACTCTGGCGTTTGCAATATTTGCTACCAAACTTAACTTACTGGAACGTTTATGAGCCACTTGGCAGATTCGAGTACATTTTTATCGTATATTTTCGAACATTTCACTTGCCACAAAATATTGTTTGTTATTGAAGATGAGGATAAAATGAAAGAGGAATGAAGAGAGGAATAAATAAAATGAAGAGAGGAAGAAAGCTAAGAAGATCAAGCTGAAGGTTGCAACATTAAACGTTGGAACCATGACCGGTAAAGGAAGAGAAGTGGCGGACCTTATGGAGCGAAGAGGGGTGGACATACTGTGTGTGCAGGAAACTCGCTGGAAGGGGAAGAAAGCAAAATGCATAGGTGGAGGATATAAAATGTGGTACTGTGGAAGTGAAAATAAAAAGAATGGCGTGGGAATCATATTGAAAAAGGAGCATCTGGACAGGGTAGTGGAGTTGTGGAGAGTAACAGACAGGATAATATGCTTGAAGATGGAAGTTGATGGTGTTATGTTGAATGTTATCAGTGCGTATGCGCCACAGGTGGGGTGCATACGTGAAGAAAAGGAAGCATTTTGGCTGGATCTAGATGAGACAGTGGAAAAGATACCAAAGAATGAAAGAATTGTGGTGGGAGCAGACTTGAATGGGCACGTAGGAGAAGGGAATAACGGTGATGAAGAATGCATGGGCAGACATGGATTGGGGAAGAGAAATAACGAAGGACAAGCAGTGGTGGATTTTGCTAAGAGAATGGAACTAGCGATCACTAACACCTACTTTGTAAAGAAACCAGCACACAGAGTCACCTACAACAGTGGCGGACGCAGTTCGCAGGTGGATTACATTATGGTAAGAAGAAGAAGAATCAAGGAGGTGGTGGATACAAAGGTTATTGTCAATGAAAGTGTAGCAAAACAGCACAGATTAGTAGTAAGTGCAATAATCATCTGGACGAAGTGGAGGAAAGCACCAAAACCAGTGAAGAGAATAAAATGGTGGAAGCTGAAAGACTTCAAAGTGAAGAATAAATTTAAAATGGAAGTGATTAAAAGCGGAATACTTGGTGGAAAGGAAGACTGGCAAAGAGTAGCTGAGGTGATACGGAGCGTTGCCAGAATGGAATTGGGTGAAACATCAGGAAAAATTAGCACGGCAGGTAGACGGGAGACGTGGTGGTGGAACCAGGAAGTCCAGGAGAAACTGAAGGATAAGAGAAATGCTAAAAAGGTATGGGATACCATCAGAGATGATGCAAGCAAGTTGGCCTATAAAACTGCAAGAAAACAAGCTAAGAGAGAAGTGGCAAAGGCAAGAAACAAGGCATACGAAGAACTGTACGAAAAACTGGAAACAAAGGAGGGGGAAAATGAGTTGTTTAAGATAGCAAAGCAGAGAAACAGACAAAGCAAGGATGTACAGCAAGTAAGAGTAATCAAGAGTAACACTGGAGAGATACTGATGGAAGAAGAGAAAGTGAGACAGAGATGGAAGGAATATTTTGACGACCTACTCAACCAGGAAAACCCTAGAGAGAGAAGAGAAATGAAAACAGAAGAGACAAAAAGGGACGTGGAAGATATATCTGTAGAAGAAATCAGGACTGGGTTGAGGAAGATGAAGAAGGGAAAGGCGCAAGGACCTGATGACATACCAGTGGAAGTATGGATCGCTTTAGGGAATAAAGGTGTGGAGTTTCTAGTGAACTTTTTTAATAGACTCCTACAAGGGGAGAAGATGCCAGATGAATGGAGGAAGAGCGTCCTTGTACCTTTGTACAAAGGCAAAGGAGACATCAAAGAATGTGGAAACTACCGAGGAATCAAGTTGATGAGTCACTCTATGAAACTGTGGGAGAGGGTAATAGAAGCAAGGATAAGAAAGGAGGTGATGATTGGTGAGCAACAATTTGGGTTCATGCCAGGAAGAAGTACCACCGATGCAATCTTCTGTTTGAGGATGCTGTTGGAAAAGTGGAATGAAGGGCAGAAGGCGGTGCACTGTGCCTTTATTGACTTGGAGAAGGCATACGACAGGGTACCCAGAGAGGAACTGTGGGAATGCTTGAGGTTAGCTGAAACATCAGAGTGCTATGTAACGATTATTAAGGACATGTATGACGGAGCGACAACAACTGTGAGAAGTGCAGCAGGGTTGACTGAGGAATTCAAGGTAGGTGTTGGACTTCACCAAGGCTCAGCACTCAGCCCATTCCTTTTTGCCATCATCATGGACAAGCTGACGGAGGACATCAGGAAGGACGCACCATGGGATATGCTGTTTGCAGACGACATAGTGCTGTCTAGGCAAAATTGCAGGGAGCTAGAGGATGATCTGGAGATGTGGAGAAATGCGCTGGAGAGAAGAGGCCTAAAAGTGAGCCGAAGCAAGACCGAGTATTTGAAGGTTGGGGATGTGGATGATGGAGAAGAGTTGAAGCTGCAAGGAGAAAAGCTAAAGAGAGCAAAAAATTTCAAATATCTGGGTTCAACAATTAGTAGCGATGGACGATGTGAGGAAGAAGTGAGGAGAAGGATCCAAGCAGGCTGGATAAATTGGAAGAAGGTGTCTGGAGTTCTGTGCGACAGGAAATTATCAGCAAGAGTTAAGGGTAAAATGTACAAGAGTGTTGTCAGACCAGCCATGCTTTATGGAATGGAAACGGTGGCAATGACGGAAAGACAGGTAGGAAAAATGGAAGTTGCAGAGTTGAAAATGGTGAGATGGGCACTGGGAGTGACAAGAAAGGACAAAATAAGAAACGAATACGTGAGAGGGACTGCCAAGATCGCAAAGCTAGGAGACAAACTTCGTAATGCAAGGCTACGCTGGTATGGCCACGTGAAAAGGAGAGAAGAAGGCTACGTGGGAAAAACGATGATGGAGATGGCGGTGCCAGGTAGAAGGAAAAGAGGAAGGCCAAAGAGAAGGTGGATGGATTTGGCAAGAGAAGACATGGAAAGGGTTGGAGCTAAGGAAGGAGACGAAGTCGACCGGGAGAAGTGGAAAATACTTTCGCGCTGTGGCGACCCCGAATAGGGAGAAGCCGAAAGAAGAAGAAGAAGAAGAATTGAAGATGAGGATAAAGCTGCAGCGCTTTTTATTGAACCACATGATGGTAGTGCATCAGATGAAGATTCTGCCGACGAAGATGATGGTGGCGTGATCGATAACTTGAACGGAAACCAGTTGAATGCACCAGCTGAAGCTGTGCTTTTAGATGGGCGACAAATAACGGCTGCTAAAGACGAGGACAACTCTGAAGCTAACATCATTGACAAAAGTTACAAAACACTACAATGGAATCATGACATCTCGTTTTCGTTACTCAACCCAACATTTCCGGAAGCAGATTATGCAAGATACAGAGACTTTTCCCCCATGCAACTTTTTAGCTCTTCTTTGATGAAGGAGTATACGAGTTAATTTTGCAGCAAACAATGCTGTATGCTCACGGCAAGGGAGAAGACCAGTTTGTGCTTACTATAGCAGAATTAAAGATTGTTTTTGGAATTTTATTCGTTTTAGGGCTTGTCCCTGTTCCTTGTCGTCGAATGTTTTGAAGAAATTCACCCATAACAAGAAATGAAGCTGTGTTCAGCGCCATGCGTTGAAACCGCTTTGAAAAAATTCTGGAGATGTTGCACTTTACTGATAATTCTTATTTGGATTGAAGCGATAAGTATACAAAAATTCGCTCTCTAATCCGATTTATTGCCGATAGATTTGGGCACCATTTCCAGCCAGAACCTTCGCTTTCCCAGGATGAAGCCATAATTGAATGCTCTAGGCGACACGGATGTAAACAATGCATTAGAGGAAAGCCAATTCGTTTCGACCACAAAGTGTGGTATAGTATATCAACTGATAAAACGGACATGCATTGTTTTGTGTAACCCTAGAAAAAACCGAAATTTTTTTTTAAGAAAGACCAAAGAGTTCAATCGACCCCTTAGTTTTTGAAAGCACAGATGAAAACTTATTTGTGTTTTATTAGTATTATTTGTACAAAAATTAGGAAATAACTATTTAGAACGAGCCTTTGTCAACTATAATTATGAAATATATTTAACCTTTTCACTCCGTTTTGTTAACTTAAACTTTTGACTCTGCATGTGTTTTTTGAGCGAGTATCAAATTTAGTCAAAGTTACAATTCTCATTACAATGCTTAGTGCAGTAGGCTAGATAATGCCCGCTATGAGTAAGTTACTAAGCTGTAAAACCAAACTGTATATGTACGGATATATTAATATCAATCTGACGAGAGGAGATTTTCCCATCAAACTTGGTGAAAGTTTTTGCTCCACAGAGACAAGTTGTCGGCAAAAAATGCCAAATTTGTTACGGTTGAAGGCAATGAACCAATAAGTTGATAAGGATTTATTCCCTTGCAAACAAACCAAATGTCGGGTGTGCATCTTGAACTAAACAACAGTACAGAGTGCCAGCTGTTCACTTTTAGCTTGTGGGAAGTGCTCAGTGCCATTACGTCACAGTTATTTGCACACTTAAGTCAATTTTGACAAAGGGTCAATTGGCCCTTATGGTAGTTTATTGTAAACTGGCTGATAACTTGATCTTAAATAAAAAATTTTTTGACAAGCAATTTTATGTTCTTTTGCACAAAAAAATAAAGTCAAAACATATCAACTCGTTATCTGCAGAAAAATGCTACTAAATAAAAAAATAAAAATTGCAAGGGGTCGATTGACCCCTTTGGTCGTTTTAGGGTTAAATGCAATTTTTGTGTCTAATTAACCACAGACTGCAGTGGTGTGTTTGCATAAACAACAAAAGATGATTTCCGTGCAGTGCTTCGCTACTGCATGGTAGAACAAACTACAAGAATTGTACACGTTTTACAACTACACAAATTGTACACAAGCTGGTCATATCTCGCAAAGTTAAACAGATAGAAAACTTTTTCTTCCAGCTTATAAATCAATACTTGGTACCGATCAAAAACATATAAGCAAAATCGTATAAATCGAATTTTTTTGGGGGCATTGAAGAGTCAATATTGCTTGATGAGCCATCATCTTGATATTTGCCGTTGTGGTCCAAGTTGTGACACCTGGCCCAACTGAAGAACAGAGCCGGCCCTGCCAAGGACGTCGGCAAAAACTTTCTTAGGAAGGATAGTAATATAGGCTGCTATAATTGGCTTTCTGTTTTGTTAAGTTACTTTCCATATAAATACGTTTAACAATAGCTACAATAATTTTTTTAATTCCAAGGGGATATAGCCCATCTTGCCAACGCCCTTGGGGCAAGCTTATGAACTGGATTCCGAAATTGGGCCAAGGTGGACTCTTCAAACGTAAATATTTTTTGTTAATTAACTTGCTAACGATTCTGAATGCATTACCGTTTTGTAACGCAGTCTCAGAAATATTTCTTACCCAAAATTCATTCGGTTTTCTTTATAACTCTAGTACCTAGAGCCAACTTTATTTAATATAGCTTTGAAAAAGCTGTTTTAGCCAAAAGCTTTGTGTGACGCTCTCATCAGTCGCGGTATCGCGTCAAAACAGAGAAGAGCCAGAGTGAATAATTTTTATGTGATTACTTGGGACGGTAGGCAATCAGGACAAGCCAATGAAAAGTAACGACGCTAAACCGGGCGGTGGCTCTGCCATTGGTTGGCATCTTTTAAAAAAGGAACAATGTGCATTAAACTATGACCGCAAGCGGTTTTCAATTCTCGCCCACAGCACGCAGCTCTTTCCACCTAAATCTCTTAGAGGCAGCTTATGTCAAGACTCAGCGCCCGGTGTTATGAAGACAGAAAGAGTTTGTTTTTGCTTTCAAACTCTTTTGATAATCGTGGCGTTCCTATTTGGTCTCTTGCTGAGCTTTCTCTAACATTTCGCTATTGCGAAATCTCTTCCTTTCACGCTTTACAATACTACCATGGGCTTGTCTTGATTGCCTAACGTCCAAATTAATCACATAAAACACTTACTCACTCTAGATCTTCCCTTTTGACGCGATACCGCCACTAATGAGAGCGTCACGAAAAGCTTATACAGTAGCTCAAACAGCCTTTTTCAAAGCTATATTAAAATTCTGTACCAGCAACAAGATTTTTGTAAACTTTATTCCAGGGACCCAGACATCACTTTCCCCTACAAGAAGTTAAAACTTATTTCGAACAATGACGTTATACGGTGTCAGAAGCGTGGCAAGGAAAATTTAGAAAGAAGAAAATTATTGTTGACTGATGGTTTGATGGAATCACTGGATTGCCAAGCGTCAGTCGCGGCAATTAGAGCAGTATGTCTTCGTTTATGCTTCAGCCACCAAGGGTGAAGTGGTGTGGAAACGGCCTCCCCCCTGTTTCACACTAACCTGACCGAAAAATTTATATTTCTACTCTGTTCGTTCCCACACTTCTTTTTTTAACTCTACATTTCTGGTAACCTCCCGAACAACAGTTTAATCCATGCTGTTCCCGGCTAGAAGTCCTGGTTGCGTGGCTTCCTTTCTTCCTGCTTCCGCCAACTCAAAATTCCAAAAGTCTGGAGCAGAGCGCTGGTAGTCGCGATCCCTAAGCTCTCACAACCTGTAGAGGACCCACAGAGCTACCGTCCCATCTCTCTGCTCTGCGTCCCTTACAAGATCCTTGAACGACTGATCTACAATCGTGTCGAACCAATAGTCGACCCCTTGCTTCCTAAGGAACAGGCTGGATTTCGACTCGGAAAGTCTACCGTAGGTCATGTCGTTTTGCTTACGCAAAACATTGAGGATTTTTTTGAGGCAAAAAAAAGGCTGGTGCCGTGTTTATCAAGCAGACAGCTGTTTGTGACACTTTCTGGCACCGTGGCCTCACCTGAAAGCTGCTGAGACTTCTTCCGGATAAGCACATGGTCCAGATGATCATGGAACTTCTTCGGAACAGAAGCTTCACCCTGACCACTGGTGACAGCAAGCCAAGCAGGCTCCGACGCCTGAAAAATGGTCTTCCAAAGGAATCAGTCTTGGCTCCTCTTCTTTTCAACATATACATCTACGATCTGCCTTCCATAACCTCCAAGAAGTATGCCTGTGCTGATTACTTGGCAATACTTTATTCATCTGGAGATTGGAAGGTGTTAGAAAGAACTTTGAGCGAAGACATGACTACACTTTCTGCATATCTCCAGACTTGGCGGCTAAAGCTCAGCCATGCTAAAACGGTGACGGCAGCCTTTCATCTCCACAATTGAGAGGCTAAGCGTGAGCTAAAAGTTAAGAGCAATGGTAAAATTTTACCATTTTGCCCAGTGCCGACCTATCTCGGTGTGAAACTGGATAGAGCGCTCACGTACCGTCATCACCTTGAGGTATTGCGCAAAAAACTATCCACGCGTGTTTCGCTGCTGAGGCGACCTGCGGATTCAGAATGGGGTGCTCGTGCCAAGACATTGCGCACAGCTGCTTTGTCCCTGATCTATTCAACTGCTGAGTACTGTGCACCAGCTTGGTGTCGCAGCGCGCATACTCGCCTCATTGACAGCGTTCTTAATGACGCTTTGCGCATTGTCACTGGGTGCCTACGTCCTCCTTTAACGGACAACCTTCCAGTTTTCTCAAGCATCCAGTTGGCTGAGCTTCGCCGCCAAGGAGCGATACTCTCCTTGGCTAATCGCAATTCTTTGGACCCTGACCACATTCTGCACAGACAGCAGACTGACCCACAGGCTGCTAGCAAGGAGAGACTAAAATCTATACGCCTGTTTGTTTCTGCCACGCGGAAACTATTGCACAACTTATCTTAGTTGGGCATCCGCGCTGCCCAATGGACGAACTTGACATGAGGTACAGAGTACTTCAAGAGTATGTCAGCGCTTGGTGTCTCCATTCCTTGGGTCAGCACAAGATCCATTGGAGTGAGTTTGACCAGAACAGCTTGGGTCAAACCCAATCGTCAGCGTACTGGCGTTGGGCGTTTTGGTTCGTTTATGTACAAATGGGTCTTGCTTCTTCAGCGAAATGCGAGTGTGGCGCTAGTGAACAAGCTGTAGACCACATTATTTTAACATGTTCCATACATCGGGCACCTCGAGGAATATTGGGTCTGACAAATTTTGATGACGAAACAAGATGGTGGCTCAACTACATCACTGCCAGCATCTGATCAAGGCAACACAGCAGGTTGGGGTGGTAAAAGGATATACCCTCGGTCCCCATCCTTTTGTTGTGTCTGACCTGGACTATTGATATCCTACCATGCCACGAAGAACAGTTTATCTTCAACAAAACAGAAACTTGGTAGTTCCTAAATAAAACAATTTAAACGCTTTTGAATGACATCTACGCCGAATGATGAATCTGAAAGCTATCAGGTGAATCAATAATACATGAGTTGCTAGTTGCTAGCCAGCAATTTTCAAGGTGATCTCATATCAAGAGGGATCTGCCTCCAGCATCAAAGTACAATAGAAAAATTTGCTCAAAAATGATCACCAGCATCACACGGTACCATACAGCAATCCATTACATCATGTCAATAACCCGCGACCGGTCGCGGGTTATTGACATGATGTAATGGATTGCTGTATGGTACCGTGTGATGCTGGTAATCATTTTTGAGCAAATTTTTCTATTGTCAGGTGAATCAATTAATTTATTCATTAAGCAGTAAAATTGATGAAGTTTTGACCACGTTTGAACTTAGTGCAGTGAGCGCAATACAGTGTAATATTGTCAAAGCCAAGTTTAACGCAGACTAAACACTAAGTCTAACGCAGACTAGACACTAACGCAGTTAATAAGGTGATGATAAAGATAAAAGTACACAAAACAATTGCAATTGAAAGTTACCGCCTCAGCCGATGTAAACGTTTTTTTGGAAAGAAATTTCTCTCCCGCACCAGAGGTTAAACGAATAGCAATCAAAAAACTATTAACGGGCTCCCAGGGCAAACCGTTGTAGGCCTAAGTCAGACCTGGGCAAACTACGGCCCGCCAGAGCATTTTGTGCGGCCCGCCAACACTTGTAGAAACTTTCATGTACAGTCAAACCTCGGTTTTCGAACGTCCCGCAGTACGAACATATTGGTTATGAGCGGGTGATGACCTTTTGCTGAGGCAGAAGTTCAGTTATTGAAGAATAGAGAAAAAAACGGGTGATCTCCAAAAAAAAAAAAGGTCATCAGTTGGTTGGCTGCACGTTTTTCGTCATTTTCAAGCCATCAACTGGACAAATTCTGCAGCCAAGCAATTGATGACCTTTTTTTTTTTTTTTTTTGGAGATCACCCGTTTTTTTCACTACTTTTAAATAACGGAACTTCTGCCTCAGCAATCAAGTCTAGAGTCTAGACCTACATCTCAGCGTCCCGCTTTTGTTCGAATAGAAATTGAAATGGCCATAAATTTAAACCCTCTGATCAGGCCTGTTGTTCTTGAGCACTGACCCTCGGCCACTTATACTTGGTCAATGCGGCCCTCGACCGACTCTTCAATCCTCAGTGCGGCCCTCAGCTAGCTTCCATGACCGCGATGCGGCCCGCAGGCCAAAACAATTGCCCAGGTCTGGCCTAAGTGGTCGGAGTGTTTCGAACCAATGTGGTCTTTGATGAATTGACATCAGTTAAAGAGTTCTATGTGATGGGCGACCTTAATTAACTTCATTTAGGTTGGCCAGCAATTAAAGCCAATTGGTGGCCTTGTTAAAGCTCTAATGTAATGACAGCCAGTAATGCGGTAAAAGAAATATTTCCAATAGTCTTCTCAAGTTTGGAAAAAAAAGACCCATAAAAAATTAGATTGAAACCAAACGCTGAAAGAGCATTTCTATTTTGCTGCGAAAAGCATTAATTTCCAAGATGAAAAGACATGCAAGCCGATTAGGTTATTTCTCAGGTGACTCAACCAACTCGGTATGGCTTAGGGTCAAAACAAAACGGTAAATTTAGAGTCTGAGTGGATTGCGCGATGCTGCATTATATACAGCCTATATCGGGAATTAAACATGCTTCCTGCAGTGAAAATTTTTTGACGTTTTTGGCAGGTAGTCAGGCAATTTTATTTTCGTTCAATTCGTAATGTGTAGCATCAATTAGATTAAGAATATCAGTAAACGAAAAAAGGCAAGCAGGCGACAAAACGATATACATTAAAACATGCCTGATTTTATCTAAACAAAATAGAAAAACATTGCAAGTAGTAGGCATGGTCACCGCGCCTGACAACAAAACTAGCAAAGCAAAATCAAAAGCAGCCGCAAAAAGCCTATGCTATTTGAAGATGAGAGAAAAGTAGAAAGTAGTAATCACAAATGTTGACTGAGAACTAGGCTACTAATCTGCATAAGTTTCTTTAAAGCTAATACCAAGGTATTTTTTAAACTAGATGTTAGCCCGGGTATTCGGCAGGTGCCACTTTCATTACTCCGATTGGCAGGTGCTGTTTCAATCAGGACGTTGAAACCAACCAGAACCGATTACCAGTATTAAGCCTTTATTTTTTCATTCTAGCCTCCAAAATTTGACTCTGGTGAATGTTATTGTTCGCTTTGGTTGGCTTTTTGCTCTCTCAAGAACATTTGTACAAAAAATTGTATCCGCTAGGATATTTATATGTCGTCACAAAGCATACCCTGTCGTGTGAATTTCCGGTTTTGTCATCAAAACCATTTTGTAAGTTTTTGTCCGCAAAAACGTATACGTTATTGATACGTGGTTTAGTGGCAAAGTTGGATCTTCGAGCAACCACATATACTGTAACGAATCATGTAAACATCCAAGCTGAAAAAATTATTTTACAACAATATATGAGAGCAAAAACGTCAAAACCGGACAAAAACGTAAACTGCGTACAACAATTTTTGCCGAGTAATAGCTTGTTTTTATGATCGCGCATAATCGATATTCAAAGAACAACATATAAAAATTTCAAGTGGATGAAAATTTTCGTACGTAAACGCATCAGAGCAAAAAACGTACAAAATCGGACAAAAACGTATACTGTGTACAGCGATCTCAAGTTACACAAGTCTTGAAATCATTTTTTTGGTGGTGGTAGTAGGCCTACACAAAGTTATCAAGCCTATAATAGTGAAAAAGCTATATTGTTACGGGATTTTTGTTTAAGAAGTTATATTAATACGGATCATTTGATACGGATCTGGCATTTCATGATGTAGTCGGCATTTCATGATGTAGTCGGAGATTTTGCAGCATGTTAGAAACTCGTCACTGGTAGGTTTTCGAAACGATGTATCGGTGATCTCATCAATAGCATTGCGAATAGCACGAATCTGGCGTTCATAAATACTTCCATGATGGGAGGCCTCTGGTGGGTCAAGTTTTCATTTTTCTTCCTACTCATCCATTTTGGCTTGCTTAACGCTTGAGTATTGAATGAGCTTTAGTGCTTCTTTCTTCAGCGCATTATTTGCTCCAACAAAATTTGTTCCATTTTCTGTTCGTATGAATCTTGTTTGAAAACCGGTAGAGCATAAGAATCTTCTAAGCCCATAAATAAAGGAAGACGAGCTCAAGTCAACAGTTACTTCAATTCGTACGGCTGTAGTCACCATGTACACCACGTACAAAGCCAACGCTTCACAGCGTTATGGCCAATCACCACGTAGAAGAAGGGACCCGCCAAGTCCGAAGCAGTATGCGTATACATGTACGTTCTAAGCTTCAGCCAGAAGCAGGAGGCGGAACCATAAGCTGTTTTCCCCTAATTTGTAATCTCAGTTACACTCCAAACAATCTTTTAAATTGTGTTTTATAGTAACAATGCCTTCTACTGGCCACAATCCAATGTCATATTGCAAGGATCTGAACATCAGATCAGGTCCTAAATGTCCGCATTGTACGTGCTGCTTTTTGACGTATAGTTTAGTGATACAGTGCCGATAGGTATAATCACAGGATGTTTGGAGTGAATATCAAATTTAGAGTTTTGGAGTCTCCCTCCAACTCTCAGAAGGCCGTTGCTATCAAGAAAGGGTATGTACTTTATTACCTGCATTAATTGCCGAGGTCGTTTTCTAGGTAAACCTTCCAAAACAACCTGTTGGAATATTGCGTTGTTGTTTCGCATCTTATTTATAACCTTCACTGGGCAGTCGATTTGGGCCATTTTGATTAGTATCATATGTGTTTGTTCTTTTATATTAACTTGGTTCGTAGAAGATACGATTTCTGATGGGTTTTAGTGTAATGCGGTAAAGCATTTATGTAGTTTAACTAACCTAATTTCAGCTTCAGCGCATGTGCTTGAGCCAGATCATTTTTTGCATGTGATATTTTTCCTTTACTTGCACGTGATTGAGTCCCGTAAAAGATTTTTTTATTTCTTTTAGCGTGTCGGCATCGCCACTCGTTTTTACGTTGTTATGTTCTATTTTGCAAGATTCATCTGGTTTCGATAGGAATGGAGGGCCCTTTGTCCTTATGAGACACTTTTTGTCACGTTTTTGTCACATTCCACTTGAGGCCTTGTCAATCTGGTTATTGCTGGCCTCCACTTCCAAAAATATTCTTCCTAATTGGTGATCTCCAGTGAGGGGATGACATGCAGGTATTTCTTTCCCATTCACTCCTCAAAGATTTTAAATTTTCTGATTTCCTGGGCTTCAAGGATGATATCTACTATTGGTTTACAACTTATGTTGAGTAAGTCGTGTTTTTACAGGTCGTACTTTTCAATTAGTCCCTGATTACGAATGCTCTCTTTACATGGAAGAGTTGTTTCAAAAAAAAAAAAAAACGTTTGATATATCAACAATTTTACCGTCTCCCTGCCTAACTGGCAAAGCCTTTCGCATGCAGTCGTACTCGTCTGGTTGTTTTTCTAGGAACTGAAAAGTAATATTGCGTTCAGGATTCCACTTAAACAAGGATTCTGCTAACTCTCAAATGCAAATGCTGGTATATGCTCTTGTATCTATTACCGCATAAAACTTAAGGTCATTTTCAACCTCATTATTTTCGGGATTTCTTTTTACGACTGTAAGGGCAATTTGGGAGCCAGAGAAGAACAATTGGGTTTGTCGCAGTATCACTTTTCTTTCTACGGCATTTATTTGTCCTTTTCGTTGTGAATTGATCGTAGAGAGGTCTTGCCCCTTTCTTTTCTGCTCTGATTGAATTGTTAGAGCGGAACGGTGGTTTTTCATGAGATTCTACGCGTAGGTGAAGTGGCCTGGAATGCGCTCCTTGGCATGTCACGCATTTGTTTTTGGTTAAGCTGTCTGCAGAATAGTGTTCACAAAGGCAGTAAAAGCATAAGCCGTTTTTCGTAGCAAAGAATCTTCCTGTTATGCAACCTTCCCTAAAAACTGCCAACAGTCTATCGTTTGGTGTTTACTAGTAGGGTGTATGTAACACTTAGATTCCTTAAGAATTCCTTCCGAGTGATAGGAAGGTGCTTCCAGGGTTTTGATTTCTCACATGCTGATTTGGCATTTAGATTGATTGTTCTAGCACGAGTTGTGTTTCCTTCCTGGTGGTGCACTCTGTGTCTACCCTTCTCTTTGTCAATCATGGCTGAGTCGTCAAAATAATGACTTTTCTGTATTGAAGATTGGATATTTGTTGCGTAATAAATTGCAGAACAGTGTGGAATCACCACTCGCGGTAGTGCGTGAAGTCTTGGACGAAAAGTGCATGCAGAGCTGGGTTAAAGCGGTGTATTAGCCTGAACAAAAGCTTTTGCATAGAAAGCTCTGCCTCCATGTTAATAGATTCCGCTATCTTTTTAGATTTCAAAGATTTGTTCGAAAGATCTGCAAAGATGAGACCTTGTTTGGTAGTGAGCCTTTTCCCACTTAATCTTACGTATGGCATTTTCGAACATACCCTGTGGATTGCCATATGAGTCTTTTGAAACCTCCCATTTACGACTCAACGCTTCAAGTGGACCTCTCATCACCCAAGGGCTTCTAATATGTTCGTAGACTGTATTTGTTAAGGAGTTCGCAATTTTCTCCAGCAGCGTATAAGGATCAATATCCCACAACATTCTATACTCTCCCAAAAGTGGTTGCCTAAACACTTGATAGTTTGCTCTTTTTCCGGAGAACTTTCTGCCTGTTTCTTTACTCCCCACTTCAAATGGCATAGAATATTTGGCCCGTAGCTTTCCATCAAGCTGACCTTGCTCGTAGTCGTATCTCCCTGACTGGGTTTTCTTTGTCCCCCCGAAACGTTTCACGGGTAATTAGGATGATGGGTAGAGCCTTGGGTCTGTCAAGTATTTACGTTTCCTTGACGCGTATAATCACTTTCCCAGTTAGGATGCTTGTAGAAACCCTTGTTTCCAGCAGTGCGCCTTGGTACGAACTCAGGTGCTTCATGTTGCAGTTTTTGTACTCGGGGTGGCGGCAGATGCACTCTCTCTGGCGATTTATACTTAACCCGCTCACCCTCATGTTCGCTACTGCTGCATACATCCCTTCATATCGGTGAGCGCCTAGAGAAGGAAAAGCCAATTTCGGATTCATGATCCGTTTCCAGTGGGTCTTTCTGGAATTCATTCGAGAGGCATCCTTGACTGTAGGAGTCCTTATTAACTTCCTTGGTAGGGCTCATTAAATTTAATTTACAGTACCCCCCAGCTATTCGCAGGGCTACCTTCCTTTCCCTTCGCGAATCCCGAAAATCTGCGAATTATTGATGCAGTTTTAAAACTCCTACGTATAATATCATATACGCTAAGCGAGCCCAAACCTTTGTGTGGTGGCCTGGTGTGGGTGAAGCTGTCAAAAATTTTGTCAAGGATTGTTCGAAATATCTTCAACATAGTGCAGCTAAACCTACGATTCCAAACAAGATTCCTGAACGATCATTGTAATTATTGGCAGCGATTTTTATTTGAACAATTCTCATTATCTTTTAGTTGTAGACTACTTTTCCGAATAGATAGAAGTGGCTTTGATGAATTGAAAAATCAAATGATGTGATCAATCAACTGAAGTCCATTTTTGCGAAATATGAAATCCCCAAACAACTGAGATCAGATTGCGGTCCGAAATTTCCATCAAATTTATTTGCTAATCCGTGTTTGACAAACGTTCAACAGCCCAAAATTTCCTTGGAGCAACGAAGAGGCAGAGTGGGCCGCACAAAACTGTTAAAATTTTATTGAAGAAATCGACTGATCGATATCTAGCACTACTGACATGTCGTGCTGCTCCGTTGCAAAGAGAATATAGTTCTTAGTCGTTGTAAATATTCGTCTTATTGCTATCGATGCAACCTGTGCGGAAGGTTATTTTACTCATTACAAGAAAGTTAAAACTTGTTTTGGTTGTTTATGCTGTGTGGTTCGCAACATCAATGTGAAGTCGTTATGTGAACTAATTGAAAATCATTGTTTTGCCTATTTAGGTTAAAAAATAAGAAGACTTTTCATATTTTTCAATTTTTTTGGGGTGGTGCCACTTTTGAGAAAGCTGCATTCGCTAATTTCTCTACTCTTGCGCTTACACCTCAAAATATGGTTCATAAACAGTTAAAAAGCTGCAGCCACTACTATAGGCTACACTTGGCAGAGAACGTTTGACTTTTGTGTGGAGTTAATATTGTCAATAAAAAATATTGAAGCAGTGTTAAACGTGGTGGTGCTTTTTGGTATTATATAGTTACGGTACATAAAGGCATTCACATTTATCCCGAAGTTTTAATCTCAAAATACAAAATCCCACTGTTGGGTATCTCACGTCATGAGTTTTTCCGGATTAAGCACAGAGCAAACCTGACGGATGCCCATGGCCTCGCACTTGATTAGAGAGAATTATTTATTCCTAAATTTGATGTGATTTGTTATGTTTTTTAATTTGATGTTTTTCCTTTTCGGAGACCAACCATTTTAAGGTTGGGTTTTTTTTTATTTTTATTTTTTAAAATTTTCTCAACTTTTCCTCGTTTATATTGCACATATTTTCTCTCACCACCGATATTAAGCCTCCTCTTTTTCAAGTATGGAGCCATGCCCTTGCGCCATCTAGTTCAAAAACCGATGCACAAACAAGGTAAAACCAGTGGCAAGAAGACACTGACATGAAATGAGCCTCGCGACGATAATTTGCGCAGGGCGTCGGGCTTGTTTAATCACTCCTGGTTCTTTTTTTAATTCAGCTGCACCACAAGATGTCGCTAGGCATTTGTAAAGCCAATTTGTGATGATTAAATAAGCTGTCTGGACCACAAAGAAAACGTCAATTGTGTTATCTAATCGTTCTATTGGCTTGCCTGAATATCTAAATATGGTCATGTCCACAGTTTGTTTGTGGAAGTTAAAATATTAAGTCTTAATCAATAAAGCAAACTGAATTCGAAATAATCATTATACATCAATATGATTATGTTTTCTCTAATTAAGTCATGATTCCCGGCAGCAATTTTTACTTGTTTTTTATCTACTCCACGAGACATTCATTTCTTATTCATATTACTCCGGTTCAGTTACGATCAAAGGTGCGAGTTGAAAGTCATCTCAATTGTTTCAACAACAAAAAGTTTTTAACTGGTAGCAGCTAGGATAATTTGTGATAAGGAAGAAATAAATTCAAAACAAACAACTTCTTGATCACAAACGTAGAGCCACATCTTACTCTTCTATGTTCATGATTACTCGTTTTTTCGAGCTCCAAAAGGACCTAAGCCACATTTTTCTTTGATTAGGTGACTGCACACCGCCTCGCGAGCACCCAAGCCAAGGCATCCACTGCAGATCTATTTTTTGCCGATTCTTTATGAAGAAAATAACTTTCTTGTTATCTTTTTCAAAAATTTCTATTTTGAATTTGAACCATGCATCAATACAGCAAAATCCAATACGTTTTGTAAAACATTGTACCCTATCCATCTGCAGTCTAGAGATGCATCCGGTAGCCATTTTCGTAATCCGTCTCTAGCGGAGATCGAAATTTTTAATTAGCAGGTTGACTTTTGATTGGCTGGTAAATATTTAAACTAATTTCTGAAAATTTTAACTGTATCAATCAGCACACTGGCAAGCCTACCAGCCGATCGATTGCAAAACTGCACCTAATTGACCGATATAAAGCGAAGTTTTTTCTGTGAGCTATACGTACGCTTCATACAAACATGAAACTTGACACGATTAATTGCTTCCTCCAGACGAATGTCATAAAGGTTGGTGATGTCATGATAGCGTGATAGATTCTTTTAAATTTGCAGTTTTTGACAAAGGAGAGTAAGAATGGAAATTTTAATATTCAAGTATCGTCTTTTTTATTGCCCTGGCTGCATCTATACCTAGAAAAACAAGGTACATATAATGCAGCCAGGAACTTGAAAAAGAAAACAATGCTCGTTGTTGAAATCGCACTATATACGGGGACTCATTTTTGATATTTTTCTTGAAAACAGCTTAATAGGCATATCGGGGTGAAAGCTTGATTTTTGGAGCAGCTATGGCCACTTTCTTAACGTATTTACACCTTTAAAGGGGCGGGGCACACAAAGCGTAACCAGGAATTTGAGGCACAAAAATAATAACAAAAAGGAGCACACAAATTTGCCAAACAGGCCTACCGGGTAATATTCCATTTTTTGTTTTTGAAAACAATAACTATTTTAAAAATCTCCCTCTACCTTGACTTCAATTGTGCCTCTGTCCTCATTTTAAAATCTCGACCCCTTCCAACTACCGTACGTCCAGAAAGGTTTCCATTTCTGCCACAGTTCCTTGCAACTTTTCTCTCTTATTCTTTCATATCTTTTTATCTCGGGACAAATGTATAAGCTGCTATCTTCTGCAAATATTTATCATAATTGCTCTGTTCTTTGTGATTTTAGTTGCACAGAGCACAGCCTCTTTTAAACGCTTATCTATGTAGATTAGGTGAGGGCAATCTGCAACAGCCAAAGAGCTATTTAGTTGCGGTTTTCACGTTAAAGAGAACACTGGGAGCTGCAAACAATTTTTTGGCATCTAAAATGAAGATAACACGGCATACAAGAGCGAAGACATCCACACAAAAATGGGCTCAAAAGAACACAAAAGAGGAAGTATATAAAATACTCTAACGTCAGCGGCAGATGTTAAAAATAATGGGCTAGTTTCGAGGGTTTTTTTCATTGAAAAAGTGGGAGAGCCCTAGCCTTTCTTGTCCCTTCTATGTATCTACCCCTGGTATGTATTATTTTTATCTTTACATTTGATATAAGCAACTATAGTGCGTTGCTTATGAAATTCATAAAATATTGTGCACAAAAATTGAATTTTATTTATGTGATAAACATATTTTTTAAATAATGGTACTCTCAAAAAATAAAAAAGATATTGATAAAAACACGCCCAGTTGAATCCGTAAGGATAATGCATTTTTCCTCTCCAAACTTGCAAAATCATTTCCCGAAAGATTCTTGGATAGTACTGATTGCAGCAGCTCCCAAACTATGGCTGTCGCCACTCGAGCCAGAGACTTCATTTCATCAGGTCTCTGGCTGTTTCAGCACAAGAAAGATCATCGCTTTAACACTAATGAAAGTTTTCATCTCACGCATACATGCAGTAAAACGTTTCAGAAAACTTCCTCAAGACAATCAATGAATTTTTCATGTACTGCAAGAGATCAAAGTACATGCTTTTTACCTCATCCGGTGGCTTTATCAACAAGACTGACAATAATTTATCTTTTGTCATTATTACGTGGGCAAAGGAAGAGCTCTGCTTGATAGTATAGATTTTCCCAAGCCTTGCTGAGCCATAGTATAAGAACGAAAGAGCCTTATGCGAACCCGGTGCAGCAGATTGCTGACCACTGATTAAGATTCTAGAATAAGCTGGAATGAGAATCCATTGTGCAGTGTCTCTAAGTTACTCGATCAGTTTACTTTTTATTCCATGCCGTTTTGTCCTGCTACGACTCTACAGGTCGCTTTTTTTGGCATCTCTATCGCTATACGATTTCTGGTCTAGGTCTTGAGTAGTTGCTTGTCTCCATCAGTAACTTAACAGGTAGGGGAGGAAGTGGTAGGCACTGCTTTCTTTTCCAACTAGTTTAGCCAGCAATGTGCCGTAATAGATTGAAGCCCTGTTTCTTGCGGTAATGCTCGAGGGTTTGAAGCTTGCGATGGCAGCCTTGCTAGGTACTTGGGGCAAGTGTTTCATGATAATTTTTCTGCTTAATAGCATCGCTTGTGGTAAAAGCGCTCAGCGCCAGCAGTGTCTTAAAAAGCTTCTCTGTGGTCAGAGGATAAAAATATTTAACAAAAAAAATTTTAGCTTAGCAAGCGCACAAAGTGACAATGGCGTCATCGCTGCATGGAAAAATTCTTTCTCCATACTTTTCTCACATCATATTTAGGATCACAGTATCCTGCCACGCTCCCACTCCAATGAAAGTTTGTACAACAATAGAAGACTTTACAACAACACAACAATAGAAGTCTTGCAGAGATAATTCACCAACATTGTTTTGTCTTCATTGAACAATAAACAGTACATTGAATTGAATGGTACGCTCTTAGAATCAGTGTTGTGGTCAAGATCGGCTCGCACGAGACTAAGTCAGGACCAAGACTTGATATTTTTTGAAGACCAATAATCTGCCTTGATGTGGTTGCATAACTGACTCACTTTTACCAAAAATGCTCTCCTCTAGAACGGACAAATCAAGGACACAAAATCTTAATTGAAGCCAAACGTGTCGATGACACTATTAATTACACTGGACAGTACAATTTTTGCTGAATGCAAATGATTTGCTCTCACGTCTTTTTAAAAGCCTAGTAAGTGGTATTTTTAAAATTCTGAGAATTTCGGGTTTCTCGCAATTACCTTAACAGGCGCAAGCGACTGCTCTCAATTTCAGGGCTGAAAGGGGTTGAACAATTTGTGGGCATCACCTGAAGAGTTTCGCAAGTACCGACAAATTTACTCAAAATCGTACCAATACCACCCTGTGCACGCCTATAGGATTGTAATTAGAGCAAGAACTTGAATATTGACAATCTAAACTAAAAATAGGGATTTTGACAAATTTTTACTGAAATAAGAACCATAACAGACTGCTACAACATTAGTTTACAAATATTTAAACACTTGACAGCGGATTTTTCAAAGCATTTCTATGTCCTGCTAGCGGGTTTTTTCAGAAAAATTGCATAAAATTGAAAATTCTCAAAAAAAGAACAACTAAAAATATAAATAAATTTATACAATATAGTGATAAAAATAGATCATTTTATTATCAAAAAGAGTTTGTAAGAGGATTTTATGTGGTATGTAGCATGGTTTTGCGTATATATACGTCATCCGCTGTCAAGTGGTTAAAGGACGTGCACTCATGTGTTCAAAGCGCTCTTTTGTAGTAATTTTTCCAAAATATGTTGTCGTTTTTGATTTCGGGATGCAAGCTCTCTTACTGCATTATAAAATTTAATTTGCAAATTTTATAGGGAGGAAAAATTGTTCTCAAATCCAAAAATTAATCCTAAAATATATCTTTAAGTGTCTAAAGTACGTTTTCTTCGGAGCTCTGCTTTCATTTGAAGGCACTAAGAGTAATTTTGGGAGACACTAGCCTGGATCGTCTCCCTGTTGGCTTCTGTCAGAGACTATACAAAAAAAACAAGAACTAGTTATACACGACGATGCCAAAGTGGTGCATTTGGGGGGCATGAATTTTAATTTGGGGCTCAATCGCCTTCAAATATCAAAATTGGTTCACTTTTCCACAAACGAAGAGGTTAAATGTTTTTTGCGGAGGATTGGTTTGATTTGGGGAAACAACCGCTCAAAATAGGTTAAATTTTAACAAACAAAGTTGCTGAATGTATTTTTTTTTTTGGAGGATTGGTTGCGTAATAGCAATGTCTTGAGTAGACGTGACCTTGGAACTGAGAACGTTCACAAAATTTTGTCATGGTCTCACAAATACAAATAATCCACAACTACATCATAGCTCATGACAAAGCAATCACATAGACTAATGTGTACAAGGGCTTTTGGAAATCTTGGGCCCCAAGCCCTAGTGTCGATCCCCTTAAGGTGTAGTTACCAGGTTTTAATACCTTTATATTTCCATGACAACTAAGGTTTTGACAACTAAATTTCACGAAATATGCAGCTTTATCTAAAAACAGCAAAAATCACAATGGCTCATTTATATCCAAAATGTGGCTCACTAACTTGTTACAAAAGACTGGAGAGCTGATTTAGTGTGATTAAAAGCCACTCAATTTGTAGAAAGACTCATTGTTTAATTACAAACTATATTAAGACAACGAAAGCTCTCAAGAGCTAAGACAAAAAACATGTAATTACAACACATAATTACCACACACTTACAATACTGCTTGACACATTCTGTTCTCGAGCTACACGTTTTCAGCAACGCTGTTGAATGCAAAGCAACCGGTGCCTTTCACGCGCTGGCATAGGGTGTATACAATGCTTGCACAGAATAATAAAGTGCAATTCACAATCATTCTACTCCCACCTCACACTGGTTTGGTACTAAAATAAAGTTAGGCTTGAAAACGAACGCAAAACAAACCCAAACTTAAATGAATCATGACATTACAGAACGAATCGGAACCATCTAACTAAAATGGGTACCGTAATCATGGGTCAATCCATGCCCCAGTCGAGGCGTCATATGCTTTTCGTGGCCTACGGATCCGACGGTGGCGTGGTGTCAAGGATCTGTAAACCATGCTTTTGGTCTGCTGCCACGGAAAGTAGAGCCAGATCGTCATTGAGTACAGGCAATTTTGTTAAAGGAGAAGAGTCACCGAAATCTTCAGATGCGGGTACATCCGCGGGTGCTTCGTCATGCAAATGCAGATGATCCGGAGTCGAGTCTTTAAATAAAGGACAATGCGAGCACAAATTTACGCAAAAATCAGCGGTTAAGTGGCGATACATGATTGGATTCAGCCATCTTCACTCCTACTAATCGTGGCCCCGAACTTCGACCACTAGGCCAGATTTGTCCCATTTTTTGGGTGGTTAGTTGGTTACCACACTGATTTTGGATGAAGGCGTGATCACCCGGGGTAAGTGGGAGGAGGGGTCGAGGGTGCTCAGATAATTTTTAAAGGGTACAACTAAATCTAGTATGAAGTGTAGCTTTTTTAGCTGGCCAAGCTGGCCAAGCTGGCCAAGCTGGCCAAGCTGACCAAGCTGGCCAAGCTGACCAAGCTGGCCAAGCGTCACGTAACTCAAGGAGTACAGATAAGTTGCCAAAAACACGCAAGCGATTCATAAAAGAGAAAGCATCACTTAAGGGCCAACCAAATATGATTTAAGGAGGCGAAATATTGCAATAAGGATCAGGTGTATCACGCAATTCGAGTCGACCCCCCCAGCAACCTGTCAATGATGAGCGAGCCAGTCAGGCCGGTGTTCGACGTCATCAAACGCTTGGCAGCTTTTGCCACGCTCCCGGCTCGGCCGTTCGATTGAGAAAAAAAAGATGAAGATACGCGATGGCGTACATTCCATTGTCGTAGAAAGTCGGTGGTGTTTGTGCAGTAAATTCAGGACCGCCGTCACTGGACAGTGCTTCGGGTATAACAAAAGTAACCAAGAAAATTCTAAGACATGATATTAAACCTTGTGAAACGGAATACGTTGTGGTGGATGGGGACCGAAAAATCTCTGACCACCCTCATAATCAGTCTCCAGTGACGAGATAATTTTGCCCACTGTATTGAAAGAAGTCAGCGAAAACCGATTCGAATGATGTGGACGGAATGCACGCTGTCATGGGTGGTACCAGGGCGCGTTCTGATTGTATTCTTTACAGTGGGCCCGTAAGTTCTGAAAATTTTTTGTCATGCCCGGCCAAAACACAATTGACCTAGCACGCAGTTTTAAGGAAGAAACACCTAGGTTAGTGGAATGTATGGCGCAAAGCGCCTGCGATCGGAGGCTGTCAGGGCTCACCACATCATTCGTGATGAGAACTGATTTGCGGATAGTTTAATATTGCTTAACCTGTACCTGTGCAACAGGATTAGAGAACCCTGAGCAAATTAGCTTCTAAAGTTCTAGTAATATTTCATCTTGTGCTGTTTCCTGAGATAAATATGGGCGTGCGCTATGCACACACACGACAATAAAGCACAATGCACAATCATGCTACGCAATTCAAATGTTAAAATTTTTTTTAACTCATCAAAACGAGAAGCATTTATGCGGTTGCTTATTACGTTATTTTACGCGACAAGTACGTTTGTTAATACAGAAAACAATACTTTCTTTTGTATAATTATACTTCTGCTGAGAAAAACAGATAACTGTGATAAATGTCATAATACTTACCGAACATTTTTGTTTTAATCTGCAATGTTTGCCATTTTTTTCACGGTAGCGAGAGATTGCTACTTTTTGTCACGATTAAACGATCGCGGTGTCGTAACCAAAACCAAAGGAAATGATTTGCGATTGTGTTGCAATCGCATAATTGCAACAATTTGGAAGTGCAAAACTTTAAATTTGTTACGCAATAATCAAAGTCGGACAAAATTTTAAGAGATTATGTTGCAACAATCAGGAGATGCAACGCTACATTTCTGAGTTAAAAACGTTCATTATAGCGAAGAGGCATCTACGACGTCAGTCAAAACATCTAAAATTCAATCGGTACTTCAAGGCTTTCTTAAAAAATTTATGAAAAGTCCCAACAACGAAATGTATTGCTATTTGTGCAGCCGTAAGGTTTCTTGCGACAAACGTTTTCTTGTTGAAAGCCATGGCACGCGGGCTGCATTTGGCCCGTAATGGCTTTTGCGTGGCCAGCAAACACTTTGTCTATATCGCATTTTTAGAGAAAAAGGTCAGGAGTTAAAATAAACCCACATCTTGAATAAATGCATTACAATAGCAACGGCCCTAGACAAGCTGCATAACATCAAAGTGAAGGTCGATGTGTAACTAATGTGGCGTAGCAATGCATTTTTACGCTTTGTGACGACACCGGCGCGCGTTAATTTTCGCCTTTAATTGCAAGCATCGACTCTGCAAGCACCAATCTTGGGTTTCTCAGTCTTTTTCATGCTAGATCATTAACAAAACTAGTTCATTAACAATCACTGATGCAAGGCCATGGTTTAAGTTTTCTGTGAAGTAAAAAAAAATAATTAAATAGGCTTGCTAGAAGCAGGGCAATAATATAATCACCTTTGTCACATTTAGGATAACAGCAAACGGTTTTTAACTACAAATCACGTTTCCTTTTACCAGCACGTCAGGGTCGGCTCTGCGACAGCGACAATGCTCTCTCTCTTTGCAGCCTCGCGTGCACTTCTTATGTGCGCATGCACACAGCATCCAAGCACCACGCCGTTGGTAATGAAAAGCGCAGAGTTCTATACAAAGATTTTGTATTTTTTTACAAACGTGGGTTTTCTGACGTCATAGCCAATTCTTTTATAATAGCAGTTCTTAACGGGGTCCCCAGAAACCCCAAGAGCAGGGGTGCAGCCAGGGGGCCACTGTACTATGGCCTCCTTCTGGTCCCAGATAAATTATGCACAAAACAAACAATGGCCGGAAAATTTGCTGGTAGCGTTGGGTTCCATGCCTGAGGTTAACACATGAGCTTCAAACTTTTTACAGTTTTTTTGATATAAAGCAGAAATCACACGAGCAAGTTCTTTAGCGCAAGAATCATGCCGCAATACCTATTGGTGTCTGACGAGGCGCGCAAGAGTACTGTACAACATTAATAGCAATATTGCACAAAAACAAGTAGCTTGCCACGAGTGAAAGCGAGTTTTTGTGTTTTCTGGAAAAGTTTCAAAAATATTGCCAAGAATAGAGTATGTCTCTAATTTTCAGCAAGCTACCTACCAAATCATCTTGACGAGCCTGGATTCATAGTTGACGAGTTAAATTTTCTAATTTTAGTCAAAATGCTTTGGACTCTAGACTGTGGAGGAAACAAAACTATCAATTTGCTAAGTAAAAATTCGACATTCTCTCTAAAATGTGTTTTAGAAGACTATAAAGACTGCAATAAAAAGTTTAATGAGCGGACAAAAGTAGCAGAGACGCTACAATCAGAGATAGCACAAGTTACAGTAACATTTTCTGACTTGCAAAGTACCCGAAATTCAAGGATGCGTAAGCGCTATGAAAGACATATCGGTATTTTTTCTAATTCCCAAAAACGTCTTTCGCTGCTGCATGCTCAAGTAAATGACAGATGCCCTGATTCTTCGCGTTCGCATTTGAAGCGTAATTGTTTCACAAAGTGGATCGAGAACTATGATGCTGTCTTTGTTTTCAAGGAGTTTTATCCGGTGGTTGTTGGTTCTCTTGATCAACTGCCAGAATCAAGAAATGGAGAAGTTCTTGGAAGTCCTTATTTGAAAGCTATAACAACAGCTAGGCTTTAGGTTACCCTAGAAATTATCAATGCTACACTAAAACTTACCAAAACAGTTGCAAAGAAGCTACAGGGCATCAAGAAATTATATTGACTGCATTAGATGCTACGAGTATTACCAGTTGCAAAGATGTTATCCAGGCTTTTAGGGACAGGGAAGAAATGTTTCTTGGATTCTTTAGACATGCCGAAGGTGTCTATGGGGAATCCATATCCATGCCTCGAATTGTGAATGCCAATAGAGCGAATCCACTAGCTATTTCACCATTACAGTTTTTCAGGTGTTCTGTCTTGCTATCTTTTATTGACACAGTACTTGACTAACTCAGCGAAATATTTGCTCTGATCTTGTTGATTGCATAAAACTCCAATTTTTGATACCATCTGTCAGTGTAAAGCATGACTTTTGCTTCGATCAGAAATGCTGAGAACTTCGATCTTCCCTTTGTGGATGACCGCATTGGTGCTGTGGAGGTTGAATTTATGCGATGGCGTTCATATTGGCTACGCCACGAAGGTGATTCTTTACCGTACAACACTTCAGGCGTGTTGCTGTCTGCAGAGGCGTAGCCAGAATATTTTGCGCCCGGGGCAAACTATAAAATTGGCGCCCCAACCTCCACATTTAATCATATTTTCTATTACGTTTAATTGTATATGGAAAAACAATTCATATTTTAATGGAACATTTTATTTAAAGAAGAAGCAAAGCTATGCAAAATATAGCATATGTCCGTAATGTCCCACTCAGTTACTGTCAAAGATGATTTACATAGTCTACAATAAATTTATTTTTCTTGATTTCACTGTCGCACACTGGTCAATCACGTCATCAAAATCTGTTTTTTCCAATGTTTCTTTTTCAACACTTTAGAAGTGCAAGATCACTGAGACGATCCTGTCCCATTGATGCACGCGAATACGACAAAATAAGTTTCAATTTGCTGAAAGACCGTTCACAGCTTGCAATTGAAACTGGTATTGTTAACAAAATTTGTAGAGAAATTTGCAGATTCGGGAAAACGTCGTCTCCAAAAGACACAATAAAACCAAGAAGAGCCAAAGGAGTTTCTGGTTGACCTTCAGTTCTGTTACTTAGCAGCATTCTGCAATCTCCAATTTCGGTGAAAAGTTCGTGGCCATTGATGTCCGTGTCGTAGAAATTTGCAAAATCTGTGCAATCTCGACGAATTGCATCCTCATCTGTGTCGGATAGAAGAGTCTTAACGTCAAGCAGAAATCCAAATTTTGTGTTTAAGTCTTTTAGTTGTGAAAAACGTGTTGACATCTCCTGTTGAAGCCGATCAAATACATTCTTCATAACGCGCACAATTTCTTCTTCTGGTGAAAGTCCGGCATCTCTTTTCAGTTCTCCAGGCATTTTCTTACGTTGCCTAATTCGTCTATCCACCTGAACCCCCCAGGCTGTGCATTTTGTTTTGGCATTTTCTACAGCAGCTTGGCTCAAATCATCACGAAGCTTAACAAATTCTTGCTCCAAAGATTCAATATCAGTTGCAGCTTCCTTGAAGTTCATTGTAGGATCCTGTAGGCGCTTCTGTACACGATCAATTTTTCCAAGAACGGTATTCCAGAATTGTAATAAAACTATGAAATTAAACTTCAATATGCAGGCCTGTAACTGCTCTGCACCACTTCTAGTTTCAGGTGTCATAGTTGAGTCCTCTGATAATTTTTCTAGGAGTTGTACCAGTTCATCCAGCTCTTCAAAAATAGCTTTAACAGCTTCTAATCGTGCACTCCAGCGTGTTGCAGACTCTTGTTTTACTGTTATATAAAGAACTCGTTTTAACTCTTCCCAACGAATTGTTGAATGAGAGAAAAACGAATATATATTTTCAAGTGTCCCAAAAAGTGTGACGACAACTGGATCTTGCTTAGCTGAGTGTACTCCTGCTAAATTTGAGCTGTGGTTGTCACAGTTGACAAACAGTGCTCTGTTTTTTATGTCACATATTCGTTGTTGAAGGCCAGAAATATGCCCTGCCATCACAGCAGCATTGTCATAACATTGTGTTCGACAGTCGGCTAAAGATATGGCGTCAGACTTTAGTCTCTCGACGATGACTTTCTCTAGGCTTGCTGCATCTTTTGAATGTATCTCGATATAACCTAAAAATAATTC
This sequence comes from Trididemnum clinides, assembly GCA_963675345.1. NCBI lineage: Eukaryota > Metazoa > Chordata > Ascidiacea > Aplousobranchia > Didemnidae > Trididemnum > Trididemnum clinides. The sequence continues at coordinate 32,104,126 of OY776299.1, read as the reverse complement.
TTTGATAGTTACTTGTTTAGTTTGAAAATTAACATCCACAAATCTTATGATCTGAGACAGCTGTTCCCGATGCCCTAAATCAGGAGTTGAGTCAAGTAAGATGCCGTAGTATTTCCTTTTCCTTATATCCCGCAGCAATTTGCTCTTTGCAGTTGATGCAAGTATGTGGATAAATTCATTTTGAATTTCGGGTGACAAATAGGAAACTGATCCCGGATTTTGTTCAGCATGTTGGACGTGTTTTGCCAGTAGTGGATCAAATTGAGCAATGAGTTTGATCAGCGCGAGAAAGTTTCCAACATTTTTATCATTTCTGGGATTCAAGTTTTTCTCGTGACCACGTAGTGCCAAATTTTGTGAAACCAGAAATTTAATACAGGTGAGTATTCTTTGCAATATATCTCGCCAACTTTGTTTTTCCGAACGAATCTGCGCTTGAACGATTGCGTCAATTCCTGTACCGTCAACTAACCGTCTTTCGGCTTCCTTCCATGTAGTAAAAGCCCTGCGATGGCTAGGATTGTTTTCATGAGATTTTAGTTTTTCTGGCTTTCTCCACTTGTTGAAACCGTTTTTTAACTCAAACGAAGCTCGCGAGTTTGAAGGCGATGATGTAAATAGTAGACAACAGAAACAGTCAGCGGCTTTATTGATTAGTGAATACAACAGCCATGAACGATTTACCTCCTCTCCATTCGCTAATCGACGTTTAAACCATGCCGATGTAATCGAACGTTCTCCATATAATGATGGTAGATTGTCTGTGTGCTGAAAAAGTATGGGCCCGAGAGTAATCAGTTCATCGCGAAGAGATTGTGATACTTTCGGTAACTTTGTCACTTCGTCAAATTCTAAGTAACCAACATCGTGAAACTTTAGTACATCAGGAACCACATCCGATTGCACATTGTAATGAGTATTATTATTTGCAGCTTCTCTGCCAGAAATGTTATCTTCCCCGTTACTTTCAACAGGTTCGTCACTATGTTGGGTCTCTCGGTCTTCAGTGTTTTCGGAGTTTCTTTCTGCACATACAGAAATATCTGTTTGAATAATGTTTTTCTCCGAGACCGCAATGTTTTCAACATTAGCGTCGACATCATGCTCTAAAACAAATGGTCGATAGCCGCCATTTTCTGATTCTGAAGAACTAGTGTTTGCAGCTTCAACTTTTTTCTTGGCTTTCTTTAAAAAAGCAGCAAGTAATACACTTGATTTTTTGAATGCTATTTCGGCTTCCTTTTTTCTTTTGCGATTTTGAGCTCCACTTCTTTTTCTTCCTGACATGAGTTACAAAAAATCAAATATAAAATATATTTTATTAGATCTATATGACTGAGTGCACTAAACTGCCACAGCAAAGTCACTACTCAGTAACACGAAGTATCAGAGTAGTATCTTACACTGCAGCATCAGTCTGGATGGCAGGCGTACGGTGCGTACCGGTCTACTACTATCAGACGATGTCTGCCGCCGGTGCAATCTTGCTTGTGACCGGTTTTTTACCCTTGTTGTGAAATTTTTGCAAGCCCCATTTTGGCGCCCCTGTACCTTGGCGCCCGGGGGCATATGTACCCCATTGCCCGCCCTAAGCTACGCCTCTGGCTGTCTGCTAAAGAAGTACATACTTATCCATCTTTGAAAGTTCTTCTTCAAATATTTGCAACTGTTCCGGTTACTACAGCAACAAATGAGCGTTCGTTTAGTGCTCTGAGATATTTGGAAACCTATTTGCGATTTACAACGAAAGAAGCTCGTTGGAATGGATTGGTATTGTTGTTTGTTCACCGTAGCCTCAACATTAATTTTAAACATTTGATTGATGAATAATCACGTAAAAATCGTAGGCTGAATTTCAATTAAGTTAAATTTTGACATACCGCACCAGTAAGTTTTTTCGGTTCGCTAATCACCATTACCAATCAGTTTGTATCAGTAAATACTTGGGTGCAATTGTGTAAGGGCAAAATTTGTCGTGTGCCCAATTGCATTAAAAGTCTTTACGTTCTGTTTAAAAACCGTGCACACCTCTCATTTCCTTGGAAGAAAAATCTCGATATCCCTATTGTGACTAGATCCTGAGGGTTTTACCACTGCACCTGGACTGTGTTGTTCAAAAAAACTTTGTTCCCCTCCTTGAAGAAATCCTGGTTGCGCCACTGCTCAAGGGTTCCAAGTAAAAAATCTGGGGATCCCCAGAAGGAATGCCAAACTGTATTCTTTTAACTCTCAAATGCATAAAAAACAACGACCACCACTTTGACTAATAACAGTGGTTTTACAGTAACATGCTTCCTATATTCAAACGTACGCAGTATCACATCGTTCCAGTGGTGAACAAACTATTTGTTTTAGTCTGATGCAATAGGTCGTCATTTTTAGTTTTTTACTACATATTATGATGCAATAGACCAGAGTAAGAAAAATAATCCCACTACTACGCCTGTTTCAAAGTTTTGTAATAGAAAGACTGACCATTTTCGCTTCGACATTTAAAAATTGGTCAGGTGGGTAGAGCTATGTAGTGGTGACTCTTTTATCAAAAATACAGTATTGTAAGCATAGACAATAGCATTGAAATAGTAGTTGAAACTGACGGTGGTAGCTAAGGTAATTTTGGTGAGAATGATGCAACTAACGCCTCTGGAAAAGAATAGGATCATCCAACTAGTTGTTTCTGTATTGAGGGTTAAATATTGAATTTCTAGCAATGAGAGATAAGGTTTGATAAAGCAATTGCAGTTTCAGTGTAAAAATTGCTGTTGCGGCACTTTCTCTTCTAACTCTACCTACAACCCCAATGCGTGAAAAGAAGAAATAGAAAACTTTAGGTACCGCGGGATATCAGAGTGTCTAATTTTCTCCCAGCAGCTTTCTGGTATCTGATAGCTAGTTGCTACCGCCTGGTCAGAATTGTACAAGCTCAGCAATAAAGGAGCGGAGGGAATTCAAGACAATCACTCTGCCTGTTCCCTTTTAGTGTATGCTATATCTATTCCACATTTAACATGCGATTACCACGAAAGTGAATTTGTATGATTTAGCCTTTTTTAGTATAATTAAGACTTTTCAATTACAGTCATGAACAAAAGTTTAAGACCACCTTGCAAAATTGACGATTTTCAACATTTAGCATGTGATTGCATCAGCCATATTTTATTGTTACAAGGTGCATTCAATAAGTTTCCAGACTTTTTTTGTACAGGCATTTATAATTGCCGTAAACTCGAGATATTTCAGTATGTTGTTACTATACTCCTTATGAGATGATTGATCAATTTTTTCCTGTTTAGGTGCAAATTTATAGCTACAGTAGGAATTAGAGTACACCTTACTAAATCCTGATTGTCACAGCTGGTGAATTTCAAAAATGCAATCTGGACTTGAGGACACATTAGAAGAACGATATGCGATCAAGTTCTGTTTTAAACTTGGAAAAACTGCCACGGAAACGTATGGTATGCTTCAGACTGCTTATGGACCATCTTGCATGAATCGATCATCAGTTTTTCAGTGGCACAAGAGATTCAAGGAAGGCAGGGAGTCCGTGAGGGATAATGAGAGATGTGGGAGGAGTAGGGAAGTCAGAACATCAGAGATGATTGGCCAAATAAACATTCACTGGGTTCCCACTGGAATCACAGTCAACAAGGAGTACTATATTGAAGTTTTAAGGGAGTTCAGGAAGAGATTCCGTCGGAAGAGGCCAGAACTCTTCGAATCAGGTCAGTGGTATTTCCATCAGGACAATGCCCCAGTCCACAACTCCATCCTCGTCACAGACTATTTGACTCAGATGGGCATCAAGACGGTTCCCCATCCTCCCTACAGCCCGGACCTTGCTCCCTGCGACTTTTGGCTATTCCCAAAGCTCAAGGTAAACCTCAGAGGCAATCGTTATTCCACAATTGAGGACAAGAAAGAGGCTGTGACGAGGGTCCTAAACACGCTCACACAAGAAGACTTCCAGGGGGCTTTCCAGAAGTTGTTGGAACGGTACAACAAGTGCACTGATGTCATAGGAGAATACTTTGAAGGGGACTAGAGTTTTTTGTGTGTACGATTAATAAAAGTGTTCATACCAAAAAAGTCTGGAAACTTATTGAATGCACCTCGTACATCATAAGTTTGTTTTCTTCGTCGTGTTTCATTTCGCGCCAATTCTTACTTCTGTCCACATTTTCGGGTTGATTTTTTTGCTATTAACTCCTTTTTTTTGGTGCCTAAAATGGGCGAGAAAAAGTCTCTAAGCGAGGATCAGAGGGCTCAGATAGTTGCCTTACACGGTCAAAATCTATCTGAAAGGTAAATATCTGCTCAAATGAGGTGCAGCAAGACAGCAATGCATAAAGCGATTGCGAAGTATCAACAGGATGGCTCCTATACCGATAAGAAAAGGACTGGAAGACCGCGTGTCACCACTGCACGAGGAGACAACGTGATAAGGAGGATAGTTGTGAGGTCACCCTCGAGTTCAATGAAGAAAATTAGGGTCGAATTGTTGCGCAGAGGTCGTCGAATTAGTCATATGACCGTTTCCAGGCGTTTATCCAAAGACTTTAATATGAAGTCATACGAACCGGACAAAAAAGAAGGCTTACTGCGGCTCTGAAAGCCAAGCGTCTACAGTTTGCTAATAATCATCAACATTCTACCGGCGAGCAATGGGAAAAAGTGCTTTTTTCCAAAGAATCAACCTTCCAACAGTTTGTGGTTCGAAAGAGACACGTCCGTAGACCAACTGGAAAACGTTTTGATAAGAGATACACCATACCAACAGTGAAACACCCTCCTAGTCAGATGGTTTGGGGGGCTATGTCCAGAAATGGTGTTGCTGCTCTCAGTTTCCTGCCTCCAGAAACCACTATGAATGGGCCAAAATACGTGCAAATGCTCTCAGAGAAGCTAAAACTTCACCTGCAAGTTTACAATTGTCTAATATTTATGCAGGATGGCGTCCCTTGCCACCGTTCCAAAGTTGCAAAAAAATTTTCTGGATAACAACAACATCGACCTTCTCGAGTTGCCAGGAAACAGTCCGGATTTAAATCCCATCGAGAATTTGTGGACCGACATGAAAAATAAAGTGTCGGAAAAGCAACCATTAAGTGGCGCAGAGTTGGTAAAAGCGATAAAGGAAGTCTGGGTAAAAGAAATATCCAAGGAGTACTGCCAAAGTTTGATCGAAAGTATGCCAAAAAGAATCAAAGCTGTGATCAAAAACAGAGGAGGCCACACAAAATATTGAGAATCGGAACATTTTTTTGTATATGATTGTTTAGACTGTATCGTACTGTCTTCCATGTGTTTATGATTGATTAGGTGCAAAATAAAACAATTTGCCAAATGTAAATAAAGTGTTAAACTGCCTTGTGCTTTGAAAATCGTAATAATTTTAAGTGGTCTTAAACTTTTGTTCATGACTGTAGTTATTATTTTCTCTTCCTTAGATCATAATCATTTTGTTTACTAATGGCTGCAAAAGAGACAACAATTACGTTTCTGGGACGATTCTTACGTTCAGTATGGTTTAACAAAAGTTATTGGTCATGATGAACTTGACAATGCTCAGTGCACGTTGTGCAATACCATTTTGGACAACGATTCCTAAAAGCCTTCGAAGTTGAAGAGGCACAAGGAACTGAAGCATAAAGAGAATACTGACTCAATTGAAACGTTCAATCCAAAAGGAGCTCGACATGACATGAGGAGAACGCGCTTCTCAACCACTCCTGCGCGCTTCATATGAAATTTGTTTGATAATAGAAAAAGCAAAAGCACCTCACACTGCTACAGAACTAATGAAGCTAAGCGCGGTAAAAATGACACAAATATTACGAGGCCAAAAGAATAGACTCAGTTCCCTTGTCCAATGACACTGCAAATAACAGGATTGCAGATACAGTATAGCAAACGACATTTTGAGTCAGCTTATTGCTCAAATCCAAGATGGCCCATGTAGAATATGTCTTCAATTAGAGGAAACAACGGATATCAGGTCAATAAGCCTAGTAGTAGCATACGTAAGATTTGTTAAAGGAAACGCGATTGTGGACGAGTTTTTGTTTTGTCAAGAGATGAAGGAGAGAACTAGAGCTAAAGTCATTTTTGATCTTGTTTATGCATTTCTTCGAGAAAATTCAATAGCATGTAATAAATTGGAATTGGTATGCACAGATGGTGCGCATGCTATGATAGGGCATCAATCCGGTTTTATAGCCTTAACGAAACAAGTTGTTTGTATCAAATTACTGTTCTGTTTATAAATATGCCTTAGCTTGTAAGACACTCCCTCCTGAATTGAAAAGTGTTCTTGATTCTGTAGTAAAGGCTTTAAATTTCATTCGTGGCAGGGGCGTGAATTCCCGACTATTCAAAGCATTTTGCGACAGCCTTGGAAAGGAACATTAGTATCTTCTTTGCAACACCGAAAAGCGATGATTGTCGCTGGGAAAAGTCCTCTCCGTGTTACAGAACTTGTGATTGAAGTGTCGTGTTCCTTTGTGAGCATGGGTCACTGGAACTTGCTACATTATTTGATGACGACAGATTCCAATTGAAGGACTTTTATTTGGCGCAAATATTTACTGCAGTTTTTTGAAAGAGCTCAGTTATTCTCTTCAGGGGAAAAAATCCGCAGAAGGTCTCCACCTTCAAAAAGAAGTTTTCCCTGTAAAAAAAAGAGAGTAAGAAACCAGAGTTTTGCTATATTTTTACTGTTGGATATTAAAATTGGCAACCAGGAAACTAACGAATGGCTGACTGCTTTAATTGATTATCACATAAGCAATCTCGAGAAGAAAATGAAAGATTACTGTCCAACATCTGAAGTTTCTTCAGCATGGATTCAATAGCTTTTTATTGATAAGATGAAAGAAAACGAGCAGCTCAACATTCATGAGCAACATTTGGAATTGCAGAGTTCTCAAGCTGCAAAGACCAAGTTTAGCTCCTTTTTACTAATGAAATTTTGGTGCAGTATGCTGCAAGAATGTCCTGAATTGGCAAAGAGAGCTCTGAAAGCATTAATTCCATTTCTAACGACATACCTCTGTAAAGCTGCCATGTCTGCTCTGGTTAATATCAAAACTATGTACCGTAATTGCCTTGGAGTTGCAAATGACATGAGACTTGCTCTCAGCAATATTAACTCCCGTATTGATGAGCTTGCTTCAAAGAGACAAGAACAGCGGTCACATTGACTAATCATTTGTGTTGTGTTTGGCCGAGTAAATGACGATATTCCACTAACCCCTTGTGTTATGCTTTCATAAAGAGTTTTTTAATTAATTAGAGATCCAATAGTACACAACTTATCCGCCTTATCACAACAGTATTTGCTCTTTGAACATACACTTCTTTGCAGGTTGTGGAGACAAGGGTTTCCCAAGCCAATATCTTTAGGAATAGGAGTCCTAGGCGTTGGAAAGGTTAAGAACTACTGTTTTATAAGCTTAAGGTTCATGCTGTATATTGTACTTGTACAAGCATAAAGAAAAAATAAAAGAACTCATTATATCGAACTAGCCTGCTCTGCCGGCGTCGCCCGCGGGGCCCTCATCAGCAACGTTGGGATAAACAAAGTTAATACCATCGTTGGGGTGAATAAAGTTAATACAACAAAGAGCTAATGTTTTTTATTCCTGTACACGAAATGGTGAGCATCTTATTCTCTTAATCAAGACTTGTAATGCTCACAAAATAATAATGCTGTCAAAACCTACCATTAATACTTTTAAAAAGTGTGAGTGGCGAGGGATTGAAACACATTTAAAAACAATGATGGCGGCCAAATGGTGGCTGTTTTCACTATTACAGAAATAAACTATTTAATGGTAAGCCTATTTTTCAATTTGATGTGGCCCTGTGTGTATTTATATTTCTGGTATTAAGTTCTTTGGCAGGGCTATTTGTAGTGTTTCCGGGGTAGCGATAAAAGCGGCAATGGCTTCCCCCCAAAAAACATTCACCATAATGTTGTAGGCACCCATCTGGTCAAGTTATTTTCAAACAAAATGCTTTCTCTGCATTCAGTCTTACCAATTGTAAGGTTGGTGGTTTTATTATAATATTTTCTTAAACTTGATGTTCTATTACATTGCTTTGCAATATAGATATATATAATTTAAGAGGCTGCATATCAGAAAAAGAAAAAATCTTTGTTTTATAGTATAATAGCCGGCTTTGCCAGCGACGCCCGGCAGGGGCCCTCCATCAGTAATTTCGGGTTTAGTATTTCGGCTTAACCCTATTCGGCCCAAGAGATTTGCGTCGTGCTAAGTCCAACGTGGGGTAGTTTTTGCCCCGAAAGTTTAAAGCATTATATCTTTTGAACTACACCACGTAGAAAAACGATTAAACCTGCAAACGGAAGAAGATTTTGTCTTATTTTGTATTTGTGTTTAACATGTTTCTGAAATTATTGCTTGTAGAAGAGAAAACAATTAATCTGAAGGCAAGTCGAATTTTGATAGTTGCCGTTAGTTCTCATTTAAAAGAAACAAATATTTCTCATTCACTTCTCCACTCCTGACAGCAAGACAAATTGACTCCTTTAGTCGAGTTGCGCTTGGCTGATCACGTAAAATCAGCGAACTCTGTAACCTATGAAGTCCAAGAATAGATCGCCGCTAAACAATTTATAACATTTTAGTAGACATCTGTAACAGTATTTACTGGTATAATAACTACGAAAGTTTAAATTTCGACCCGGGCAGTACCAATTTTTTAGAACTAAGTTTAATGTCTTTTTCACACGAAAGCGTTTTGTTGTCAAGAGACGGATTCGACGCAATTTACATAACACCACAAAGGTGCGAAAATTCCCTCGCTTGTTTGAAGTCAACAACATGAAACTGGCGTGCTCAGCTATTTCAAAATTCCTTGCGAGTTATTGTTCGCCTGCCTACATTTGCCTCTACCCCCTGGCTGATATCATTGAGATATAGTTTATAAAACCGTTTCTATATTGCGATTAGCATGACGTAGATTTTACAGCTTCTATTACGATGTGTATCACATAGGCTTTGCATAGTAATATGGCCGACTGCCCTAAGGTCATGCGTATATAATCCTTCTTTAGAGTGTTTGTTTTTATTTAATGAATACAACAAGGTAAAACAAGATTGAAGTTGGAGACAAAATAATTTACTTTGTTTGATGATTAGACCAATACTAACTTTGTTTTTTTTTTTGTTTTTATTTGCCATATTTATCCTCCATTAACTTTCTTCACTACAGAAATTATGAGTAAACTAGAGTAACTGCTTTATACATGACTTTGTTGCAGGAATTTAACTTCTATGTACACTTTTGTAATTGCGATCCCCTCAACCAAATAACCATTCAATTGCAAGACATCTTGATAGGAACTACTGTTGTTTTTTGTCAATGCGAATAGCAAATAATGCTGAAAAAGTTACCGGTGCTGTGAACACTTCTAATGAACATGCAATAGTATCAAAAGTTGTAGGTGACTTATGACTTATGTAGACGACTTATTAGTGGGATGCAACGGCTAAACGCCGCGAAGTGCCAGTGCAATAAGCCAGAACAAGCAGCGATATAACCGCAAATTTGAGACAAAAGGCTTTACTTCTAGTTATCAGCCCGAATTTGTCCCCACTGATTTGTCGACAGACAGCAAAGATAATTGTCGGCAAGACCACTACGCGTGTGGGTTCCAAGCAAAGTTGTTGTTATACTTTATAATGCAGTTAGGAGTAGAAAATGACTTGCATGTAGTCATATGTACACGAAAACCTTGTATTTCTACATGTTCGACGTAGGAAACTTTGACTTTTACAAATTAGCTACGCACTTTATGCTGCGTAAGTTTAAAAAACACATAGAGCTCTTTACTAGGACGCGTAATAGAAAAACACCTCAAAAACACTGCAGTATTAGCACACCATAGACCATAAAGCGTAACACCAACCAGTTACTTACAGGCGCCGCAGAATCTGAAGTAATGCCGTTTGCATACAGCTTTACCACATCTTAGGCATTGGCTAAAAACTCGCCATATGTTATTCCTCTCACGGCCGGTGACTTCAGCTGCGCAAACTTCACACTTTGTTTGCTTGGTAGACTGCACTGGAAATGCACATAACTGCGACGAATCGTAAGATTCTTCTCTGGGTTTACTAAGGGTAATTTAGATATTATCTTGATTGCTTTTCGACCAGCCCAATTTTGAACGTAGTGCAACAAATGGGCGTACTAATCGTAAAACCAAAGTTATTCCAAAATGGAATGAATTTGTATTGCGTGATTCAATAGACTGATTTAGTGCGATGACTGTGGAAGCGTTCACTCGGCAAGTGTCCAGTACATAGGCAAAAGCAGTCATAATCCAACGACGAGATTTAGCCTTGCTGGAATAAAAATTCATACGTTAATCAATGATAGCTGTGCCTCCTTTAGTGCAGTCGTAAAGCTTATACATGTAGATTGCTGGTTTCAATCGTAAATTGTCCTTGGTTGTTCCTAAAATTGGATGCATTGTGGATAGCAGCAGTACGTTTTTTTCCAGAACTTTTGGTGTTCACGATATAGAAATTCAAAACCAATTTGCCAAATTCATCCCAGAAAACTTCGTAAGAGTTAGAGTCCCGACTGCCAACCTGCTTTACTTCTTCAGCAATACCTGTAACGGGTTCGTGGAGCAGAGACCCTTGGGTTAGTCTCCGAACCCGAGACAGATTGCAGTGAAGCTGAAGTTGTAAATAGATGAAACGCGCTTTTCCTCTCGTCACGCTGTTATTGTCTGACTTTCTTGAATAAATTCTTTGATAAATTTTTATTGATAATACGCAAAACTGAAAATGGAAATAATGAAAGTGATAAACAGATAGGAAAAAACAGATGGATTGGCTGCGGCGACGTTGGCGTTGTTAGCAGTGTAGCGATATAGCGACGTAGCGACGTAGCGACGTAGCGTTGTAGCGGCGTGGCGGCGTAGCTGTTTCAAACTATTTTGACCACCAAGTACCTTCTTCTTTACTACAGCTCCAACACAATAGCAATCGACAAAGAAACAGCTCGACCAACTTTTCTCTACGTTGGTATCTACGAGCTTTCTTTGATAGTTCCTTGACTTCTACTCAAACGTGCAGGTTTTACAAACAACGTAATCCTTCTTGCAACGTGTCTAATTGAGAGTAATGTAAAGGTGTGTTAACAAGACAGTTGCTACTGCGTCGCTTGAGGGTCAACCTTGCCAATCCAACGACTAATCAACAAAAAAGATACCTTGAGTGAAACACACATAACAACGACACAACGCGGGTTCGAATCACAGATTGGCTACGCAAAAACTAGGTTTAAAGCATTAGATGTTGCCAAATATTGTAACAATATTTACAATACCTTTGCCATTTGCCTGCAGCGTGCCTACCGTTGTGATATTACGTTCCAGCAGCAATTTTGCGAGTGAAATTGAAGTGTACAAACGGTCATACGATATATTTCTGCCAGAAAGTGATGTGTGCTTTTCCAAGTCTGTTACAAGCCTTTTGATTGTATCTGCAATCCTACGAACACGTGCAAGGGTCTTGTCGCGATGAAGCAAAATTTGACTGTGCAGTTTTCTTCTTGACGTTTTTCGGACATTGCTAGCGAAAATTATTAGTTCTTTTGAGATACCATTTATCTTAATATTGCCGTTAGATAGAACGATGAAATGTTTGCAGGTAATTGGGGAAACCATAAAGACATGTTTGAACAAGTAAAACTTTGCACATTTTGAAATTACGGCACTTGTCTAAGAACTTTTTGACTCTTTCTTGTAGATGAGAAAATGGTGATAACTGAAGAATTTGATCATTTTTGTCACACTAATAATTATTAAGCTGAATGCTAAATTGCTACCGCTACATAAGATTTTGGGTGCTACTATAGCGTGAGGTCTATCTAAATAAGTCACCTACCGAGATGCAGGGTGAGGTCTACCGCTTGACTCGCACCTACTAAGGAGCAAACCGCGTTAGGTTTTGGTTAGGGTTAGAACCACTGCCCCAACCCCAACCCTAACCAATGATTTATTTGTGTCATTCTTAGAAGATGTACGAAGTGTGTATCGTTAGAATAAATTTACCTTTGTGTGTGGAATGTATGTGTGGTGTTTGGAATTATTATAGCTATAGTAGTAAGTGTGTAGCTATAGAAGGGTGAGGGATAAATAATTCAGTGGTAGACCTCACGCTATAGTAGTAACCGGAGGTAGATCTCATGCTATAGTGTGGTAGACCTCACGTTGTAGTAACATCAAATTTTGTCTTTCAATTTGTAGACTAGCACTTAGTAAAGCGGTGTTTATCAAAAAGTAATTCTTGAAAATGGCCAAACGTTTACTGTACAACATGAAAAAAATATAATCTAGCTCTAAAACAATGGTTCTCAACCGGTGGGCCACAAACTTTTGCGTTACTTTAATAATGAGTTTGCAAGTCGAATGAGGTTGAGTAATAGTGGTGCATATCAATTTCCATACGGACCAGCACCCATGAATGGGAGGTGCAATAACCTTATTTTCCTTTGTAAATCAACTCCGACCACGGACTGGCCATCCTCGACATTGGGAGATAATGAATCATTTTTGTTTTTGGAGATCACCTCCGCTGCTATGAGTTCTGATGCTAATCCCAGCAACTTTGTCACCATCACATCACAGACGGAATCAAAGTAGGCCACGGTACACGGAAAAAGTTGGCCACGGCAAGAAACCGGGCCACAAGGATTCGTGGCTCCTCAAAATGAGCCACAGCACGAAAAAAGATTGAGAACCACTGCTCTAATATAATGTGGCTCTAAACTACTAACAATGTCAACGTTTTGTTAGAGTCCTTTTGGTCTTCGTTAGGCAAAACCTTTTTTAGCGTATACTTGATGAAAACTGTAGGAATCTGTTGAAACGTTGTTAGCATTAGAGTTTACACCAGCGTTAGCTGTACAATTTGTTTTCTGTATAAGTTATGCCTGGCAACAGTTTTATGCTTACCAAGATAAAAACGCAAAAAACACTTTGTTTTGAAAGTAGTGGGCCTATGCCATTTTTATCTTTTATAAATCACTAGCAGATTTACCCGTCCTTGATCGGGTAAAATGGCAGATTTACCCGTCCTTGATCAGGTAAAATGTAAAGACTGATTAAATTTTTACATTGAATAACCATATTTAAATGTGTTTTCATGATTTTTATTTCATCGTACAACAGTACAAATAGGCCTCTAGTAGAGCCCCATAGACTCGTAGCTCTCCATAGACGATTCTGATCGAAATCAAAATACCGTACTTGGCAGATTTACCCGACGTTGATCAGGTAAAATGTAAAGACTGATTAAATTTTTACATTGAATAACCATATTTAAATGTGTTTTCATGATTTTTATTTCATCGCACAACAGTACAAATAGGCTTCTAGTAGAGCCCCATAGACTCGTAGCTCTCCATAGACGATTCTGATCAAAATACCGTACTTGGCAGATTTACCCGTCCTTGATCGGGTAAAATGTAAAGATTGATTAAATTTTTACATTGAATAATCATATTTAAATGTGTTTTCATGATTTTTATTTCATCGTACAACAGTACAAATAGGCTTCTAGTAGAGCCCCATAGGCTCGTAGCCCCCCATAGACGATTCTGATCGAAATCAAAATACCATACTTGGCTTCCCTGGAAAAAGTTATATTTACCCGATCAACGACGGGTAAATCTGCTAGTGATCCCTAAAAGTACAGTCTTGCTCATAACCATCAAATTTGGATTTTTATTTGTCATAAATTTTTTTCTGTTTGTGGTACCTAACAAAAACTTTAGAAAACTCTAGTATTTTAATATAAGTTGAATAAATATAGCCTCGTAGCCCCCCCATAGACGATTCTGATCGAAATCAAAATACCGTACTTGGCTTCCCTGGAAAAAGCTGTATAAGATTCATATGTTTGTTTGTATCTAAATGTCTCCAGTTTTATTTCTATAGCGGACAGACAGACAGACACACATTGAGTTTTATATATCTAGATTCTACCATAGGCGCATTACAGTTGGAAAATCGCAAATCTATGGCTTGCTTTTGGACTCGCAAAGCACACTCTTTAGTATGTAAACAGGCTATGCACTCAGCTATTTTGACAATGCAAGTAGATCTTTGAACAAGCATATGCTATTAGCCAACCCAATTAGGTTTTCAAATACACAGCTTTTTGGAACGCTCACTCATAACTTGCATTAATAAAGTCAAATAGCTGAATTGAATACAAAACAGTCATTTAGTTTACAATTGATAACAGTTCACGTTTGACATAGATCTTGACTTTCTCAAATCAATTGTTCGACAATGCGTCTATGAAAAGCGAAGTGAGATATTTATATATCATTTGCTATCAAACGTCAAAAGCAAAGATGATGTAATGGTGGGGACAGTTTTCTAGGTGACAAATGGGTAGATGCATAAAAACATACTAATTACGGAACAAAGGATGATGCAAAAACAAGAGTGATAAGCTAAAAAGAAATTTGTTGAAAATTTACGCGATGAATAACCTTGTTGCGTGGTAAAATGTCTACTTGACAAATAGGCATAAAAACATGACAGTAACAAATCAAAGGAATGCAGTGTAGTTGTTCAAGGGCAAATGCTGACAAGACATTCCGGAAAATAGCGCACAAAATAAATGAATAAAATTTCAGTTGCACGTCACTGCTGGACTTACCGGTTGGTCACTTTAGAAACAACAGAAAATACGTCTGTAAACATATTTTGAACAAATAAATTTGCGAGAACGACGATCGAGAGTTTTGTTACTAAAACAATGAACCTTGTCTATCCAGCAACATGTTTGAACAAATGACTTGACATCTGCATAAAATTATCCAAATCAATACTTTTTCGTGAACAAGCAAACAATGTTTGCAGCTGTCTGCCCTGATTACAATTGGCTCTTAGGGGTTGCCAAAGACTTCAGGCTATTTTCGTATGAATATTGGACACATGAATTTCTTAACAATCAGCATAATTTGTAATCTAATTTCAAAATACAAATGCAATAATATTTGTTTTCGTTGTACCGATAAATCATCTATTATTTTTAGTTCTGGTCATGCATCGAAATTTAATTTGGGCAAAAGATATCAGGGGTTTGACGAGCTTGAGCTGCGTTGGCTATTCATCGCGAAATTTTATTTCATTTGACAAAACGTCAATTCTAAATATCTATGAAACATTGAAAATGGCTCGTGAACTTGCGATTCAAGTTTCTTTCTAAATTTTTTATTCTTTTCCCATGAAACATTTTAGCAATAAATTTTACTTGCTTCGAAATATAGCGTAGTGGCTGAATTGTTTGATCACTATTTATTACACAGTTTACAATAGACATGCGACTGACTTTGTTTTAGTTTTTTTCAGTAGTTTATGGTTTCGTGAAACCAGAATTAGGATAATTGTAGAGAAGCTTTTATGATAATTAGGTCAAAATTGCGAACTAACATTTCTGTGATCTAGACCTAGAAAAAGCTTTGTGAAAAATATCTCCGCTGTTTTAACACTTTGAATATTGTTGCTCAATTAAGTCCGGGAAATGTATATGGAGCCACAAATGTAGGTCACAATTTGAAAACTTTTTTTATGCTTTGAAATGACCGAACAGGCTTTTTTCTCATTTATTGTGTTTGTTACTGTATATCAGAGGTTCCCAAACTTTTTTTGTTGACGGCCCCCTTTTAAAACTTATCAATATTCGCGGCGCCGTAATGAAGCCAAAATTTGCGAATTCAAAGTTTTATCAAAAAATTGTATTTAAATCATGTTTATTGTTCAAAATGCAAAATACTTAAAAATATTTAATGAGAGCAGTGATTTTGTTGCTTTATGGACATTTTATCAAAGTGTGGTGCAATGTTTGATATTGCAACACGCATGTCGCGTTCAATGACAATCTTATTGTGGTACTTCAACTTGATTTCTGCTACCGCAGAAAAACGGCTTCATACAAGTATGACGTTGCAAACGGCACAAGAACACGGAGAGCTTTACAGCCTACAAGTGGAAATTCAGCTCGAGCCTTAATCTAAAACAAAATGAGTGAATTAGGGTTGTATATGCTTTTCAAAGTGAGAACAAGTAAGATTGACAAATTTTTCAGCTTCCAAAGATGTAAACCCCTGAGGGGCATTTGCATTATCAAGAAAAGGATTTCTTATCCAATGGTTCTTCTCCATGTCTTCAGAAAAATATTTCTCAAAATGCGAGATTAGAGCATCTAAATCCAAACACATCACAGTCTTCATATGACATTCATGGGTATTCTGCAGCGAGAAATTGCGAGTTTAAATGGGATTTTAAAAGTGGAAAACTATCACATTGCTTGTTGTTTATCAACAGATCAGTTTTCCGCAACTGTAGTTTTCTTTTAAAGGCTGTAATTTTGTCATGGAGTTGCAGAAGGTGAGTGTATAAAAGTGAGACGTTCAATTGATTTAATTTTGCAAAAATATCAAAGAGATACCTCAACTGAGTCAGGAAAATTTCATCCTCAAAGGTAGTACCAAGTGCATGGTTTTCTTCTTTTAAAAATATGAAGATTTCGTTTCTCAATTCGGACAAACGTAAGAAAACTTTGCCTTTGGAAAGCCACCTTGCACTGCAATAAATTGTTGTGGTCTGCTCCTAATTCATCGCAAAGACGTTGGAAAAGCCAAGCTTTAAACGGCCTTGCTTTAATGAAGTTCACTGTTTTGACAACAACTTCAAGTACTCCATTAAGGTCGCCACTGAGCTGTTGCGAAGCCAGCGCCTCACGGTGTACTAAGCAGTGGGTCCATTTTGCGTTAGGGGCAACGCCCTGCACTAACGTTTGCAGCCCGCCAAAACGACCAGACATAGCTCGGGTTCCATCAGTGCATAAACCAACGCAGTATTTCCACTCGAAGTTATTTTCCAGAAAAAAAATTGTTCAGTATTGCAAACAATTCATGTGCTTTGCAATTTGTTAAAATGGGCTTACAAAAGAGCAAATCTTCAACGATGTTGTCGTCGTTATCAATAAAGCGTATGTACCAAGTCAAATAAGCATCTTTATCACTGGTACTGGTTGTTGCCTCATCTAATGGTAAGCTGAACTCATTTCCACGCATTTTTGCTACCAGCTGATCACTAATATCCAAAATTTTATCGATCTTCCTACAAATGATATTGTTTGAGAGTAGAACAGCTTTTAGTTTTTGAGCTACTGATTCTCCAATCATTGTGAAGACTAAGTCAAGAGCAGCAGGAAGCACGAGTTCTTCCGCAATAGTATGCAGTTTTTTGCATTTCGCGATTCTGTACGCAACTTTAAAAAACGCAAGCTGTGCGTTGGCAGGTGCGTGCAAAAACTTTGAAAATCAAATCGGCTGCTTATTCATTTCTGATAACTTATCGAGCGAAAAATTCGCTTGGTTTTCCAGATAAATTGTTGTGGTTTGTTGTTAAGTGACGTTTTAGTTTACTAGGTAGCATATATTTCGCAGCTAAAACTTTGGGTACTTGTGGGTTATCTGTCACCACTTTATTGCAAGAATGGCCACCCAATGAATAAATTAAAAAAAAAGTGGTGACTAACCCTAACCCTAACCCTAACCCTAACCCTAACCCAAACTCATTTTAGGCTTAAACATTATATATACAGTTAAATAATAGTAATTTAATACCTGGTGAAAAAAAGTGGTGACAGATAACCCACAAGTACCAAACTTTGTAACAAATAACACATTGGGGATGAAGAGTTGATTTGTGGAACAGAATTTGAAAAATGCAGAAAGTAGAGTATTCATTCTCGAAGCTTAAAGCTTCGAGAATGAATACTCTACTTTCTACATTGGAGATGCTTGTCACTACGGAAAGTGTTATTTTCCACAATCGTATGGTTGCTATAAAAAATATTAACAGGCTGTAAAATTGTAATAAGTTGTTTACAACTTTCGCACTGTAATTATTAAGCCGCTAACAAGCTACTGCTAACCACGCACTGTAATTTTTTGTAGAGAAAGCAGCGAATATATCGCCTTCTCGTATAATACGGTACATGACCCACTAACAGTACATTACAGCGGAGGTCACCAAACAGCAGTTGGGCTGCTGGTGTCCTACACTGTCCTTTTGTCAAGGAAATAGCCCTGTCTAGGCAGGCGTCACGGACAGAGAAAGCAAACAGATAATTGTACGCAAGCTTGAGCCAGGCAGTTCTTTTCTCACCCAGGTAGTTCCAAGGTGAGTTTAGAAATCCGTAAACATTGTAAAGAAAATTCAACCAACCTTCTTTATTTCGGAATCTTGGCAGCATGAGAGCTGATTCGACAAATCCTTAGTGGAAAAGAAAACTGTATTGAAATGGAAAGCTTTTAACACAGTGAAAGCTTTTAATACATAATAATAATATTAAAATGAAATTTTAATTAAAATGGAAAGCTTAATTAATTTTTATTAAAATGGAAAGCTTAATTAATTTTAATTAAAATAAAAAGCTTTTAATACATAATAATATTAAAATGGAATTTTATTTAAAAGGGGAAAGCTTAATTAATTTTAATTAAAATGGAAAGCTTTTAACACCAACATCCGGGCAAGAATGGAGAATAGAATATAATTACAATTTTTCATAATCAAATAGAATACGCAGAAAAGCGCTTTGTTTCATAATTATCAGATCCTGAAAGGTGGACAAAAATTTCGCCGAATTTTTACTTCACTCAGGTTAATGAAATTGAACGGGCAATTGTTACACAATATATTGCATTGTGACGTAAACTATGTGATCTGTTTACGAGCAACTCTTCCAGATTGTATTTTTCCATTATAGAATTTTGAGGTTTCGATCGGACTTGACAGCGACAAATGCAACAACTTTCGCGGCGCCCCAAGCAATGTCTCACGTTGTACCAGGGCGCAGGGGCGCCCAGTTTGGGAACCGCTGCTGTATATATTTACACGCGTGCATTTATTTATTGAAGCATCGCACAGAACGAGTTTCCGAATATTTGACAATGCGTTACTGCGTGACGTTTTTCCTGAAAACTGCAAAAAATAAGCATACTTTCATATCTGTCTAGCTTCGCGGTAGAAACAGTCCCGTAACAATTGGTGTTGTGAAATTACAGTTAATTAGATAACGTTATGCAAGGTTAGTTGATGGTTGGAATTACAGTTATGTATGACAAAGATTTACTCTAAAGTTAGCAATGCGATGGAAAAGTGATATTGCTCATCACTCATCAACAGTAACTTTGCTTGTGATGGTACAATTCAAGAACAAATGCGTTGTCTGTTCGCAAAAATCGCGTTTTCTCTATTTTCTCAAGTCACAGCCAGGCAATAAGTTGCTTTCTATGGGGAATGTTTATACTATATATATGGCAATTGACCCTAAGTAGTTTTTCGTGAACTTTGGTTACCTCTTGTTTACGACTTGCTCGCTTCGCTCTCAGGTTGCGACGACGAGCGCAGAGTGAGGTTAATATCTCTTTTATCTTTCAGCATAAGTGTGCATATTTTAGCAGTCATGTGTATAAATTTGCTCATAACTTTCAATCTACAACCAACAGGCAACTCAGATTTTTGTCAAAAACAAATTGAATTATTTTTAGGAAAAGTCATGAAATCTTGATATTGTAGAGTCATCGTGGACAAAGCTGTACTTAAGAGGAAATTGCTCGGGGAATTATTGCCCCGCTTGGGCCGAATAGGGCCGACTGGCTGTCCTGGCTTCACCCATCGGGCTCTTGTCTGAGCAGTAGCCAAAAGTTAATGAATTTTATGCACTTTCACAATTCTTGCACAAGAAATTGTGATCATCATATTCTCTTAATCATGACCGGCAATGCTCACAAAGAATTTTGCCACAAATTATTGTTAATACTTGTGAGGGAGCAGTGATTAAAACATAATCAAACCTGATTGTAGCGACGAAATGGTGGTTTCTTTCAAAATTACAGAAAAAAGCTATTTAATGGTAAGCCTATTTTCCGATGTGGTGCTGCCTCTTTCCTATTTACAGGGTGTCCCAAAATAAATGAAACCCACAAAATTGCTAATAAATATGTTGATTTTAACCCTATAGTTTATATTTTTCAGATTTGATAACAGTTATAAATAGCAATTATTGTTTTAAAACCCCATGGCTTGGAAATTACAAGAAAAAATTTTTTGCGTCACGACTTATATAGAGACTAAATCCTATAAGACTGTTCAAACACGCTTCCGCAGGAAGTTTAATTTCAACACTTATCCTGGAAAATCCCAAATATTCCTGTGGTATTGTAACTTTCAAATCTATGGAACTGTAAATAAACGTAGCAAGAAATTAGAGAATCCATCTAGTGGAAGGAAATTGAGTGCAAGATCTGCAGATAATGTGGAAGCGTCCAGAGTTTCTGTTGGCCGGAGCCCGAAAAAGTCCATTCGAAGACGCAATAGTGAGCTCGGCATTTCGCGGTCCTCGCTGCATAGAATCCTTACTCAAGACCTTAATCTGTATCCTTACAGATTCTCTAATTTCTTGCTACGTTTATTTACAGTTCCATAGATTTGAAAGTTACGATACCACAGGAATATTTGGGATTTTCCAGGATAAGTGTTGAAATTAAACTTCCTGCGGAAGCGTGTTTGAACAGTCTTATAGGATTTAGTCTCTATATAAGTCGTGACGCAAAAAATTTTTTCTTGTAATTTCCAAGCCATGGGGTTTTAAAACAATAATTGCTATTTATAACTGTTATCAAATCTGAAAAATATAAACTATAGGGTTAAAATCAACATATTTATTAGCAATTTTGTGGGTTTCATTTATTTTGGGACACCCTGTATATTTGTGGCATTAAGTTCCCAATTTGGCTGCGCTATTGGTCTTGTTTCGGGCATAGCGACGAATACTGCTATTGTTCTCTCTCTATACTCAGTTTCACAAATTGTTGTGGTTTTGATTTTATGTTGATTTTTTCTTAAACCTGGGATTTTATTACAATGCTGAAGAGCAGGGGTGTCAAACTCGCGGCCCTCGGAGCCTTTCAATGCAGCTCGCGAGACGATTCCAAAATTCTTAATGAATTTCACTTTCTGCCCCAAAGCTCGATTTCTGATTAACAACGCCTGAAAAAGGGCGATGGTGTGGAGATGCTGAAGTGGTAATGACCTTGTTTTTCGGAGATTGACCTCGCTGCAGGCTACATTACAGAGACCGTTGCCCGGAGAAGTGGTGATCTCTAAATAGAAAAACATCATGCGGCCCACGGCATGATTGCCAACATGCAATGTGGCCCCCAGAAGCCCACGAGTTTGACACCCCTGCTGTAAAGTATAGGCATAAATACCTTAACAGGTAGCATATCAGCATAACAAAAAATCCTTGCTTTATAGTATATATGACGGTGTCACCCGAAGAGCCACCCTCAGTAACGTCGGAATTGAGCGTGCTGGTTCAGCTGGCCAAGCCGGCTTCACCTATTAGTTCCTTGTATAAACAGTTACCAAACGTTTATGTGTTTTCTGCACATAAAATTTTCACGAGTTTTTGTGCTCCTTTTCCTAATAGAATATCTTATTTCAAGATCCTGGCTATGCCTCAGGTCTATGTGCTCTGTTCATTGCTGACACGCACCCAAGAGAGCAGAGACGTAGCAGCCGCCCCCCAAACCCCCCAATTGGGGGGGCCCAGGCCAACTTTGGGGGCCCAAGTTAGTCTGAAATTGCTTTTTGGCTACGTGACTATTTTCAGTTTAGCAGACTTGTTTACAACCGATTTAAACTGTAGGAAGAAATTGGCTTGTGACATCATAAGTGAATGCAACGTCATTTTATCTCGCAGAATCTAGAATATTTCGATTGATTTTCTGGTAGAATCTTGAATATTCGATTGACGTAACAATGCCGTTGTTACGCAACAATCATAGAATGGTCTGGAATTTTGTTTGGCTATAAATACCGGGACAATATATATATACACTGCAGAGTGCAGATAAAGTATTTTATTGACATTGTATAGAATGAAACGTTTGAAAAGTGGTGCTCAAAAGAGAAAAGAAGCAGCCACTGCTCGAGATGCTGTAGCGAAATTGCCCAAGATGACAGATTTTTTCAAGATTACTGAGCAGAGTAGACCTCGCACTAGTACCGAGAGGGATGAAGAAAACTATAGTGTACAAGAAAAAGAAGACTATGACGATCAGCATCAAAGTGATTGTGAATTTCCAGAAAATGTAAGTTGTGATTTACCTGCCAATACGCAACCTTCAATATCAAAAATAACTGAATCTCAATTTACCCCTATCCCTGATGACCCATGTAAATGGCCTGAAAGTATTTCTGATGCTCAACGATGTGATATAGTAAAGCGTGGACCACATCAACTAATAATGAATTTTCCATATAATAGCACAACTCCAAGGCGACGTTTTTCCTCCAACCATTATAAACGTGTGTTACCTAATAGTGAAAGTGTTTCACGGTCGTGGCTAGTTTATTCTGGGGAATCAGATCAAGTTTTTTGCTTTTGTTGTAAGCTATTTGGAAAAACACTAAGCCCCTTTTGTAGTGGTATAAATACATGGAAGGGTTTTTCGAAAAAACTGAAAGACCATGAAAACGGCATTTCCCACCAAGAATGCTGCAGTCAATGGATGTTGCTAGCTGAAGGGATAAGAAATTCATCCACTATCGACAAACGCGAGATGAATATTTTTTTCAATGAAAGACGTTTTTCGAGAAATGTTTTAGAGAGACTTATCGACATTGCCTTGTTTCTATCGGAAAGGAATCTTGCTTTTGGAGGATCTGAAGAAGTCTTAGGATCTCCTCACAATGGAAATTTTCTGGGTATATTTGAGCTTTTGGCAAGAAGAGATCCGATCCTAAAAGAGCTTCAAGACAGAATCAAGAATAAAAACACTAAAGATCACTATTTGAGTCCTACCATACAAAATGAACTAATTGAATTGCTAGCGACAGAAGTTGAAAAAGAAAATTTACAGCAATTGAAATTGGCAAAATATTTTTCTATAATTTTGGACTGCACTCCAGATATGTCACATCATGAACAAATGTCTGTCATTCTCCGTTATGTACTATGTAATGAAGAAGCTGCTGTTGTTAAAGAAACATTTTTTGGCTACTTGAGAATAAGTGACAGTACTGGGAAAGGCTTGTTGGACGCTTTCTTAGAAAAAGCGACCGAACTGCAACTCGAATTGTCTGATTGTCGAGGTCAGTCATATGATAATGGTGCTAACATAAAAGGAAAACATTCTGGGGTCCAAGCAAGAATGCTAGACATCAATCCCAAAGCTGTTTACGTGCCCTGTGCAAACCATACTCTTAACTTAGTTGTTGTTGACAGTGCTAATTCATCGACGGAAGCATTGACATTTTTTAAAGTACTTACAAGGTTGTATGTGCTGTTTTCTTCCTCTGCTCAGCGTTGGGAAATTTTGAAGAAACATGTGGAGCTGTCCATAAAGTCACAATCTGATACTCGTTGGGAAAGCAGAATTAAATGCATCAAACCTCTTCGATACAATTTAAAAGAGGTCTTGCTGGCACTGAAAGACTTGGAAGCCATTTCCATAGAAAGAAAAGATGGAAGAGCTGCCTCAGAAACAAAATCGTTGATAGCTCATTTATCAAAATGGAGTTTTCTTTTGTCGGTGTTTATTTGGTATGATATCCTATTCCAAGTCAATAAAGCAAGCAAGATTCTTCAATCGTATGGAGTCTCCCTTCATACAATGGAAACGGAAATCCAGGCAACTGAAAAGTTTTTGCAAAACTATCGCACAACGGGTTATGACAGTGCCGCAACATCTGCTGTTGAAATAGCACAGGAATTGGATATTGATCCTTCTTTTCCTCCGTCAAGAAGTGGAAAGAAAAGAAGATTGTTTGATTACCAAGGTGAGGAGGAACAACGAGCTACTCCTGAACTGAAATTTAAAAGCAACTTTGTCTATCCATTAGTAGACCAGGCTATTATGTCAATAAAGGAGCGCTTTAAAATTTGTTACGTGAGGTTTCTTCCGCCTTTTCGTTTTTGTACACACGAGACAAACTTTTGCTTGTGCAACAAGAAAATGCTCTTCTTACTTGCTGTAAAGAGTTCCAAAAAAAGTTCGGTGACATTGATTCTGATGAAATGAGCGCTGAGCTACAGCGGTTTGTTTTAATTTTACAAAAAAAACGCAATCTCAATACGGCTCAAGACTTTCTGAACTATCTTCTAAAGACTCATTTATTTGAATTGTATCCGAATGTGTACATCGCACTTCGAATCTTACTAACTTGCCCCGTGACTGTTGCCAGCGCTGAAAGAAGCTTCAGCAAATTGAAACTGATCAAAACTTTTAATAGAACGTCTATGACAGACAGTAGACTATCTTCATTAGCCATGTTGTCAATCGAAAATGACTGCGCCCGATCTCTTGATTATGACAATGTCATAACAGCATTTGCGAACAAAAAGGTTCGCTCCAGACTATTTAAATGATACTGTGTTTTTATAACTTTTTCATGTTTTTCAGTGTCATTGCTTTCGTTTCGCAGTGTCTGCATAAATGTCCTACTGAACTCTGGTATCGGTGCCGAATTTTTTATGACTTGCACCTTCGGTATCGGCATGCTTTATTTTGACATTAGCCTGTTTACTTATGTACAAATTGTGGTGTATTTTCTTAATGCAGCTTTTCAATTTTACACCTCTAAAGTGATATGACCTGTGCGCAGGGGCTCTTGCGCTTACTTTGGGGGGGGGGGGGGGCCCGAAGTTGGAGTGCTACCGGACTGCAAGAGAGCCTTGTGTTTCCCGTAGTTTGGAAATAGAGGACACATTCCTCATATTAAGCCCTTTTGAAGCACAAAGGCAAAGATGTTTTTTCGTGTGGTACGATTTGACAGAGCGACGCTGTTTTCTTTTGATTTCCCTTTAAATTTTCTCAAGTCCTCGCTGGCTACGCATTATGTAGCATGCTCTTTCCTTCTATTTGACGTGCCCTGGGGAGTTAAAAGAGTCCTTGCTTTTCCCCAAATGTTTGGTTTGATCCGGGTAGCTCCGTAAAACTATTATAAAGCAAAATACTGAATGTAGGATAAATTATGTACCACGAATCAAATCTTCAAAGCAAAATACCAATCATATCTTCCAGGTGGTGCAATTTATCACAGTGACGTTAGTAATTTTGATTTTTTCTCTAACTTTTTCAAGTTCTTGCTGGCTAAGTATTATGATTCGTATTTGTTTTTCCTTGCTTGGGTATGCTCATAGAAGTTAAACGAGTCATTGCTTTTCCCAAATTTTCAGGTTTGATCCCAGTAGCTCTATAAAGCTATTATCAAGCAAAATAGAAAACATGTTTCTCCCAGGTATGGTGCGATTTTACCCCGGCAGACCATACTATCACCTGTGCCAATTCAAAACGTATCAATTAATGCAGCTGCGTCAGCTTCACCGTACAAACATTTGTTAGAGCCACAACGAAATGTTTTAGTAAATATAAGCCATAGTTCCTGTACATGTAATGGTAATCATGATGATTTGTTAATGAAGACTGGAACTATTCAAAACGAAAGAACGATGACACAAACTACCATTCGTAATTTTTAAAAGGGTAGGGGGCGGAGGAGGTGAAACATAGTCAAAATTGGTGGGCCCGCTTTCGCATTAATGTTCGTGACATTAAGATTTTTGCCTGCGCTATTTGCTTTAATTCTGCCTTAGCATAAAAAAGGATCATGCCTTTCCCCTAAGTCACACAATCAATTACAATAAGCGCCTATTACGATCTTTTCAAACAAAAACATTTACTTTT
Source organism: Trididemnum clinides (assembly GCA_963675345.1). Taxonomy (NCBI): domain Eukaryota; kingdom Metazoa; phylum Chordata; class Ascidiacea; order Aplousobranchia; family Didemnidae; genus Trididemnum; species Trididemnum clinides. The sequence goes on along the minus strand of OY776299.1, from coordinate 32,078,296 downwards.
AATTCAGTGTTACAGATTGATGCTTGTAACAATAATAAGCTCTTGAATATTCAATCATTATCCCGTGTCGACGTAGTTTTGCTGTTTTGGTCATTAATTCCGGTATTTCCCCGTACACAAACTGTCGCTTATGTATTTTATCCTCAAAGTAATTTTATTGGTAATTATTTCCTGTAATCGCCCCGTAGATAAGCCTTTTTATTTTGATTTTATATGCGTTTTTATTGGTTGTTCTTTGGGTAGCAGTTTCCGGTATTCCCCCGTTTTCAAACCTTTTCTTGTTAATTTTTAGTTTCTAGATTTTTTTTTGATTGGCTAAAATATTTGGGAATGTTGTTTCGGTTACGTTCGAATGGGAAGCATATATATACGGGTGGGTCATTTTGGAAATAACAGAAAAAGAGAAAGAGATAAAAGCAAACAGACGACAGGACAGAGAAGAAAAGAAGGGTAAAGAATTAGAAGGCAAGGGCCAAGTACTATTAGAAGGAAGGGGGACTATCGGCTGCTACAGCGTGGTGTCCGTGATTGTCGGAGTGCGACCGCTTATGCATTAATATAAGTTGTGGTGTTAAAGAGTGGGCTGCAACTTAGCTTCATAAGCGTAAGTCCTTAGGCCGAAGGATAGGGCATAGAAGGTAGTCGTTGAACTCTACCGAGCTATCTTCTAGTCGTCAAATCGTCGCCTGCCGGTTACTAGGATACAGGGCAGGTGATCTAACCGTATTCGGCGACAACTTGGGGGCTCGTCCGGGATATCTTGTAGGTTGGTAGAGTAACAGTATGGCTACTGAGAGCAAGTCTATCACTTTGGAGGAGCTAAGGCAGCAGGTAGAAGCATTGGGGTTGGATGAGAAGCAGAGGAGCAAGTTTTTAATTGATGAGTGGCGCCGATTGAAGGAGACCGAAAAGGAGATGCGCGAAGAGAGAGAGAGACTTCGCGAAGCAGAAGAGAGGGAGAGACTTCGCGAGGCTGAAGAAAGGGAGAGGGAGAGACTTCGCGAGGCTGAAGAGAGGGAGAGGGAGAGACTTCGCGAGGCTGAAGAGAGGGAGAGGGTTCGCAGAACCGAAGCTGAGGAAAGAAGGGCAGAGATGGAATTAGAAAAATTAAGAATAGAGTTGGAAGCCAAACGGATTGAGGCGGAGACACGTTTGGAGAGACGGGAAGACAGAAGGCCTATGGTGGCAGGTGCCAGGGCCCCAGAGTTACCTTCATTTGTGGATGGGAAGGATAACTTGGATAGCTACTTGTTGCGTTTTGAGAGATATGCGACTGTTGCAGGGTGGGAAAAGGAGACTTGGGCGACCCGTCTCAGTCCACTGCTTTCCGGGAGAGCACTTGAGGTTTACTCGGGTCTATCAACTGAAGACGCCTTAAACTATGATCGCTTGCACCTTGCCCTTCTGAAGCGGTACAACTTCACAGAGCATGGGTATCGAGAGAGATTTAGGGGAGCCAAGCCTGAGGGTCAAGAGACCCCAAGCCAGTTTCTAGTGAGAATCTCGAACTATTTTGATAAGTGGGTGGAGCTGGCTAGTGTGGACAAGTCGTACGAGGGAGTAATGGAATTGATGGTGCGCGAGCAGTTTACGAATTCGTGCCCAAAAGATGTGGCGATACATCTGATGGAGCGCAGTCCGAAAGATTTGGAAGAGTTGGCGAGGATAGCCGAGCAATATTTAGTGGCTCATAATAAGAAGCTATCGAGCAAAGGTGCTTTGGCGAGACAAGAAGCGGGGGGCCACGGTAGCAGGGATTCGGCCGTGGAGAGATTTGAAGAGGTGATGCGATGCTACTATTGCGATGGTAGAGGTCATCGGGCGGCGGAGTGCCCGTTTAAGCATGCTAGGGCTCGTAGAGGAGAAGCCCCTAGCCGAGGGAGGAATTTTCATTGTTTCAGGTGTGGAGCTATAGGCCACGAAGCGAGGGATTGTCGGTCATCTCAGCGTCCTCAGCCCGCACCTCGATTGAGAGCTGGAAGTGGTGGTAGGCCGTCGACCCAGCCTCACCGAGTCGCTTGCGTGATGCAAGTACCGAAGAAAATAAAAGAAGACAATCCGGCAATCGGAGAAGAATGGCTGGAACTGAAGACTGGGGAGAAGATTAAGGTACTGAATGGAGCGTGCATGGAGACTGAGGAAAAGGATAATTTGCTTGTGCTACCTGGAAGGGTAGGGGATAGGACTGTGAAGGTTTTAAGGGATACCGGTTGCAGTGGTGTAATTGTTAGAAGGAGTTTGGTGGACGAAGCCCATTTGACTGGGGAAACGGGGCACATGATGATGGTAGATAGGACGCTTAAGAAAGCTCCTATTGCTAGAATTAATATAGATACCCCGTATTATACTGGAGTAGTTGAAGCATTATGCTTGCTGGATCCGTTGTTCGATCTCATCATCGGAAATGTACCGGGAGCGAGGAGGCCAGACGACCCAAATCCGAAGTGGAGCACGTCGGCTGCGGTGGCTACCAGGGCACAAGAGCGGGCGAGCGAAGGTTCAAAGCCGTTGAACGTGCAGGAGGTAGCAAGCAAGGTGGCGGTATCGAAGGAGGATCTGATGAGATGGCAGGAAGATGATCCAAGCCTGAGAAAGTTCCAGGATATGAAGGAGCAGGTAAACCGGGGAAAGTATGTGGTTGCCTATAAGAAGCTGAAGGGGATTCTGTATCGCGTGCGCCAGCGGAAGGATATTCCGGGAGAGACCGGTAAGCAAATTTTGGTACCTAAGTTACTTAGAACTAGAGTGATGGAAGTGGCTCACGATTCGATGTTTGGAGGACACCTGGGGGTAAAGAAGACGGAGGACCGAATTCAGACTAATTTTTACTGGCCAGGTATGCATAGGGATGTTACCAGTTTTTGCAGGTCTTGTGACGTGTGCCAGAAAACAGTCGCCAGGGGAGCTGTTCCTCGTGCTCCGTTGGGAGAGATGCCGTTGATCGATCTTCCATTTAAGAGGGTGGCAATTGATCTAGTCGGGCCTATCACACCCGCGAGTGACAAGGGGCACAGGTACATTTTGACTTTGGTTGACTATGCAACACGATATCCGGAAGCAGTACCGTTAAAGAATATTGATACGGAGAGTGTGGCAGAGGCGTTACTGGATGTGTATAGTCGTGTAGGTGTGCCGGAGGAAGTACTTAGTGACCTCGGCACGCAGTTCGTATCCGAGTGTATGAAAGAGGTGACGAGATTGTTATCTATTAAGCGATTAACTACCACTCCATATCACCCGATTTGTAACGGGCTGGTGGAGAAATTTAATGGGACATTAAAAAGGATGTTGAGGCGACTGTGTAGTGACCAGCCACGCCAGTGGCATCGATTTATTAATCCACTTTTATTCGCGTACAGAGAAGCGCCCCAGGAGTCTACTGGGTTTTCGCCCTTCGAATTGCTGTATGGAAGGACGGTGAGGGGTCCGATTCAAATTTTGAAGGAGCTTTGGACGGAGGAGGTGGACGTTCCGGAGGTCACGACTAGTTACCAGTACGTTTTGGAACTGCGGGAAAGGCTGGATACGACGATGAAGATGGCTCAAGAGGAGTTGAGGAAAAACCAGGTCAGAAACAAGAGGTTGTACGATCGCAAGGCTAAGAAGCGAGTTTTCCGTGTTGGAGACAAGGTACTGATATTGCTTCCTACCGATAATAACAAACTGCTGATGCAATGGAGGGGGCCATATACCGTCAAGGGGTGCCAAGGAGGAGATAATTATCAAATTGAAGTTAACCGTAAAACAAGAAACTATCACATTAATATGTTGAAACAATATGTTCAAAGGGATAAAAACAATGACTCTGAGGGGACCTCGGAAAGTTGTGCCCAGGGGATCACAGGGGCTGATCAGGGCATAAATTTGGTTGGGGTCAGTGTGGGAGGCATTCAGGGGCAAGAAGACTATAGCATCGATGAAGAGGCATTGATGGATCTGGGGTCATTCCAACAGAAGGAGGGCCTTCAAGATGTTTGTTTGGGGGTGAATTTGGGTGAAGCGCAACAAGGGGAGATCATGAATGTCTTGGGGAAGTACAGTGATGTCTTTACTGACCTTCCAGGGAAGACTGACCTTATTAAACACAGGGTTGAGCTCACTGAAAATGAACCAATTAGATCCAAGCCATATCCGTTACCTTACGCTGTTCGGGAGGAGCTAAGGGGGGAAATTAGGGAAATGATTAGTTTAGGTATCATTCGAGAATCGAGCTCGCCTTATGCATCGCCGGTGGTGATCGTCAAGAAGAAGGACGGATCCAATCGCATTTGCGTCGACTACCGTAAGCTGAACAAACTCACTATCGCCGATCCTGAGCCTATGATCACTGCCGAAGACCTATTTCAACAATTGGGACGAAGCCGGTATTTTTCAAAAATCGACTTGAGCAAGGGGTACTGGCAGATACCGGTGGCTGAAGAGGATGTACCGAAAACTGCTTTTGTCACGCCGGACGGATGCTACGAGTTTCTAAGGATGCCATTTGGCATGAAGAATTCCGGTGCAACGCTTGTTCGTGGGATGAGACAACTTCTATCAGGGATGGATCACGTCAGCAGCTACATCGATGATCTGATCATTTACACCGAAGATTGGAAGTCACATCTACGGGCACTGGAGGAGCTGTTGGGCCGTCTTCAGCGAGCGAACTTGGCGGCACGCCCTACCAAGTGTCTGTTCGGGACCAAGTCGGTGGACTTTTTAGGGCATCTGGTTGGGGGTGAGTGGATCACTGTCAACGACGAGAACTTGGAGAAGATTCGTCACGCCAGAAGACCAACCACGAAGAAGGAAGTAAGATCGTTTCTAGGCCTAGCTAATTACTACCGCGACCACATACCATCTTTCGCGGCGATTTTCGCGCCGTTGAGTGACCTGACGAAGAAGGGACAGCCGACTCGCGTTCAGTGGGGAGATCCGCAGGAGAAGGCGTTCGTCAATCTGCAGAGGAGCCTGCTTAGAAGACCGATATTGCGTGTGCCGGACTATACAAAAACGTTTGTGCTAAAGACTGATGCGTCAAATCGCGGCTTGGGAGCGGCCCTTATGCAACAGCACGAGGGTAAATACCACCCTGTGGCATACGACAGCAAGAAGCTAACCTCCGCCGAACAGAATTACTCCACCCTGGAGAAGGAGTGTTTAGCGATCGTATGGGGAATAACCAAATTCCGTTTGTACTTGGTGGGGAAAACCTTTGTCCTGCAGACGGATCATAAACCCCTAAGCTACTTAAACCAAGCTAAATTTCACAATGATCGGGTTATGCGATGGGCATTGGCACTGCAAGGGTACGATTACCGGGTAGAGGACATTCCGGGAAAGGACAACGTTGTGGCGGACTATCTGAGTCGTGTTGTGACGGACTAATGGGTAATCGAAGGGATAGGAGGCAATGGGACTGAGACTATTTATCGCTGTGTTTTATTCGCGTGCGTGTTTTCTTATGTGTTTATTATTATTATTATTGTTGTGTTGAATATTATGGGATAATATTCTTAAGGGGGGGCGTATGTAACAATAATAAGCTCTTGAATATTCAATCATTATCCCGTGTCGACGTAGTTTTGCTGTTTTGGTCATTAATTCCGGTATTTCCCCGTACACAAACTGTCGCTTATGTATTTTATCCTCAAAGTAATTTTATTGGTAATTATTTCCTGTAATCGCCCCGTAGATAAGCCTTTTTATTTTGATTTTATATGCGTTTTTATTGGTTGTTCTTTGGGTAGCAGTTTCCGGTATTCCCCCGTTTTCAAACCTTTTCTTGTTAATTTTTAGTTTCTAGATTTTTTTTTGATTGGCTAAAATATTTGGGAATGTTGTTTCGGTTACGTTCGAATGGGAAGCATATATATACGGGTGGGTCATTTTGGAAATAACAGAAAAAGAGAAAGAGATAAAAGCAAACAGACGACAGGACAGAGAAGAAAAGAAGGGTAAAGAATTAGAAGGCAAGGGCCAAGTACTATTAGAAGGAAGGGGGACTATCGGCTGCTACAGCGTGGTGTCCGTGATTGTCGGAGTGCGACCGCTTATGCATTAATATAAGTTGTGGTGTTAAAGAGTGGGCTGCAACTTAGCTTCATAAGCGTAAGTCCTTAGGCCGAAGGATAGGGCATAGAAGGTAGTCGTTGAACTCTACCGAGCTATCTTCTAGTCGTCAAATCGTCGCCTGCCGGTTACTAGGATACAGGGCAGGTGATCTAACCGTATTCGGCGACAATGCTATTGTTGTTTAATTTTGATCTATTCTTAAATTTGGGACTTTATTACATTTAACTTTGTCACTAATCAGACCTCCCTACTTTTAAATGAAGATTAGTGTTTTTACCAATATGCTTGCAATTACAAATATCAGTAATGGGCCTGACCATTTATGTTTGCTATCAAAATGATAGTGGATAATTTTGCTGCCTGCTGCTGTTTTCAGTATATGATGGCAAGCATTGAGATGTCACTTAACACTATGACCTCACAATGCGTTTTGAGCCATTATTATTAGAATAGTTACTTACCACTTTTTTGTCACTGTAGGCGAATTAATATGAACTAGAGTCTCTGACTGCGTGCATGTTCCTTGGCCCTGGCATAAACGCCGCCATGCAAAGAGCAAACTAACTCAAAGTGAAGCACTTACAGTTCAGTTATAGCAATAGCTGGAGCCCCCATTAATAATGTCGAGGTTAAGAACATCAAATCAGCTGGCTGCTGCGACAGCCTTGCCCAATTGCAAAGGAAATTGCTTCAACATTTAGATCATATGTTGCTCGACACTTACATTTCGTTGCAAACAGTAAGAAAGGACCCTCTTTACCCTATCGCCTTTTTCTTGGGTGATCACCAAGTGTTTTGCTTGGAGTAGGCTACATATTAAAATTTATAGACTTTAAGTCTTTTGAACAATTTGATTGATAATACCAAAAATCCATGTTAACGAGAAAAATTAGACAAAATGTACCAAACGACTTAGTTTTTATAGAAATTACATTTTTGTGAACTGCAGGCACTAAAATTTGATGTGTTTTTAACCGATAGACCACATTTCATAAACATTTGGATACTTCAGTTTTTGATGAAGTTTTTTGAAAACGTCTACAGATAATGCAAAAAACCACGCTGGTGAGGAAAAGTAGTCAAAATGTACCAAAGAGCCAACTTTGTTTAACAATTGCAAGTTTGTTAGCTCTAGTAGGATAATTGTACAACAAAAAATGAAACATCATGTATGGCGACCAAGTTTTGATCAGCCATTATAAACTAATCCTTGGCCTCAAGTATTTGGAGTGACATTTTGCTGGAAAGGAAATTTCCTAAGCTTTCAAAGGATAGTAATTGTTAGTACTTTATTATAATATTTTGTATTAAAGTCATCTGTTTTTACTGAGCTTACCACTTTTGGGAGAGGTAAGAAGTTACACTACTGGTCTTAAAGTTCAGTTTAATCAATATAAAAACTAATATTAATTGTACATATTATACACTATCGCAGTGGCTCTCAAATGGGGGTATGTGAAGTTTTGTTTTCAGCAGTGGCTACTATTAAAACCAAACAAAGAAACAGATTGTCTCCTGAAAACAGTTTGATTACAGCTGTTGCATCTTTGGCATCATGAATTGATAGATTAACATTAACCAATAAATGAAGTTTTTTTGGATAAAGAATTTGTTGAAAACTGCACTAACGGACTCGACTAGAAATAACCTTTAATTTGTTCAAAAAGTGTGAAAATCATTTGAAAAATGAGATCACAAATCGGTTTTTTAATAAACTAATTGTTCAAAAAGATTGCAATTTTTTTAAACATCTTGATATTATGATCTGCGGTAGCGAAGATCTCCAGTGATACTATTTTAGAAAATGGCATTCTGCAGACATGTTTCTAAAAAAGCGAGGAAGGAGTAGAAGTAATCCTTCCTAAAGACAAGTTGAGCTTCATCTCGTTGTAAACAAACCGCGTCTCGGCGCAAAATTTTGGATTAAAACGCCCAGCGTGCATAAGCCAAATTCTAGAACGTCTGTTGACATTAAATTAATCGGATTTAGCTAATTAAATAGCGACTGCCCACTGAGGCAAGCGATGTGACAGTGACAAATGCATCTTGAAGGTCATTGCCAACAACAAAACAACATTTCGGATTTCCAGCCGTGGTTGTATGGAGCCAAAAAAACAAAAATATCTTTCTGCTCTTCCTTTTATTATAGCTTGTAAGGATCTCTGTGAGAACCTGGGCAAGCAAGCAGCGACGTGAGCAAGGTATAAGTGACGCAATACCCACAAGCAGAGAAAAGATAAACTACGAACCACAATTACACAACAGCATTAACAGCATAATTTCATGCGCAAAACAAACAACACACAATTAAAAGTTGTCACGACTCATGCACAAAGAAAACGATACCGCTACTCTTTTGCACTTTCTCTAGATTGATATGTAGCACAAGCCATCAGTAGCATTACCCTGACAATAAGATTATTTTTCATAATTAAATTGGAACCGTTTACCATGGAGCATAAACGTTACAAAGAAATCTTAAAATTCTCTATATTAAACAAAAGTTAAATTCCTTATATCATTCCTTCTGGCTCAGATAAATTTTCGTCGGTTACTCTAGAACGTCGTTCTGTTCTAACTTGCTTTACTGTTGCCAGTACTGATGCTGAACTGGCACAGTTTTTAGAACAAGCAGCCAAGGAAAATAGGCTTTTCTATCAACATAACAATATAGTGGGAACACCACATAAGAGGAGGTGATTTGCTCTGACAACAATGACACTTTTTTGGAAACACTCTGTTTCGTTTATCGCTAAACATTTTCGATAAAAATTTGTTTGAAAACTTTGTAGAGAGCATGCTTGGATTTCAGGTAAATTTTTGCAGGCATAACGGAAGGTCATACCTCCTAATTTGCCCTGGTGTCACAAATGCTAATCACTACTGCAATAACATCGTGGTGGGGTTTGAACACATACTAACTGCCACCATAGATGACGCTCTCATTACTTGACCACGTTGCTATAAAACCAAAGTATGATCTAGAAAGTGTCATAAAATCGTAAGGCGCGTCAATAAACATTTCATTTAGATTTGTTTTTGCCAGTTTTGGTTTGATTTAAAAAATTAAAACCATATAATAGCTGTAAAAACAAACACTAAAGTGACTGAAGGTAGCTCTATCAAGTATTATTGTTTACGCAAAAAACGCTATAATGACAAAATTATTGCCACTGATATAGCTAAGTGATGCAATAACGACATTAAACACCTAAAAATAGAGATTTTGGAAATGTTTCTCACATTTGAATGGCATAAGTTAATTGCTTCTTGGCTTTTCAGTACAGTTTTGTAACAAACATAAACATCAAAAGATTATTTATGAAAACAAAATAGTCATACTACTAAGATGGATTAAAACTATAACAAAGTTGCTTAAAAAATGGCCAACGAACAAGTGCTGGGCTACTGCTGTCAGTAGGCAGTTGACTGTGCGAGTTCTAATGCTGGTGATTTAAGAGGTCTCTTTTTTAGTGTCATAATCGTCTTTGTAGGATTGGTAAAGAGAGTTTTTCACGTAATTCGTCACCGGAATCGAACTGTATTCATTCATAGAGTCTAAACTATTGTGGAATTCCGGTCTATCGGGCACACTCGGCAAATCGCTTAGCACCACACTGTTATGAATGGAAGCGGCGTGGGTGGTCAAATTCAAGTTCACGTCTTTATTCACTTTCGGTGGAGATTTTTTGTCTCTAGCAAAGCAAAATTTAGTTAGACAGCGTTTGAACGTACACTTTTAAAATAAAAACATAAAGTTGGAAATAAACTTCAAGTCTAGCGTAGCAAATCACGGAAACAACCTGCGAAAACCGCCACTCATTCACGAGTGATACGGCTTCGCAGAGGTTGACAGACCATCCACTACAGTGGACCCAGTATTAGGTCCCACAAGTGTGACGGTCTAAGCTATGCTTTAATAAAAGCCTCTAGCTTCTTATTAGTCACCAACTGCACTGAAGAGACCTGATAGGTCGAAACAGTGACACTGTCTGCAGTTTGCCAAGAGCCACAAAGTTTACGAATACAGTAGTTTGAGTTATAGGTTATATGCTTTCAACAATATAGATAGGGAGGGAAAGGAAAATAAATTTAGAGGAAACCAAACTTTCCTTTTTAATCAAGTCTTCAAATCTGGCCTCAATTTAATTTTTGTGTTTAGTGCCAGAAAAACAATTACTTTAAAGCAGTCAGTTACAGCAATTTTGTTGATGAAGGCAGTAATTTCAAAATCTCTTGCTTAGAGTTCACCATTAACTAAATGCTCCCGACCGAGCAAATAATATTGAATATAAAATGGCGATAAGGGTATACTGCAATGCGTGCAAGCAGTACTCAAACATTACAACGTAGACTGGTATAAACTTTTTAGTTGACAATGTAAAAGCACTGTAGTTAAGTACGGTATTTGACATATCATTGTTCCTTCGTAACCACTTCCTCCTATTTAAAAAATGAGTGGATAAGCCGCATAAGCCGTACCTGGCCACAATATATCTTTTAAAAAACAGTTATGAAATCATTAACTTAATGCAGTGCATTAATAGGATTTTAATTGAGTTGGCAAGCTACCACATTATCTTTGTCAATCATTTCTTGGCGATTGCGCCAGATATTCAAACATTTTCAGCCGAAAAATTTTAAAGCGGTAGAGGAAATTGAAGAATTTTCCGCTTGTTTTTTGCCAGATAATTCAGATTGCGTCATTTGTATTTTTTGCAGTAGCTGAGTCACTCAAGTTCGCGTTTGATTAATTGTGACTTCATCAGTGATCATAGTTCTAGTTCAGGGGTGTGCAGCCTTTTTTAAAAGTGGGGCAATTTCAATTGTCTTGAAAATTTCGCCCACCAATTACAGATCGCGATTCATGTTGTTTCTGCGCACAAACTAGCTTCGAAGCAGTTACTATGACAGTTTCCACCCAAAAACGTGGTGAAGACCTTTATTTTTGTGAAGATCGGTTTTTCAAGATTAAATTATAGGCTTGTCGTTCAAAGCTGCTAATTTTAATGTCGCGGGCAGCATTTGGAAATCTTTCCGCGGGTTGCAATATTTCACATCGCGGACCACATTTGCCGGCATACGGGAGGTTGGATAACCCTGTTCTAGTTGGTAGAGCTTTCGCTTCCAGTAATTTCAGTGGTTTTTAACTTGGGTTCGATTCCCGGGATTTGACGCGCTCTGCGTCACAAAATTGGGCCAAACAGTCTCTTTCAAAAACTTGGTCTCCATAAAAAGGTCTTTAACTTGACAAAAAAAAAAGATCAATGTTTAGAAGACTCTTAACGGTCCTGCTCATTCTGGGATCCCTAGATACGATAAAAGTTTCGAGAATAACGCTGCGATTCGGCGTGTCTGTGAAGGTTGAGATGCACTGAGTTATTTGTGTCAGGTAACCTGGTGGTTGCGAGTACCACCATCCAATAGGTTACCAGTTTTCTTCTAACTACAATTAACTTGAGAGGTGTATGTACAATACTAGTGTAGTCTTCCTACGCTTTAGGGAAAGGCGCTTCAATTTTTCTTGCTCGTTTGCTCTGGCGAGGGGAGAACAAAGGAGCAATGCCCCCAAAATTTTTTTAACCCGATCAAGATAAGAAGATATTTTCAAAAATATCAGCAAAAGAACATCGATCTCGAAAAAAAGTCTTCAATTAAAATTGAGGAAAAGCAAGCCGGAAACAATAGTTTTTGCTCCCCCCAAAGTCTGCTGCTGGCCGAGCTTATGCTTGATTGCATTTAAAATGCCTGTATTTGAAATGCACTGTCCCGGCAGTGCAGGTAGTTCCGAAACAGGTCCGGGCACAGATTTTTTTTTATAAAAAATCCGTGATCTATAAAATCTATAATTTGTTTTCTTTATAAAAGATGTAGATTAACAAACTCAAAGTTGACTGAATTTTGTGCTTGCTACCAGAGAAGGTTACTGTGGTATCTCGATTTTGTTGAATTAAATACTAATTTTCTTTTATATTTCTATGTCTTTCATTTTTTTAAGATTTAAAAAGCCACTTTTCTCATGGCAGTCATAGCCATCAGCAATGCCCTTTAATCTCTGTTTAGATTAAGTTTTATCGGTTGAATAAGTTAACGCTTGAAATGAATTTGAACTATTTTGTAGCATTGTTGTTGCCATTGCCACCATTGGAGAAGTTTGCAGCAATGATCGGATTTATGCCGTCATAAACTCAAATATTATTTTCAAATCATTAAAAACTTTACGAAGCAATGCATTATTGAAAAGAAAATGCAATGAGTCGTAAAAGATTGTTGGAAAGCTTGAGTTTGTGAAGGTGGAGTTGGATTTAGAATTTAAGTTCGCACCTCAACTCCGAGATAACGAACGACAGCATTGTTTGGAAGTGGCTATTTTGCTTTTTGTTAGTTCTTTAGCTGGTGTCGAAAAAAATTCAAATAGGTTTGTTATTGTGGAAAACCCCAAATGCGTTCCAAAATCGGTCGTGACCCCGTGAAGATGGAATTGTGTCTAGACCAATTGAGTGGAAATGTGGTCAAGTTGAAAGGTCAAACATATAATCAGTCAATGCAATCTTATCGAACACAAACAATATTTTCGGCTTGTTTTGTGGCAGTAGCCCTTTTGTTATGAAATTTATGGAAGACAGAAGTGAGTTGATATGTTCATATGGTTGTTATCTGGGAGTAAGAACCAACTTTCCGAAGCTTTTTAAAATGTTTCTTTTGTTTTTCCCTCAAAACAACAAGATTGAAGTATAACTCTAACTGACTTATTCTGAAAACCATAATATTGTAATATAAGTTTTAGTCGTTGCTTTGGTTGGCTAGGGCGGGCTACACGTTTTGACTTGGAAATGGCGTTAATTTGAATACAAACGTATTTGCAGTAATAGCTTTCAGCGCTGCATGTAAAATCTTGTTTGTAATAGACAAATACTTTCTGTTTTAGATATGGAAATCTTTGTCATTTTACGGAATGGCATTCATCACCCGTTAAAAATTACAGCATTTGTTGACACATCAATGTTTGAAACAAAGTTTCACTTACTTGCAACATTCTCTGATCAATAAAATGCTGGTCAGAGCAGCAATAAAAAGACAGGATGCCCCCACTGCGAAGGTGATTGTTTTCCACACATTGCAGGAGCAATCTTTGTGTTCTCCAACAGTAGTTGACCGAGTTGTACTTTGAATAGTGGTTGTTGATTTTTCTAATATGGAAAGTATTAAACTAGTATTTATTCGTATCGCTCATAGCGAATTCAAAGAATTAGAAACAGCGAAAATTTAGACCACTAAAGCGGGGATAAAATATCAAAAATACTGCTTTGTCTAAGTGTCAAGACGATTTGCTTTAAGCACGCGACACCTTCAGAGAAGGTGCTATCCCTAGCTACATACCGCTATTTGGTCAAGTAAAGTTACTTTACGAGCAGAGGCGCAAATTATTTCTTTTTAAATTGTAATTTACAGTAAACTAACTAAAAAATGATTTTTTAAAAACTACATTACAGGAAAAATAAATTTCTAAAACTGAACAAAATTTAAGGTATTTAGCGGAGGAAGGTCTTCACCCATCATTTCTATAAATGCGGCCCCATTGCTTGCAGCAGAATAGATTTCGTAAGGATGAGGGTAGCGACAAAACGAAAAGTTCTCAAAATAAAACCCAGTCGTTTCCTCCCCCCTGCCAATATTGCTTGATAACAGAAAACTGAAAAAGCAAATCCTTAGTCTTATATGAGAATAAAGGGTGAAAACATTACGTAATAACCGCACCTGTAATTTTATTCTTTGGACCATCTTTAAAGCATTCTATGTAGGCGTGTAGAACACCAAATCTCAAATTGTTCTGAAGATCGGGGTTGTAAACTGACAACTGGGGCGGCCAGGTGGTCTCATTGATCGTCCTCTGTGGACAGTTGGACCAATTTTTGTCCAACCAACATTCGCTAGTTTCTGATTGGCTGAAAACATAACTTCGGCAATAATTGCTGCCAGCGTCGGCGGGTATTTCATCACCTAAAAGCGGTAGCCATTGGTTACAAATTTGAGAATATTTACAAAAGTCACACAGATACTGCAGCTGGGTAATTCTAAGCGCCTTCTGGTGATTTGCAATTATGGACAAACAATACTAATTATTTCGAACCAATTTCTATTCATCATTCTTCGAGGCAACATGAGTGCAATGGTTTCAAAACAACCTAGTCACGACCTGTCACATCTTACACTATAGCTCATTATTCTTATTACGCATTTCTTTTTTTCGTTTAATAAGCAATGCATGAATCACTTTGCAAATATGGCTTTCGAAAATGTCAACCAATTGTTTTGACTGCCTGCAAATTTTGAACAAATGTAATTTTTTGACAAAATCAGTTACATTGTTGACTTGGTATCCATCTTACAAGGTTTATCTGAGTCATGGCATCACCGATGCTTAACTGTTAAAAACCTTGTAACAAATACATTGTCAAATTATAATTACATGGAGACGTCAGTGCCCCTTCCTCCCCAATTTAGCTTTAAAATTATAATTATTATAGAAATTACATATTGCTAGGGCCTGATGACATTTCCGGAAGGTACATACCATTCGGAATAGTTATTCTATCAGCAATGCCTTGATCGAGATCAAAAAACTTCAATATAAACACAAATTTTTTTCCATCTTTAGGGGGTTGAAAAACCCAGTTGCATCGATTATCAGTATGGGAGGATGTGTATTGCAACACCCCCATTCTCTCATTCACACCTCCTCTGCCGCACTGAGCATATACGACCACAAGCAAATAACAATCTAAAAATAAATATATTTGATTGGATTAAATACAACTAAAGCTTATTTGGGAGAAATCGAGATCAATATGGTCTGATTTCCTCTCATCGAAACATGCAAAGTCCCTCAAATGTTGTCTTATTTTGTTTTCCTTGTAAACGTTAAAGAAAATCATTTCTTTTAAACTCGCCCGTTTGAAACCAATTACTAAAGTGGCTTAAAAATATAGCTTATTTACAATACTAACTTTTAAGGTTTTTTGAAAAATCTTCAATTTTTAAGTTACTGCGGGTTGTTTAAAATTTCCCGGCTATTCATGAAAACTGGAAATCTAAAAAAATCTAACGCAATCCCAGGAAAAAACTGAGAGGTTTAATTATAAAACACAAGAAGCAAAACATCTGCAATCAACAGGACAAAAATGCACTAAAGCGTGATTTATTTGCTTTTATCATGATAACGGCGGAGAAAACTCAGACCATTAACAGACTTGTCGCCTAACCTCGGACCAGATTTGGTGGTGAACAAGCCGTGGCTGAAAAAGCATCTGCTTCAACTGACATTACTTGAATATGTAGTCAAATGTTCTCCATTTCACTCGGCATTTTTGTTGTGAAATGAAATTTAAGCAGTATTCTGTTTGCTTTTTTTGGCGATGAAGTGGTTATGTTACCTATAACAATGCCACCGCCACAGCAAACTCAGCCGTGGGATAAAAACCCAAAGTGAGAGACATTGAAATAGATAAAGTTTTACAAACTAAATCTGATTTTTAAAGTTACAACTCTGTGACATTTTGTTACTTTTTAGCACTGTTGGTTGCATTTTTCATTCATGCGAAAGGTGTTACCGTTTATTTTTTTGGAGAACAATTATTTTGAAGAGCAAATTTATATATATTACATCTAAATTCGACATCCAGATCTTGGATATAGATTTTCAAAGAATGTATTGATAGGGTCATCTGCTTCCAACCCGAAGCACAAAATTTGGCGTCGAGGACTGAAACTTGCTCACCCTTGCATTAAGTAACATTTGCCAATTAAAATAACCCAAAGGTTGGTTCCGCTCCCACCCGTACAGCAACGACCATGTTTACCCATTATTGCGTAGTATCCGGGAAACATCGGGAATTTGGTTGATAAAACCAGGTGACGGGAATTAAAAAAGCACTAAATCCCGGAAATTCGCAAAACTTTCGCAAAACTTCGCAAGATCCTGGTTTTTAATTCCTAGTTACTTAGATACTCACAGTATTAATTAGTAATGATTTAGTATATACACAATATTAATTAGTAATGATTTAGTATATACCAATATTTGCTACTCACAGAAAACTGCTTTTAATATTCCTTCCATTGCTTTGTTGTTTGTTCTTTACTGCAGCGACGAGTGTTTGCGAGTGTTTGCCAGTGTTCCTTGCTTTGGCAGGCAATTTTAAATACCGTTACATTTTTTCATCGTTTTCAATTGAAGCAGTTATCAGAAAAAGTGCATCTCGGTGCCAACATCGTTTCCCGTTCTCGAAGGCACTGCGATAGTTCGTGACAACAAACACTTCGTTCAAGAGCTTTGTAAATCTGCTGCTTGCGCTAGCAGCAGTACCTTGAAAAGGTGTATCTAGTAATTAAAAACAAGTAATCGCGAACAAACCAATTTAATGTAATGGACATTATTGATAATTACTGTTGAAATTCAGTTTTGGAAATAATTGCATGCCCAATATTAATTTTTTTATATTTTCCACGAGACAGAAAAATTAATACGCATGACCTAAGGGACATGCAAAGAAAAAAGATGTACTATACCTGCCAATAGGAAGAAATAAAAAGGTTTTAAGATCTTTGAGGGGTTTGGGATCACATTTATGGCTCTGGGTGTTTTTTGTTCCTCAGATTTCTTCATGAGCGAGTGCTTACCAGCTGCTACCAAATGTGTACCAAACTAAATTTTTCTGGAGTTGCATTAGTCGTATTGGGTGGAAGGTTCTTTGACCCAATGGTCTCGCAGACGCATTCTCTTTGTAAGCTTAAGTAAACTCGGGTTCTATTCACGATGAGTCAGATGAAATACTTGATAAATTTGGCATTTACAACTTTCTTGTCTGAACATTAACATTAGAAAAAAAATGTTAAGTATTTTGTGTTCTATGCTGTGTATCTATGCTTATTAACTTTCACCACGATTATTTTTGATGTCGCTATTGGCCTGGAAAAGGTTTCGCAACATGTTATGACTCGGTGCAGAGGTGGTCAGAGTAACCCCAAAATAAACTTGAGTAAAAGTATTGTTACTTTCCCAAAAAATTACTCAAGTAAAAGTAGAAAGTATAAATAGGCATTTTTGCTTGAGTAGAAGTAAAAAGGTAGTCGAGAGTTAAACTATTTAAGTAGCGAAAGTAGAAAGTAGAATTTTTTAGCAGCTTTGTCCTCTATCTCTCTAAATTAATGGTCCTTACTTCGAGGCACTTGCACCACGCAGAAGGCAAGTAGGGATTTCTAAAGAAATATGTACGTGTGAGGTGCAAGCAATAGCGTCACTATAAGAGAGGGTCCTTTGGAAGACATTATGTTAGGAGGTAACACTGTTTTTAGAAGACTCTCGAAAAGGGTTACCTTAATTTAGGTTAATGATCTTTTTTCTTTTGGAGAAAATTTGGAAATTAAGATCAGAAATCTTTTGTTGGACAAACTTTTATATTTTGGAGCGACTAGTTTGGATTCCGTCTTGGGTGATAAAAATTGTAATAGGAAAGAGAAAGAAAATTGATTTTTTCAATTTCAAGCAGTGTGAGAGGCCAAATAAATTGAGGTCCGCTAATACATTTTTAAATGATACAACATCGAACAGACAGATTAGCGTAATCATTGTAATGCTTACCACTTTTCCATGTAGGTCTATTTAATTGTTATCTTATTCTTTTGATGGAAACTTTGCTAATGGTTAAAAGTCGCTGAAGCGGTTCCACAAGCCCAACCTTATTAAATCTCAAATAAAAAACTTAGATCTCCATTATAATTAAATTATAGAGCAGATAAACTGAATCCAAATGGCGTAGCCAGCGAAAAATTTCTGTGGAAAGAGAGGGGAAATTTTTGCATCTTGGATCTCATTTTTGATGATCACCTTTTTCATTATTTTTTGGTAAGATACATCGGTATGAGCAAATTTTGTAGATATTTACCGAGGTTGTGCTTGCATGATAACATTTGCTTGAAGGGTACTACAGAGTTCAACCAAATACAAAACTTTATAATTTTTTGGCAAAGCAATTTCCTCTTTGGTTACTTCCAGACAAGAGCAGTAGATAATTTGTAAACAATTAGTGTACCTTTCGGAAGATAAAACAAACCGCAAAAAATTAGACACTGGATAATATTTGAATTACTTACGCTTCTAAAACTTCTCAAAATCCAAAGGTGTGATAACTGGGCCAACTGATAACTCACTGCACCTTACCCAGTTGGCAGTACACATTAGTAAGCCTACCAGTTGGTTTTCAAAATTCAAACCAATTATGTCCTATTCGAGTGAAGGATTAGCAAAAAATAAATTATTGATTTCAAATTGTGTTCTACGCTAGCTACCGCACTCCAGTTTAAAAAACATGAAGTGTTTAGCATCCAAATAGAAAAGATTTCTCAAAAATAATCACCAATCTTCACATTGTACAATACAACAATCTATTACAACATGTCAGTAACTATCGGCCGGTTTTGTCCTTATTGAGTCTCATCAGTCGGATGCAAAGCACGCACAACAATAAAAATGCTAAGCCCAAATTACAGACTTGTTGTGTGAAAAATGATGATGCAATGCAATAGAGCAATACCTACGGTATATCAAGGGGGTCTCATTTAAAGACACACACACACACACACACACACACACACACACACACACACACACACACACACACACACACACACACACACACACACACACACACACACACGATACGGACAAAAAGCCTCCTTGGGTGAACCCTGATAGAAATGTGGCATCACTACTAGTTACAAATTATAGATATTGCTAGTTGCTAATTACCAATTTTCAGGCAATGTCCTGTTTAAAAGGATCTGCCCCCAGCATTAATTTATTTCTATTTATCATAGTGTGATGCTGGAGGCAGATCTCTCCATTTATGAGATAAATTATGAAGCAAGCGTGAGTTACAATACTATCCAATCAATGAATTTGCTGCTTCAACCTTTTGACAACAAAGCAAAAATTTTTCTTATTTATTTTAACTACATCAGCCTTCAAATAATGCAAATAAACTGCAATTGTACCTCGATATTCTTACTTATAAAGCTGATATACTGCAATAATGGTAAGAACTAAACTGCAACTGCAAGCGAAACTAAGCTCAAGTGCAATTTACTACTAATGAACATAGAAATTCAAGGGTATAATGTTTTGATGCTGATAGTACAACCAAAGCTGGGGGAGTAGGTATTTGTATATTAAATACAAATTTAATCCATGCATTTACAATAATGTCAGCCAAATTCATGGTATTGAATATACATTTATAAAATTACAATTTGAAAACATCAGATTATGTTTTTGGAGTATTGTAACAGCATCCTAGCTATTCTTCTAAAAACTTATAAAAATCTGACAATTCATGTAATGACATTATTGAAGTCTTTAGCTCAAATGCCTTACCGCATTATAAAGCCGGCGATTTCAATATTGACCTCTTAAAATATACGATCGACTCCAAAGTCAAAACATAAGTCGACATGCTTTTGAGTAATTTCTGCAAATTTTTATTTGATAAACTAACTCGAATAACCCTTTTATCAGCAACCCATACAGATCATGTGAAAAGTAATAAGGTAACTAATGAAGCGATTATTGGAATCGATCTGTCTGACATCTCAGATCACTTGTACCTGCATCTTACAAGTGTAATAAACAAAGCCAACGTATTATTTGTGACATGAGAAATTTCTGCCAAGATCACTTTTTGAATGAATTATGTCAACAGTTTAATGAAAACTTAAACCAAGGCGATAGTCCAAACTTTTTTTCTCAAACTTTCGTTATTTATTCTCGCTGACAATTGATAAACATGCTCCTCGGAGACCTATTGCAAGACGAGAAGAACTTTCGAAGCGTAAAGCCTAGATCAGCGGTTCCCAACCTTTTACCCCGGCGGACCGGTAACTTTTTACAAAAAGATTCAGGGACCGGTACGCAAAATTTACCACAACAAAGCAACAATAGATATATATCGACCCCTTCGGTTGTGTTAAGTTGTTTTCCATTAGAACTGCGAACTCACTAATATGATTTATAGCATTACAGCCTCACAAAAACACGACTGTCAATTAGGCGTTTAAATCTATGCCAGTTATAAACGAATTGTAAACTGCCCCAAATTCGCTTTGCTCATAATTCAGGATTTTCTCCTTTCTGTGTTGTTATTTGTCAGTTCACTTAACAGGAACTAATAATAATATAGGTTTTTAACAGTCGCGTGACAATAACTAATGCTGATAAAATATAATGTGAAAATGAAACTGCGGATCGGCAAAATTTTCTCGCGGACCGGCGGTTGGGAACCGCTGCCCTAGGGACCGGCGGTTGGGAACCGCTGCCCTAAATCACTAATGAACTTTTAACACTTGCTAAAACGAAAGTTCGTTTGTTAAAGCGTTTTGCCAAATTCAAAGCATCTGAAAGTTACAATATAAGCGATACCGAAAACTTTTAAATCGTGTAATTAAGCATACAAAAATACATTATTATCATCAATTCGAGAAGAAATTCTGATGAACTTTGGAAAGTAAAGGTAAAACTCATTTATTCTCGCAAACCTAAACAAAGCGAACTAACATTGATCGAAAATTCTAACTCTGAAACGCAATCAGCCGAGCTTTTCAATAATTACTTCGCCAATATCGGGGAAAATCTGCAAAAAAAAAATTACTGTGCCCAATAAGTACCACTCGAATAATAGCCAAAATTACTGCCTTCACTCATCTTTTCTCCCTCCGATCAATTCAGAAAAAGTCGAAGCAATAACAAAAACACTCAAAATCAAAAAAAACAATTTTGTCCGGGGTCAATGATATTTAACTTATTAAACTAGCTTGCCCCATCATCTCTCCAATTATTTGTGATCGGTTTAATTTATGTGTTAAAAAAGGGGTATTCCCTGACAATATGAAAGTAGCTGAAGTAATACCAATTTTTAAACAAGGTATTAAAATAAATTGCTCTAATTACAGACCGATCTCACTACTTTCCTCATTTAGTAAAGTTTTTGAAAAAATTGTTTGCAAACGTGTTTACAGTTATCTTTTAAAATTTAAACTACTCTCACCCAACCAATTTTTCTTTCAATGCCGTATCTCAACTTTTCAAGCAATAAATGCTGTGTATGATGACCTACTTAACAATGCAGATAAAAAGCATTACAGCTGTTGCTTATTTTTGAACTCATCAAAAGCTTTTGACAATGTGGGTCATAATATTTTACTACGAAAGCTGTTTGACCAGTGTCAAATCAGAGGACTGGCAAATAAATTTTTTGAAAGTTATCTATCAAACTGCCTTCACTACGTGCATATAAATAACCCTTGGTAAGGTAAGGCAAAAATTAATTATGGGGTACCTCAAGGGTCGAACCTAGACCCACTATTGTTCTTGATGTGTATAAATGACTTACTAAATCTACTTGCTTTAATAGGCTACTACTCATTTTGTAGATGACACGTACCTATCACTAAGTAGCAGTTTGTTTATCCACCTAAAAGCTCAAGTCAATAATGAAATAAATGAAGTAGACAAATGGCTTTGATCCAATAAACTATTCATAAACTACAAAAATCTTCTTACTTGGTAATAAACAAGTTTCCACAACATTCCATCGATAATAATCTTGAAATATCCATAAGCAATATTAAAATTAGTCGCAGTTAATACTCGTATAAAGGTATCTCGATTTGTGGCTAGATAATGGCTTAAAATTCCATACTCGTATTCAGCACTTGGAAACAAATTTGGCTATATTCTGGAATGCTTTAACGGATAGGAAGTTATCTCAAACTTGATGCTAGGATCACTCTTTTTCACTTCTTTATCTACTTTGAATTACAATATGGCATTTTAACTTGGGGCTCGCTAAAAATAATGAGCTTGGAGCTTAATAAAGTGATCAAAACTATTACCTTCTCGAAAAAATTTTGTCATGTGTCACCAATTTTTAAAGCGCTTAGTATTTTGAAAATCGAAGATATTTACCAACTGGAACTCGGAAAATGCATCACCAGACATTTATTGGTAACTATAGAATCTATTTGAATATGGGCCAGGCTGCAATTTCTACCAGCAGCGATTACTTGGCACTATCGTATGCTGAGCAGAGCTGCTTATACAAATTGACAGTTATATTAACAAATCCAGTAATATAACAAATTTGATTCACCATTTACAACCTAAAGCATTATAATAACAATACTAATAACACTGGTAATGCTTATAGTAAAACCAATAATTTCTACGATAAGATATCTAAGAGGAACTTTTTATCTCTTTAGCACAAATCAATTATGGTTAACTAGGCTCTGGAGGGGAAAGATGGCAGCCCATTTCTAACCAGTCGGGAGTGACTGGTAGCCCCACCTCCAACAAGGCGAACTGCCACTGGTGGCTACCCAAGAGTCGCCTAGCCTAATTTCAAATAAATTGATGGCATGAACCTAAATTGCTGTTCGTGCCGTACCTCCATCCCGAATAAGAGGAAGGGTAATCACAACAACAGGCTCTGAAACTTATCAAAATTGATCGTAAAATTGATAATCGGTACACAATTCGGCCCCATAATAAACTTACATCTGTATCTCAAATTACATAAAATTTAGCATTAATTTCAGATTATTGTTCGAACAACTTAATAATCTTACAAAATAACTACAGACTTTTGAAATCGAGAATTCCCAATAACTAGCATTTTACATTTTTACCTCGTGAAAATTCGCGCAAAGGATAGTGATTTACAGTAGACGCCGCTTATCAAGCCCACGGTCTATGAGCCCACTCGCATATTAAACCCAAATTCGTCTGGCGCGGAATATTTCTATTTGACTCTGTATTAACAAAACTAGCTTTATACGCCCAAAAACCCGTTTAATAAGCCCAAATTTTTTGCACAATTTTTTTAAATTTGTTTAAAAAGCTTCATAACTAAGCAAACTTCATTACGTAATTTTTGATTTTTTTCTGTATGGATAAACACCAAGCATTTTGGTTACTGTACGAAATTCTTCTGTTTTGTCTCAAACCCATCATGTGTAAAAATTGATTATGTTTTATATGGAGCAGACTACACCTGCTCGATAATGCGAGAAAAAGAGAACTCAATGAAATAATGAAACAACGTCACAATCCACAAGCTACAGTCAATCAGTAAAGCGGCAGTGATCAAAGGGAAGACACACAGTTAAATATTTAGAAAAAGTCGTCTGTCGGTTAACAAGCTCACCCGCTTAACAAGCTCAAAATCGTCCGGTCCCGAGGTGGGCTCAATAAGCGGCGTCTACAGTATCGTAAATCTTTGTTACAACATTTTTGCGTCATAAACCGCTCGCATTGTGTAGTTCAAGAAAATAGCTATTTGCGTTTGTAACAGTAACATCCCATATAACATCGGTAAGGACTTTATGAAACTCAGTTCTGTACATAAGCATTATACTGGACATAATTTTATGAAATTTCACTAACCCCGAGTGAATACTTCCTACAGTCAAAAAATCCTGTCATTTGCTGGAGTTAAGCTTTATTCTGAACTAGACCCTAATTTAAAAAGTCTAGGCTGGCTCTCCTTTAAAAAACACTTAATAAAGAAACTTTTGGAAAAATATGATAAGTAGAGCTTGCATTTTATTTTAAGTCACCTGACCGGATCGTGACTTAAATTAGTAAGTCTATATTACTGCATTATGATGTGTCTTTGAATCATTACTTATTGTTACTGAAGCTGCCTTTATATATAAGTGCATAGACTTTTGGTTTTGTCCAAATTATGTTTCTTCGTTTGTTTTTAGTATTTTTTCTTTTTTACATTTATGTTAGGTCTTTACAAATTGTACATGTCAGCTCTTGAATGACATTTTCAGGAAACACCTGACGTGACAACCAAACGGTTTTTTCGGTATCTTCTTGTCTGTAAATACTTTTTGTGAGTGTGATCTTTCATATTTAATGTATTGTATTTCCGTGCTCGTCTTCACAGACAAACAAACTAATAAACTGAAACTTGAAGCAACTATCTACACCTTGTAAATTGATAAAGTATTAACAATGATCCCACACCCCTACAACTTTTTGTCCATATCATGTGTGTGCTTGTGTGTTCTTGAATGAGACCTCCTTGATATAGGTATTGCTGAATTATACTGCTGAGTATTGCGTCATTATTTTGCAAGCAATGGCAAATCTGCAGTAATTAAGGCTTAGCATTTTTATTATTGTGTGCTTTTTACATCCGCCTGATGAGATTCAATGAAGTCAAAACTAGTCACTGGTTATTGACATGTTGTAATATATTGTTGTATTGTACGGTCAGATGGTTGATGATTGTTTTTCAGCAATTTTTCTATTTATCGTAGTGTGATGCTAGAAGCAGACCCCTCAAAATTGGAGCTTTCCTAAAAATTGCTCATAGTAACTAGCACAATCCATTCATCCACTAAAGTAAAAGTTCTAACTACTCAAGTAACGTTACTTCCTGTACAAACTGCTAAAGTAAAAGTAGAAAAAAATGAGACCCTCTAGTAAATAGTTCGTTACTGAAAAACCTACTTAAGTAGAACTAGTTCGTCACTGATTACCTCTGACCCCATGGTTGATTTCGGCTGTTAAACTATCTTTAGTTAAAGATGAATAAAACGCAATAAAAGTCGACCCTAAGTGTAATTAGTAACTTGGGCGTTTTGCAGCTAGAAGGCTTGTTGCACTCTTTTTCGAATAAAACACTCTTTTTTTGTGATTAAACTTTTTGAAAGTAACCTTTTTCTAATTAAAAAGCTTTTTATTTGTAGCCTTTTTCGAGTTGTGCACTCTAGTTTTGGAGATCAACTTCTTAAAAGTAAATACTGTGCTCCCTTTATGCCAGTGGAAAAGATGGTCTTTTTCTTCAACTAAGCTTTCATAAAGTGGTGTTTTGGAAAACAAATTGAGGCGACGATATTATTTTTTAACCCGGCGCGTGGCATCATAAAAAAATTTAGACCTCTAAAATGAAATTTGATGCGAGTCCCTTGATGCCCTTAAATTCTTCTTGCTCAATGCCACCGATTATAATGGAAAGGAGCTGCCTTGGTGTAGTGGTGATTGCTACAGGCTAAGGATCGGCAGTTCTGGAGTTCGAATTCTATAAAAGCACCATTGCCTTTCGCTAGTAAGGGTATCCGGAATTTAAAATGCTACGATGCTTCAGAAAGAAGTCTGGTTTGAAAGCGAGTGCGCAGTGGTAGACGTACATTAAATCAGCTCGTCTGAGTCGGTGAAACGTAGGAAAAATGACGTAAAATCAACTTTTTTTCTGATTATTGTGGCAAAGCACCAATAAGCAACAAAAAATCCTAATTAACAATGGAAGCAAAGTTAAGCGAAAAAAAGCAAAACTATCTAAACAACAGAAAATTTGTGATTAACTTGCTAGAAAAAAACAGATGGCAAGAAAAGAAAGGGAGCAGCAAGACGAAGTAAGTAAAAAGAAGAAACATGAATAAGAAAACTAATGCGTCAAGTGAAAAGAGAAATAGATGGAGCAAATCTAATATATACTACAAAGCGCAATTCTGTCTGTCAGTGTGTGTGTTTGTGTGTCTGTTTTACCTCTTCTGAAACTTCTGGAAGTACAAACATCAAACTTGGCACAATTGATTACCACCCCGTGGTGAGCGTCATAAGGGTATTCGTGACGTCATCATGACGCCATCATCAAAAATATTTTTTTAGAATTTGCATTGCTTAGCAGAGGACTACCGCTTTTTGTTTAAACGAAAACCAGCTTCCAACTTACCACAATGCAAAAACTTTCACTTATTTGGGGTCGAAAATGACGCCACAATCAACAGTTCATTGAACATTCTGGTTTTTGTTCATTCTCAAAAAATACTCATCCCACAAACGCGATTAATCGTTCTTTTAGGAGATGTTAATAAGCTGCTTTTGATAAAAACAACTTTACAACAATTAATGCCTATTTGATTTTGCTACGAGCTCTTCTTTGTTTAAGCACTTCAAGCCCTCTAAGCACTTTTCTTCTCTTTTTCGCTTGCACGCTTAAACTGGCTCTATAATGTCATAACATGACTGTACAATTAACACAAATCTTCGCTACAGCAGATCATAATATCAAGATGTTTAAAAAAAATTGCAATCTTTTTGCAAAATTAGTTTACTTAAAAACTGATTTGTAATCTCATTTCTCAACTGATTTCAAAAATTCATTCAACAAATTAAAGGTTATTTCAAGGCGAGTCCGACAGTGTATAATATGTACAATTAATATTAGTTTTTATACTGATTAAACTGATCTTTAGGACCTGTGGTGCACTTTCTAACTCTTCCAAAAGTGGTAAGCTCAGTAAAAACAGATGACTTTAATACAAAAACGTTATAATAAAGTACTAACAACTACTATTCTTTGAAAGCTTAGGAAATTTCCTTTTCAGCAGTATGTCACTCCAATTACTTGAGGCTAAGGATTAGTTTATAATGGCTGATCAAAACTTGGTTGCCATACATGATGTTTCATTTTTTGTTGTACAATTATCCTACTAGAGCTAACAAACTTGCAATTGTTAAACAAAGTTGGCTCTTTGGTACATTTTGACTACTTTTCCTCACCAGCGTGGTTTTTTGCATTATCTGTGGACGTTTTCAAAAAACTTCATCAAAAACTGAAGTCTCCAAATGTTTATGAAGTGTGGTCTATCGGTTAAAAACACATCAAATTTTAGTGCCTGCAGTTCACAAAAATGCAATTTCTATAAAAACTAAGTCGTTTGGTACATTTTGTCTAATCTTTCTTGAAAGCACGGATCTTTGACATTATCAATCAAATTGTTCAAAAGAATGCAAATTTTAAATGCATTCAAAGCCTATAAATTTTAATATGTAGCCTACTCCAAGCAAAACACTTGGTGATCACCCAAGAAAAAAACGGTGGGGTTAAAGAGGGTCCTTTCTTATCGTTTGCAACAAAATGTAAGTGTTAGGCTACATATGATCTAAATGTTGAACCAGTATTCTTTGTAATTGGACAAGGCTGTCGCAGCAGCCAGCTGATTTGATATTCTTAACCTCGACATTATTAAAGGGGGCACCCGCTATTGCTATAACTGAACTGTGAGTGCTTCGTTTTGAGTTAGTTTGCTCTTTGCATGGCGGTGTTTATGCCAGGGCCAAGGAACATGCACGCAGTCAGAGACACTAGTTCATATTAATTCGCCTACAGTGACGAAGAAGTGGTAAGTAGCCATCCTGATAATAATGGCTCAAAACGCATTGTGAGGTCATAATGTTAAATGCCCTCTCAATGCTTGCCATCATATACCGGAAACAGCAGGAGGCAGCAAAATTATCCACTATCATTTTGATAGCAAACATAAATGGTCAAGCCCATTACTGATATTTGTAATTGCAAGGATATCGGTACAAAACACTAATCTTCATTTAAAAGTAGGGAGGTCTGGATTAGTGACAAAGTTAAATGTAATAAAGTCCCAAATTTAAGAATAGATCAAAATTAAACAACAATACCATCAATCTGTAACACTGGATTGAAAGGGAATGTTTTTGTTTGAAAAGAGCTTAATAGGCACCTATTGCAATAGGTTATAGGACTTAGGGGAAAGACAGGGTCCTTTTTCAAGCTATGGCCGAATTGAAGCAAACAGCGCAGACACAAATCTTAATGTCACCAATATTAATACGAAAGCGGGCCCATTAAGTCGTCGAACATGCCTACCACCAAGCAGCTCATTTCTTTATGAATCAAAACGACCACCATTTGTGCGACGCCATCAACTTTGACTATGTTTCACCTTCCCCTCTTACATTTTTAAAAATTACGAATGGTAGTTTGTGTTACCGTTCTTTATTTTTAAATATTTCCAGTCTTAGTTTATAAACCAACATGATCACCATTACATGTACAGGAACTATGGCTTATATTTATTAAATCATTTTGTTGTGGCTCTAATAAATGTTTGTACGGTGAAGTTGGCGCAGCTGCATTAATTGATACGTTTGAATCGGCACGGGTGATAATTTGGCCTACTTGAGAGAAAAATGCTTTCATTTTGCTTGACAATAGCTATATAGAGCTACCGGAATCAAACCTGAAAATTTGGGAAAACCAAGAACTCATTTAACGTCTATGAGAATACCTAAGCAACTTTCTAAACGTGACCACTTCCCATTAAAAGTATACTTTTTCGCCATTATTTATCTAAATTTTCAAAAACATTTATTAAAATGAAGACCTAAGATTTTTAAATATAGCCTACCTGTCAAAATCTCTAACAGTTTTGATGTCTTGGCTTCACAATATTGTAATTTCTACAAAACCTTAAGCCATTTGCTACATATTCACTATTCTTCGTCAAAAACATAATTCATTAGCATTATCTATCAAAGTTTTCAAAAAGATTCATGTAAATCGCCCTCCTACTCCAAAACATTTAAATTATGCTTACTTGCACTTTGTAAAATGAACCTACAAAACTTTTTTGAATCGGTGGCTGCTTCAAGTAAGCAAGTTCACTTCCTCAATACCAACAGGGCAAGCAAGACTTAGCCGGGAACCCCAGAAACCTGGGAAGAAATAGATTGGCTACGTGCAACCCTTTATCATGCTTTTTTAGATTTGATAAATTTTCTTTAGAGAACAATATTTTCCATTTTGGAACGAGAATTAGCTATGTTAAAGAAACATTAACTTTTCATTACTTTTCTCACAGTAACCCCTGTTCATAACGTCGACATTACTGATGAGCGTTGCAACATTAATTGTATCTCTTTGGGTTAGTTTGTTTTTATCCTGGCTGCATTTATGCCAGGACCAAGCGGCATGCGCCCATCCAGGAGCTTTAGGTTGTACCGCTAGGCATACAATTACAAAAAAGTGATAAGTAGTGGTCCTAATATCTAACACTAGAAATTCCCTCGCAAGCATGCCGCACAAGAAGCAACACGAAGATCCGGACTAAGGTTATCATTTATGCTAGGGGGTTTTTACGAAGTCATAAAATATGCATACCACCAAGTAACTGATTTGTGTTATCGCAAAACAAAAGCCATTACGGCGTTCATTTTCTACATTGTGTTTCTTCTCCTACACATATTTGAAGGAACGGATAGACTTTGTAAAATGATAGAGAGTTTCTAAGACAGCTCTTAATTGAAAGCAATTGCACTGCGATCGGGATTTGGGGGATTGGGGCGATACCCCATTAGTACCAATTTATCGCTTGTGTTTTTAAAAACAATTTGGTTAAAGTCGGCAGAATCAATGTTACTAACCGGAAATAACTAACTGGTCGTCCTACCGGGTGACGTCGGCAGAGCCTGCTAGTATTAAATAATAACGCAGAAGTGGAAACAAATTTTACTGAATTTGAACTGTAAAGCGAAGAGGAAGAAGAACACAAAAATAGTGAGTGGAAAGACGGTGAAGTGCAAAAGTGGGGATTGGAAACGTAATTGAGCGAAAAGTAGCAAAAGGAAAGACTGAAAACGAAAATTTATTCACAAGCGCTAAGGTGGGTAACGAGCAATGGGGAATAAAAAGGCGAAAGCCTAAAGATGGTACACCACAAAAGCGAACAGTAGAAAGGTAGAAGAAGAAGAAGAAGAAGAAAGGTGAACAGGCGTGAAGTAACAAGAGAAAGAACTAAAGCCCAGAAGTAGTAAGTGGAAAGAATGGAAAGAAAACGGAGAAAATGTCGTAAAAAAAATAATTATTATAAAAATTAAGCTCAGAATCACTTAGTTTTGGCCAAAATTGGATCATTAATAATCATTTCCGCCTGTAATCATAAGATCCATTTGCTTTCCAATATTCTAACCAACTACGTGTAAGTTACCTCAATTTTTTTCATAACATATCTAGTAGTTAGCGTTTTGTTTGCAGTGGTGGATATAGGAAGCTGTTTCTTCATTGCATAAAGAACAGAAAGTTCCAAGTGTAACGATGTCTGTTTCAACAAATTGGAAAACAATTCGTCCTACTCAGAACTTCCGTGATATGGCAAAACCTCACACCAACTACTCAGATGTCACAACCATCCGTGGTTTTTTCGTTTACGTGAAGCTACTGATCATCAAACGTGAAAAGAGAATTATTGTTTGTACAGTTAACAGATTCAAGGCAAAGCTGAAAAAAAAGTTGGCTCAGTTGTTTCCTTGTTGAGTCATAATAAATGACAACAAAGTCAATATTCTCAATAACATGACTTTTGCAGTTATCAGGTTTTGCCATATCACGGCAGAGCAATTGAAGCAAACTTTGCATTTAGCGACTTGAACTGTAAAAATAAGAAACTTGAATGAATGAGTCGTAGTTTTAAAGAACTAACCATATCTTTTTGATTGAATAAGAGACAAAAGGGAGTGAAGCACCCTTGCAATTTTTCAACCCATCTTGAAACTTTTTCAGTAAAAACAAAAAATCTTCAAAAAAAAGAAAAATTTTATCGGGACTGACCTCCTTCGATGTTTTCACAAAACAAACACGCTATAGCTCCTCTCATAAATTGGTTCATGTACCACTGAATAACATCTGTGACCACAAAGGCTACTTTTAATCAAAACTGTGAAATAGTATTGGGAGGCAGGGGGTTCATTTAAACGCGCTATCAGGCGATCAGTCACGTTTGTAGTGACAACTGTGAGATTCTTTTTTTGAGAACTCAATGTGGTCTGTGTTCTTGTATTTGTGGCTCGTAACATGCTGATTTTGTTTTTTCTCTACATTCGCGCTACATCGTGTAGATCCTAATCTTGCGTGGCCAGCTGTACGGATTGGT
Source organism: Trididemnum clinides (assembly GCA_963675345.1). Classification (NCBI taxonomy): domain Eukaryota; kingdom Metazoa; phylum Chordata; class Ascidiacea; order Aplousobranchia; family Didemnidae; genus Trididemnum; species Trididemnum clinides. Next base: position 32,047,423 of record OY776299.1, on the reverse strand, counting down.
ATCAGAGGTTGAAGATTTTTACATTTTTAGAAGTACATCTAAAATTTTTCTATACATTGATTCAAAGCTCTCTTCCTCCTCCAGGATGTTTTGAGTATTTGTGGTGTTTTTTTGTTAGCATGCAAACAGCTCAGCTATTAATGACAGAGCAAAATTTCCGCCAACAAGCTACCTTTATTGTCGAGTGTTTTTTGCACATTAGCGCATACGATTCTTGGCGCAAAAAATGCGTTGTAAGATTTTGTGATGATTCATTTGTTTGATATGTGAGGAAGGTGAAGTTAACTCAGCAAAGACAGAATTTTGGTTCCTCCAATAAAAATATGGAGTAGCTTATGTTTACTTGCAGTAATGATCTGGGGAAACAATTTGTTACTTTTGTTGTGTCACAATTACTTGCTGATTGATCAGTTTTGTTTTTTATGGCGTCATAACCTCTTTGCATGCTTGAATGTGAAAAGGTCATACAATTGAAAAATTATTTAGGTTTTTTTCACATTGGAAAACGTCGCCAAATACGTGTTAAAAGAGAGTGTGACGTTAATAAGGTTGGAAGAGGAGTTAAAACGATCAAATTCCTGGATATGTACTTGTAAGGTAAAACGTATGCAAAGTTGCTGGCTAAAAAATTACTAAATGTTCAGTGTTCATCAAATCATTTGTAATGTTTCTGCGACACAAACATAGGGAATGTAAAATATTATTCTAGGTGTGACTGCCTTGAATGTTTACTTGATTGCACACAAAAAGCTGTACATGATAATCGTCAATAAAAAAAACGTAACGATCCAAAATGCATGCACGAATGACCAATGTACTCATGATAATACTATAGTGACGTAGACAAGATAACAAAGGGAGATCTCCTTCCTTAAACCTGCCAAATGTTGGACTTGCACAGCACTAAACAGTGATGACGTCTTCATTTGGTGACACAACCAACTTTAAGTGGAGCGGGGCGTTGTGAAAATAACTGGAATAACTCTTTAATCCCATTTAAGAAAAATGCAGAAAGAAATCTGATAATCAAGTCAGTGAGGAAAAGCATCCATTTTAAGCTAGTCATAGATGCAGCTGCGGTTTAGGTTCTCCACAAAACTGAGGTATAATATTGATAAGTATTGGGTAACATACAATGATTTCTTACAGCTTGTTGAGTAAGTGAATTTTTTGTATTTGACACACGTTGACGACCACTAGCGGTTACCAACCAAGAATTTATGTTGCCACCAAAGAGCAACAAAATCAAATCAAAATTTGCCCAAAACAAACCTACGAAGCAAAATTTTCCAGGGCGTGCATAATTTTTTGAATAGATTGCGAGACCAGTGCCACAAATTCAGCAATAAGTGATATATGACGCATTATAAGACAATTTGATTATTTGTGTTTTGAATGCTGTTTGCTATGAAATGTATTTATCTCGTGCAACTATTGCGAATAACCAAGGTCTTAGCTAGGGGGGTATCTATTCCAAATTTTTTTAGACTCGATTCCTATATCGTGTCATTTTTAAGTGCAGTAAAATAGCAAAAATTTTTATCTCCTGTGGCGAGATCGCATATAAGGGTTATCATTACGTGTATTGCTTTCTTTTGACTTTCACCAAAACTTTATGTTTCATTTACTTCCTTAGAATTTGTTACAACCAAAAACTGAATTACTAAATTTATTTGTTTAAAACGGTTAGCTTGTATATTGGTTCCACAAGCCGTTTTGCACAATCTTTTGCTCAAAGTACGGATTAGCTCATCATAATAGTTGCTTAAATTTCCTCTTTCATGTTGTCGAGAAGGTATGGAAAAATTTGGCTCCTCAAATATTTTTCTGGCAACACCCTTACAAATGGAAAATCTTTGCATCCCATACTGAAATTTCATAAGCAAAACAACTGCGTTAAAAACTAGATTTCAAAATTAATCCAGGCGCGTCACTAGCTTTAATTGAGGCTCTGAGGACCAGAAGCACCTTTCAGGTGATTTGAGCAGCTAGAGATGTGGGGTGTACACGATCCGAACCGAGTAGCCACTTGAAGACGCCTGCACTTTTTGACAGAAATAAACAAAATTTTAGCTGTGTCTGAGCACGGAATTCCAGCATCGACATCTATAATTTGCTTGATCGGAAATGGGGCTGCAGTTTTTATTTTCGCACAGGCGACCAAAATCCACACCTCGCCGTTGGTTCTGAATATCTCACGCTCGGGAAAAATCAAGAAGATCCAAAAAGGATAAATATCTTCCCTCATTTTTAGAAAATTTTGCCTCCATAATAAGCCTTGGTAGCACAGACATAGTTTGGGGGTCAAACGAGCCAAGTGATTTTATTGTTTAATTTTGAAAATTTGCTGATGGAGACGCGAAGTTTTTTAAACCTCATGTGAAAAGAGTTGCCACATATTTTATGAGGCACGTTGTACTACCTGGCTACTTGAGGGCACTACTTGACACTACTTAATGGTGTAATTGATCCCACCTCCATAGATTAATAAGCTAAAGGGTTTTACGTTCAAATACCGAAATTCGCCCATGCAGACGGGTTACTTCGGTGGCCGAATGGCTAAAGCAGTATTCCCCGTTAGAATGCCGCGTTACCAAATATCCGAGTTTACATCCCAGGGTAGCTGGTGCGGATCGTTGGTATAAATCTCACTCAAAGTCAGTTTTTACTGATGCTGTTGTATGGTAGTGATGAGTCGACTGATTTCATTAAGGCTAACATCTTAATCGAGGTTTGATCTAGGTTCTCGATGGATCGCTCTCCCATCAACCCTAATCAATGCAATCTGAAATACAGCATATCGTGACCCCCTGCTCTAGCTTGGTGGTCTGATTGGCCAATTTTGCGGATTATTACTTAATTCTTAAATCAAAATAGGCCCACTTAATTTGCAATGCAGTAAATTAAATTTTCCTATCAATTATTTTTACACCACCATCTTGAACACGTGCGTACATTGTCTTATGCGAGCAATTCTTTTCCAAATGGATCCCCAAATAAACTTGTAAAGCACGTTATTACGTTGCTGCAAAAATTGATTTGAAATGATGCAAGGTAGGATTCTCTACTTTATATGTAAGTTGAGGTAGAATAAAGCTTTAAATAATAGTGACTTTACCTAACAAGCTGATTAATATTCCAAATAGGTTTTATGTCACGTACAGCAGTTTTAAAGTTTTATTAAAACAAAAATGTATCATTTCCAATTTAATGTTTTACAGGTATGAAGATACTGCTGTGGAATAAGGATTTAAGGGCTTAAGACAAGAATTCATGATGGCATCCCCAAGTGCCTGAGTTCTAAATGAAGACCAAATACGCTCGGCAGGGTTGCCACTTTGATCTATGCTAAAATATCCAGAATCTCTTTATAATATAGCTAGAAATAGCTAGATTTATCAAAAAATAATCTGGGAAATTAGCAAAGTATGAAAATGACTAACTTGCAATAAAAACAACAATTCAGATAATAATTACTAACCTTTAATTAAAAATTAAACTGGGTTTCTTCCTTGTCTTTACTTTTTCTGCTAAAATAGCCAGAAAATATGTTGATCTCTATAAAAAAAGCCCAAAATATAAATCTACACGAGAGGTGATCTCCAAAAAAGAAAAAAGAAAGATCATTACCTTTCTCGCGATCAAATATTAACGAAATCGTTCGTTACTTTTTAACGAACCGTTATTTTTCGGACACCTCTATTTCAAACATGGAATGAACGGTCTGCACTGTTGCCAAATTTAAAGTTTTAACTTTCAACTCAGCATTGACGATATTAGCTAGAAACTATCTTAGATATCAAAAAACTTTTCAGTTTTATAGCCATTATGCAGAATACCAAATTTACTATCTGGCTCGAACAAAAGTTATCTAGAACTAGCTATAAAATAGCTAGAGTTGCAACCATGACGCCTGGATACAGTCGAAGTTCGGATGATGACCCTTTTCTTCTTTTTAAGAACACAATTGCGGAGGGCTGAAAAAGACCTTCTCCCAATCCAATGCAGTGCTATGACAATTCTTTGTTTTTGTCGGGGATCTACTTAATGAAGACCTAATGTTTAGGGATTACATATTTTACTAACTAAAGTTTGGATGTCTCTGAAAAAGGGGCCTTCATATTCTCCAAATGAGGGATCCTGAAAACGGACTCCGAGGCAGATGTCTCACCCAAAATCCCGCATTGTCCAGACACCCAAGTACTTTAGGCATGTGGTAGGCTGCATCAATCTCGTATTGTGAAACGATTTTACGCTTTCTTGCCGTTTCCAGCCGACAGAAGAGGTTGTGATTTTGATAAATTAATCTGACAATCTGAAGAAAAGGAAAATTCCTTTAGTATGGCAACCACCATTTTAAATAGGTTGTAAAAACCGATTAAAAAAATTAAGTTGTCATCCGCAAACATTGATACCATTAGAACATCATTTGCAATTATAAGACCTGTAAATTTTTTTCTAAGATAAAGGTTTTAATCAGACCCTCATACATAGAATAAAAATGGTCGGTAATAAAAGGTCTCCTTGGCAGATACTTTTTGAAACATCAAAAAGGGGAAAAATAGTTATTATTTAACATGCAGCATTTTCTGGTTTTATAGATAGTCTTTATTTATTTTAAGAAATTGGCACCAAATCGGTAACCACTTACAACTTCAAAAATGAATTTCTATTCCAAGCAATCAAAAGCTTAGCACATATCAAATAAAAGCATTGCCCTATGTATTTTTTTCGTTATCCAGGTGGTCGATGAAATCAAATAACAATCGTATATTTTGAACATTGTATCTGCCTAATCTTCCCCAAGTGACTTTGAAACAAAAATATTTATATGATTTGCCTGTTACTACTCATGAATGTAAACGGGTCAATAACAAATCACCTAGATTGTATGGGTTTTCTACAGAATTTTACAATGTACACTTGACCCTTGTTTTTCTGGACCTCGTTAATCCGGATTTTGGTTTATCCGTACAATGAGTCTGGACAACCGACAAATGAATTCAAAAAAAGCGCACCTCGCGTACTGCCAGAAATGCCAGATTTGTGGCTACCGACACTCTTAAACATCTTGTTTTGTCCGGTGTCAGTAAAAAATTCTGCCATTTCATACAAAAACACAACCTGAGTGAAGGAAAGATTATATCATTTTATAAATGACATATTTATTATATAGTATATACTCATATTTGCATTGCAGAAATACATTTGTATTATCCCGACTTTTTCATTATCCGGACAGGTTCCTGCACCATCTTGTCCGGAAAAACGAGTTTCGCGTGCATGTTGAAAAGAAGCAAATAACCTATTTATGCAGTGCATCACATTTAGCGAATTATCAGATCATCTTTACCATACGCAATGTCAAAAGGTTATCACATTGATCTCCAAGTCGAGTAAAGATGATTTATTAAGTAGTATCTATGATTCTATCATCGCATTGAATTGTGATTAAAAAATTATCTCAAAAGTTTTAATACAGTAAACCTCGTTTTTAATGGACTCGAATATAATGGAAAATTGTATATAACGAACCAAATTTTGTGTCCGGATGTTCTCCTATTGATTTTAGTGTATTTCAACTTTGTCTATAACGAATCCGTTATTCTATATAACTGACCAATTTTTCAGTTTCGTTGAGATAATACAACGTAAACTAACTCGCCTATTTCATTCTTCACCAAAGAAAATTGCAACTTGTTGTAAAGTTGTGACAGAACAATAGCGACTGCTTATGAGACCGATGTGAGTCTGATGTTAAATGCCTTTCTCTCAATTTTCACTCGAGTTAATAATCTTTGAAGAGTTCAGTCAAACTTCAGTGAATTGTAAGCTACAGTGGAAGGTCGTTTTGGCGAAAAGAAAAGCCAGAACTTAGGAAGAAAAATTGAAAATTTTGAAGTTTGTAGAAAACTATCCTTTAATGAAAACTGTGACATAGCAGAAAAAGTTAGTATAAAGAAACAAGCACTTAGCAATATGGTAAAAAACTCTGAAAAGATAAAAGCCAACATGGAAACAAGAAAAAGACAGTCATCTTGCCTAAAGCGCGTTCGATTAGTTAACTACTGAGACGTTGACACAGCAATGGTAACTTGGTTCCATCAACATTTAGTAAACCCTGAACTGACAATTGACGGAATAATACTTTACAGAAAAGCGAATCATTTTGAGCAAGTATAGTTGGGCATAATAAGCTTGTATAGTGGAGCATAATGAGCCTGTATAGCGAGCATCGGATCAATTTCGTATATGACGGATTACGCATATAACGGACAAATATCGCTGGCTCCGATCTGTCCGTTATTTACGAGGTTTACTGTAATCGTATCCTACCGTTGTTGAAAAAATTGATTGGGCTGTTTACATGGTTGATTAGCACTAGAAGGCAAACTTCGTTCAGCGCTGACAAAAGCATTTTACATTTATTTTACAAATAAAATTAATCAACAAAAATTTATTTTACTTGATATTATGTTATTATAAGATAAATACGCTCATTTACTCTGGTGGCTAAGCGGCGTGTGCTCAACCGATGTATGAATAGTTTGAGAGTAAATTTAGCTACCAAATTATAGCACATACCACAGACACATTATACCACATTATACACATATTGTATATACTTTTAAAACTTTAAAGTGATAAATTGTAAAGTAAAGGTCCAAAATCACTGGCATTAGTCAATTTGCCAAGCTTTGCACGTTATTCATCTTTAATATAAATGGAATGTATCTAAAGAGAAAATGAAGCTCGCAATTGTCTTAAAATGTAAATCTGTTCCAGTAGTTTAAGGATATTTGAAACGGCTTTGATAAAGGTTGCTCATACCTAAGCTAAACAATCCGAGAATTCATTTTGCAAGAAAACAAAATAGGTAACTCTAAAATGCAGAAATATGGAAACACGGAAATCACCTAGTAAGCTACACAACTAGTAGAAAAGCAGAAATTTATCAAAATCAAATGACTGATTTTTAGATTTAATTATTAAATACCAAGATAGATAGTTTAACTTGATTTAATTATCTAACTTTACAAATTTGGGTGACTGAAGTTTTGGTTCTTAATCTTTTATCAACTTCTGTAAATTTTTATAGTATTCCGTAATTTTGCATTTTTGTAATTTTGGGTTGCCTAACAAAATGTTTTTTCTTGTGTTTTTGCTCAAAATGAAAATTCCATAATGCTTTAAATTTCGTGACGTTGTCGTCGTGAGGTGTTGGGCTGGGTGCCATTTGTTATCAGATGGGAGCAAGTTGAGCTCTCAGAGCGTTACATTATATGCACCACCGCCGAGCAAAGCAATATACCTAAACATCAAATGCTACAGAAAGCGTTCCTGAGAAATGGATACAATTATAGCGCATAAATTCCGCGTACAATCAGCTTTAGGGTTTGGGTTAGTATAACCGTTGGAGTGAGGTTGTAGTGATTTTGTGAAAGACCACTTTTGGCTCATTTCACTCCTTTTTTTATCATAACTGTGTAGACTTTGTGTCATAAATTATGGTAATTAATTAATTAATTAATTTTTGTGAAAAATCTCTTGAATTTAACCGCACTCTGTCCACCAGTCCCTTTAGTGAGATTGGGCGACCATAACTTGGAACTGTTTAGCTCCACAACCTGTCTGCCACATAAAGATTGAGGCATTTTGTTAAGTGCCTGACCAAGGACACAACAAGCAAGCTTTCCAGTTACCCTATTCCTTTTTGTGCTGAGCGGCAAGCAGGAAAGATGTGAATATTATTTTAAATCTTATGGTAGGACTCGACAAGGGAAATAAACTTGAGAATACCGACCGTGCGGCAGACCATCTAATCACTATGTTACCGCGCAGGCGGTTAGGGTTAAGGTCAGGAATGGGGTTGGTTGGGGCTTGGGGTAGAAGGTGGGGTAAGTTATGGCAAGGGTTGGTCCGCGGAATTTTCTCGTTTTACCGCTAACCCCAAGCGAAACCGGCGATTGCGTCAAGAGATCATGTTTTGAGTTTAAACAACGGCTGGCACCGATGGCAGCGATTTACATGAATAACTGTTGACCTGGAAACAGTAAATTCATTTCACATTCTTTGAAACCACCCGCTCACCGAAACTGAAGTAATGTTTTGGACCAAAATATGGCGGGAATTTTTTTGTCATTAGCAGATGATCGAGGCTAATTTAGATTATTTAAGCAAGATTTCTTTTGTTTGATTGAAAATTAAAAAAATTAATTGCGTTTTTCAATTGGTTTCTAATTTGTTTGTTAAAAATTTTTCATTGAATAAAAAACGTTTTCTAAACCAACAATACCGTGATTATGGCGAAAAACAATAATTGCAAAAATCATGATTTTGAGACTATTGACTTTGTTGCAATTAATTTTAATTCAACAAGGAAAAACTGAACCATTTTTTTCGGTTTTGCCTTGAATCTGTTAACTGTACGAATATTAATAGTTTCTTTGGTTTTGCTGATCAGTAACTTCACATACACGAAAAAAATGGAGGTTTATGATATCTGATTACTTGTTGTTAGGTTTTGCAATATCACGGCAAAATATCGTGCGATGGAAGAAGATGAAACGGCACTTGTCAAATTTATGCACTTCAGGAGTAAACAATTGGGGTCTTTTGACAATTCTCAGCAAAAAAATATTACATACGTTAGGGCCAATGCCATTTCGTGTTAAATTAGCAGGGCAATACCTAAGAACCAAAATAGAACAAAATTTACTCTTAAAAAGGCAAAGTGAATGTGAAGCTTCATTTGAGTTCAATTGCGGCTGCAGCTATCGAATATAAAACGTTTCCTTAATATGTAATTTTCGCCCATTATTTTCTTGAGCCAGTATTAGTGGATTGTGAAAGTCAATCGAATCGTTTGGTTTGGATTTCCTCCTAAATGATCTGTAATATAGCTCTTTCCAAATGTAAGAAGGTCTTCCGACCTTGTTTTTAAATTTTGCTTCTTTGCCCAATATAGGTTTTTTCCACACGAGCATTGAAGTTTATACATTGTTTCAGTGAGTTGTAGAAGAGCCTGTTTGTACTTATTTCTAAATAGGTTTTCAATTGTTGATATGTTGTGATTCATCCGAAGGCTAAACTTTGCTTTTGTTTTATTTTCTAAAAACTGTTTGTTTAATTTCTTTTTCAGTTTGCTGTGATGTTTCTCGGATAAAGAGTAAACAAAAAATAGCAATGACTTTTAGATAATCAGTTGCACTATTTTGGTTGACAATGCCAGCAGCGTTTAGCGAAACGTCCTAATTAAAATATGTACAGCAGTATACTGGCTCTGGTTTTTTTTTAAATAAACTACAGTTGGCCCTATTTCATGGCTAAGTTACTCTAGCGGATATCAGTTTGGCACTTTGTCAATGCTAAGTTGCACTAGCGGAAATGCTTTAAATTATAACCTAATAAAGTATTGCACGATTTTTGTTGTTGCTTTTCAAACATTACATACACAAATCATGCTTTTTTTAAAGATTCTGCTTGTAGGGATCAGCAGTGTAGAGAAATGTCATGTTTTCGGCTTTTCCGAACTCCATTTTTATATAGGCATAAGATATGACACACCAGAGACATGATTATGCAATTTTTGTACTACAGTATTATTGAGAGTTTACCGTTGCCAAACTTTCGAGATGTGTGTTTGATTTTCTTGTTTCTCTAATTATCACTGTTTTACAAAGATTGTTAATTATGACTGCTTTTGCTCAATTGTATCACCCACCCATAGATTTTTTCTGCGGCAACTTTGATTCTGCAGTTGTTCCAAAAGTAAATGGAGAATAGGCCTTTTTTTTCACTGCAAGTGGCTTTAAGTGAGACCACGTAGTATTTACTTGTGTGTTTCTTTAATAGATGTACACATAGATTTTCAAGATTTAAAATCTTACGTTTACTAAACTTGTTGATATTTGCGATCTGGAATATTTTTTTCATCAAACATTTTTGAATGATTTTATTCTTGCGTAGATAAAACTTGCTCGTCAATTCTTTGCAATCTTGTCATACGCGCTGAGAAAATGGTTAATTAAAACTCAATAATAGAAAAAAAATATTTAGCTAGCGAATATTGGGGGGTAAGGTAGACGTAGCTTTTGAAGCCTCTCAAACTTTCTGCCATCATTTTCGCTCAATAGATTATGTCTTACGGTTTCCTCGCAATTGGGGGGAGCTAAAATTTAAATCTGCAGGTTTAAAGACTGCAAACAAAGAAAGTTTACATGCAATTTCAAAATTCTGTTCTTTAAAACTCGGGCAATGTAATTAGTTCATTTAATGCCACAATTAATCAACTGTTTGACTTTTTTTTCACGCTTTGTTGTCATGGTAACGCTAATCAGTACAATTGATAGAAAGATCCAAGGATTTCTAAGGACCTGGGCCAGGGATCGTTTTAGGTGGTTCGGATCTTTTAAAGTGTGCTACCTTAAAGCAAGCCACAAAAATTGATTTAGAAGTTGAAAGGTTTATTTTAGGTGCGCTCTCCAATATCAACACAAAATAGATCTACGCCTCAAAAAATGAGAAAATAATTGCTTGCAAAAGGTTGATAAAGATCTTCAACTGGACAAATAGATTGATTAAAGCCGCATACAATACACAATAAGTCTCAACTTTGGTAGCGGGAAAGGATCAGCCTCCAAGCACCCCTGACCTTAACATTTCATTGCTATATCACTTATGATTATGTTGGCATTGACTTAATTTTGTTTATTTGGATTGTCGACTACCTGATATTCTGAAACGCTTACAAATAGGACTCGCTAACGGCTAAGCGCTTTTTTATGTTAATACGACCATTGTTTTCTTTTGAACCCATAAAAAGACAAAATTATGATTTTTGCGATAAAAGTTGCGAGTACGGTTTACTCTGCTCTTTCTGCAAAAGAGCGTTAGAACAACTGCGTTTTTAAGCAGCGGATGCTCACCTTTGCAAAAGAATACGTGTCTGCTTGCCTGGCAAAGGTTTTGCCAAAATTTATCTCTGTTTGACAATTTTCCATTACCTAGTTCAATACAACGTTATATAAGGTAACTATTATCATGAACTTTTCTTGATACTTCAAAGCAGTTTGGGATTTAGCGCCGCAACACATTCAAAGAAAGATCTATATTTTTAGCAAATATTAGTAGTACAGTATAGTGTATGACTTTCGACCCCGTTTTTGCGGAACGCTTGCGAAGCGCTCCCACGTCACTTTCGTTGAACTTGTATGACCTTGTTAGTACATGAACTTGGAAGTACATTGTACTAGCATTGTACTAACATAACTTGAACTTGGATGACCTTGTTCTAACATTGTTTGTATATGTTTGAAATTACAACTTGAAAATACATTAAAAATACATCTTGAAATTACATTGAAATTACAATTTGTAATGACATTTGTATGAACTTGTCTGGCACCCCCACTTAAAAATACCGTCACTTCAAAATGTTTAATATTAACTGCGTTTTCAGTCTATGGTTGTTAACTCAAAGATAACATCTCTCTTATTCGGCGTAGAGATAAACAAAAAGCTGTCACGAACGGAAGCACGGAGCTCGCGTTATTCCACCGATCACATGGCGATGAAGGTCAATTTTGTTTGTTTTTTGTTTTGTTCGTTTATGAAAATGATTTGATTTGATGTTGTACCCTCGCTTTATAATACCCCCACTTCAGACGTTCTCCAATTAATATTAATTTCACTTTGGTTTTTAGCTCATTAAACGATCTCGATCTTTTGTCCTACTGCAAGCACAGCTGTTGTTAAGCGGAGACATTAACTTCTACGTCGTGTCTAAAGATAAAAGCCTCTGGTGCTATATCATAAACAAACTTCCTTGCGAGCGAAAGCATCAGTCACACGTAGGCGTTCACGGCTTATTTTAAAAATTGTTGTTATAAAATCATATAGTCTCGTTCTGATCGATTCTTTTTTGATTTATTGTTTTGATCTTATGATCCCCTAGAATGTTGTGTTTTTGCTCTTTTTCTTTTTCTTTCGGCTTATTCCCGATTTGGGGTCGCCACAGCAGATATCTGCATTTTTATAACATGGCATTTGTTTTTACGATCGGATGCCCTTCCTGTCACCAACCCACTCTTCAGAGGAAAAACTGGGCCACCTGTCTTCCACATAAAGGTGGGGGCGTCCCGTTAAGTGTCTTGCCCAACGACACAACAAGCGAGCTTGCCGGCTTGTTCTCCACAACCTCCACTAAATGCTGAGCGCAAAGCAGGGAAGCTGTGAATACCATTTTTGAAAGTCTTTTGGTATGACTCGACAATGGGAATGAACCCCAGGTCTACCGACTGCGAAGCGGACGCTTCCAAAAATCTTCTAAATGCAAAACATTATTTATTTTTGACCTCATAACATTTAAAGAATGAGTTGCAAGCAGCTTAAAATGAGTTGCCGTCTAATTATTGGTCGATAAATTTTATTACAAATTTTTGACTTTATTGACTTCTTCGAACTCTACTAATAACAAAACCTACAACACTGAAATAATTATCTTAAGTTTTTAGGATTTTGATCCAAGTAATGTACATGCACCAAAAATAATACTGGATCGTCTACAATCCAGACAGTGTATAAAATGACGAAATACTGGAGCGTAAAAAGGTAAGTACAGAAAACAGCACACATGAATGCACATTAACGAGCAATGTAATAACTACTACACATCTGATAAATAAAAATTTATAAAATCTACAGCTATCCAACTGTCACACTGTAATCCAACAAAGAAAAAAAAGAGTCGGTTTTACGTCATTCTTCCTGCATTCCGCAGGCTCCGACTTGCTGATTCAATGCATTTTTACCACAACACACTCGCTTTCGAAACAGACTTCGTACTGGAGCAACGTAGCACTTTCAATTCCGGATGCCTTTCTGACGAATACCAGTGGTGTTTCCAAAGAGTTTTGAACTCCAGATCTTTCGCTCTGAAGCCCGTAACGATACCACTTGACCAAGGTTTTTGCAATCTGTTGATCAATTTTGCAGCATCATAGTAATGAAGCGGTTTAGGGGATAAAGTCGTTGAGCATCTTTATTAGCAGATGCGCAAGTCTACCTAAACAAAAGTGCAAAAAACCTCGACTCGTTGAGGGATAGGAACATGCAAATTATCTGCCTGTTTGCAAAATTATTTAATAAAACATTCAAACATCCAAAGTCTTTTTTAAGTGAGCAAAACGAATTTCAAACCTTGTTTCAATTTCCCATATATTGAATCTACAAGGTTAAACCGCACAACCATGAAGGTCATTGCAATTATGAAACGGCGATCCAATCCACTCGACATTATGTCGCTAGCATTACAAGTTCAAAAATAATATATTTTGAAAAACAAATATTCAATCTTTCCAGAGAGTTTTCTTGATCAGGGCGTGAAGCTGATAAGGAAAAAAAATCCTGCAACTCTTTGCTAAATGAAACATACAAAAAGTTGCTTAACTACCGCTTAATATACTTACGTTTAAAGGGGAAGGGCGGGGGGGGGGTGATCAATTCGAAAATGTTTTCACCTAACCTTGAAATAAAGCATGGCATTATGCCATAAATGCACACAAGAATAATATTACCTATAGCAACTTAAAATACTATTCTGCAACAAACTAACATTTAAAAACTATTATGCTACATTTTTAAAAGCCAAGAAGTACTACATATACAAAGGTATTACAATCAACCATCCTAAGTGCAGCCACTTATACGGCCACGTCATATTGCTTTTTCATTAGATATTTGTACCAAGCTTTCTCTGTTTTAGCAGCGTCTTGACATGTTTTATTCGACATGCATTCATGTTTTAAAGCAAAGCCTGCCATTTTTACACCTTTGGGGATGTAAGTACGGAAGTCTGCATTCTCTATAGCTGAAGTTGACACCAAGCTTTTATCCACACAGCTTTCCTGCAGTTTCGAGTTTAATTTCTGCAGTTCAACAACTTCTTTCGCCATTTTTTCCCTTCCATAAGCTTCAACTCGCTTCAAAAATGTGTGGTTGAAAAAATCGAACACTGCAGCATCAGCCTTGTGCCATTTCCGTATTTTTGAACGCATTTTGTTGTCCACAATTATGGATTTATTTAATCTCGCGTTTAGGCGTAAATACCTAACTTCGTTCAACTTCACACCAAGCAAATCTTTCAATAAAACGATGGATTCTTCAAAATAGTCATTGATAAGAACTAGATCGTAAAGGTTTTGCATTCTTGCAATGGCCTGTTGGATGTAAGTATCGTCATCTTGCAGATTGTCAAACCCAAGATGGAAAAAAATTCCATTTTTGCCGAACCACCACAATTGTTTATCTTTCGGACCATTGAAGTATCTTTTAGGATTACTGAGCCATGTTTTCAAGCCTTTTGTGGTTTGTGAAACTTTTTGTAATGATAAAGAGGCTTCTCTGAAGTAATCAAATATACTTGCAAATAACTCTCCTGGTTCTCGAAGAATAGTGACGTATTTTGTGTTTTTTGGAATTACTGAAGCAACTTGCTCTTCATCAAAGCGCATGTGATGACAGAGAATGTTTATTTCATGATCTGACTTTTGCAGAAACTCTTTGCGAAACTTGAAACCACTCCTATACTTGAACAAAAAACTTCCCTTACGAGGCAAGCCCACAGATAAGTTATGTCGCTCAGCATATCTTAATAGAATATTTTGAACTGTTGAACTTCCTGTTTTGTGAGTTTTGACAAACACAACGTTTGGAATTACAGAAACATTATGATTAACTACACCAAATGGCTTCAGTATCTCCGAGAAATTAGTCTGAAGGTGATTACTTCGAGAAGAAACAAAAATTTTATTTTTCAAGTTTTTTTCTTCTACCAGTATGTTTTGTTCCCAGTGTCTCTCAACCCAGATTCCAAAAGCAAAAACAAAGACCAAGAGGAATACGCGACATATGGAACATCCAAATTTGCTCATTTCTTTCTTTTACGAGACACAGCATGCCAAAACGTGGACCAACCACTGGCAGCCCAATTATTGCCGTATTGCAATCGTTATGCTACAGATCAGTTGACTGCCATAATTTAATCTTTTAAACATGATGTTTGTCTGCATTGCCACCACACACAGAATTAATCTACTGAGATATTTACGAATTATAGAACAGACTTTAAATGCAACGAATTAGTACTTTAACTGAAAAAATGATTTTCCTACCGAGGCTTGTATCAGCTTTTGCTGCACAAGAATAGAAAGATTATGTGCCCTTTGCTCTTCTAGATGTGTTTATTGGAGATAGTTTCTTTTACTGATAGGGTTATTTTGACATCAGTTCTGCAGTTAAAAGGGTCTTTATATCGATTCTAGTAGATAGATGTAGACAATGGATTCAGTCTTATTACAATACAATCTTGGAGGAATAACATCTTAAAAATGCAGCATAGATTTCAAAACAGTTACCAAAGTGATAAACGGCAGATGTTGAATGGCAATGGGAAAAGTTTGCATCCTAATCACTAATTGCAAACTTACAAAAGAAAATAATTTAACAACTTTGGTACAACGAGTAGTTAAGAACTAGCAGCAGATACAATTTTGGAGGAGTAGTGATTTTATAATAGTTGCCTGTGTGATGAATGGCAGGCAGATGTTTAAATGGCAATGAGAAAAGTTTGCATGTTTACCACTAGCTGAAAACTTACAGAAGAAAATAATTTGACAACTTTAGTACAATGAGTAGTTCAGTAGAACTGCAATCTTGGAGGAGTAGAGGTTTCATTATAGCTACCAGTGTGATGAAAGACAAATGTTTGAATGGCAATGAGAAAAATCTGCTCGTTCATCACAAGTTGTAAGCTTACAGAAGAAAATAACATACAACCAACAGTTTTCTAGATTATACAGACTTGCCGGAGAATAACCGCATGCAGTGGAGCGACGTTATGAGATCTTGAGTTTACTTCCAGAAGAGGTGACGCTTGGTGAAAGGAAAAATATTAAATTTGATACAATTTCAATCAAAAACTTGTACCGCTAGCCGTTAGTTTTACACTTTCGTGGAAGAAAATTTCAGTAGCTTGAGCAGACCTTTGGATGAAATGTAGATAAGATTGCTTCACATATGACAGTAAGATCGTAAAATTGTTAGTGCAATTCCACAGTAGGAACATTCTGTGATGTTAAAAAGGAAAGATCAGAGCAATGAGGTTTGTTTAAGTAGTAGTAGTAGTAGTAGTAGTAGTAGTAGTAGTAGTAGTAGTAGTAGTAGTAGTAATAGTAGTAATAGTAGTAGTAGTAGTAGTAGTGGGAGTAGTTCAGTTTTTATCCGGTGTTGCCCCCTTAGCAGAGATGGTCGAATCCACCCATTCCTTCTGCAATTGCTCGCACTCCGTCTCTCCACTTGTCTCGATTCGGGGCATCCTCCTTCTTCAAACCAATGTTTTTGGTTTCCTCCTCCACTTGCTTCTTCCAGGTTTTCTTCAGTCGTCCTCGCTTTTTATTGCCAGTCACTTCAAGATTCAGAACAACCCTCAAAACACTATTGTCATCCCTCCGCAGCACATGTCCGTACCATCTAACTTCATTTGCTGTTGCTAACCGGTCTATAGTTTCCTTCAATCCTAGCATATCCATCTGTTCTTTAGTCGTTTTTCTGTCAATAACTTTCTAACCGCACATGGCTCTCACTATAACTCTCTTCTTTTTCCTTAAAATTGCTTTTTCATTTTCTTTTAAACACCATGCCTCGCTTAAATCACTACTGATACTTTACATTGTAAAACCAAGAAGATTTAGCTTTAATTGTGTGCAAATCGTTTTTTACTTGTAAACATTCACCACGCATCGAATTTACATTCACTTTTCATATGACAACTAGAAAACAAAATTGTATCCTATCATCACACTGCTTTAAGATTTCATCTAAAAATTTGTTTTAAGATTCTAAACGTTTGCTAAAAACCACAAACAGAAAGCGTCATAATTCACAATTTTTTATATCTAATTTACAAAATAAATCTGATTGTGTGTTGTTACCAATTTAATACTCATTACTTTAACAAAAATTTTTAACTAACCGTTAATTTGTAAGTACTTTAGCTTGAGCAAACATACTTGTGTATTGCCATAACTTAAAAGTCAGCTGATTTTCAAAGACTTTTGTTTCGTACAATTAAACTCTTGCACTAAGTTTTGATCTATAAGAAGTTAAAACCATTATTTGTAATTCACAACTTTCAACTAAAATATAACTTCTCTCAGCATATTATCTTCCGTATAGCTAAATCAAGAATCTTACCTAAAACCTCGGAAAATTACATTAACTAATATCTATTATACACTTGTTGTACGTTATCACTGCTGCACAGGTTTGTAATTGCAGATTTTCAAATACGCCAAGTTGATTGATTACAAAATCTCTTACTATCCATTTTTACCAAACAACTTCAATGCTGCTGTATTAACCACAATCCATAAATTAAAAATGTAAAACCTGACCTTGTTGCTAAACATTTTTCTACCAGCTTTCCCAAATCTAATACTCTGTTAGTAGCAAACAAACTCTGATAGTAGCATCCGACATAAACTTACAGTTGTCTTTCTCAGTTGTCTTATCCGTTAGTAATTGCTGTGACTGACACACAAAAGTTTTAATTGTGGTACTATTTCTCGTGAAAGTCTTGACTAACTTTCTTGCAAGCCACTTTTAACGTTTTATCCTTAAAACAAACAATCCTTCCTTACAATCAACTGTTTCAATGCTTTTAACATCTTAAAATCTAAAGATGTGAAGTATTTTCTGAACTTCACCTTGATATCTTCACTGAGTATTGACACACACAAAAAACTGAACTCACGATTCGCTATTTTCAAATTTCATTCAAGTCTTTTACCAAATTTGCAATTTGATACTCATTTGCACCACAAAAGTTTCAAACTTATCGTTTATTTTCAAGAAACACAACTACAATTTCTGATATTGCTGTACATAACTTTGACTAATGTTTTGACCTATCAAAATTATATCGAAGCTTTGTTTTTCACAATGTCATAAACTCTTACTTATTTTACCATCTTGATATAGATTAAATCAACAAAATATCTGCCATTAATTGCTGTAAAAGTTTTATCTGTTCACCCTCATCCAAGATTAAACTCGCTACTTGTACCATTTCAAAGTAACCACAAAATAAAGCTTTTCATAGTTTACCGACAAGAAAAGACTCAAGCTAATCACTGTCAACAGACATACATTCCGCACATACTCACAAACGTGAATCGGATTAGTTTAAAAAATACCCGTTTAGGTAAAAATGTACATAGTACGGTTTATTCTTTTCAATCAAAAGTACTATTTTAGCAATATTTTGTTACGATTATGATAAAAAGTATTGTTCTATATAATTTTTTTTACCAACATGTAACTTTAAAACCCAAATATTTTCATTGCACCCACCAAGCATCAAGTTTTAATTTCTATCACTGCTATACGTAATTGATATGTAAAATATCTAAGTTTTATTCAATTATCTTCTAACTTTATCATCAAATTCACTTCTTTTAAAAATACTCTACACCTCATTGTGCAACAAAGATCAACAACAAGCAATTTGATGTTGCCTAATTTACACCAACTTTTTACGTCAATACACTTGAATTCACATCAAAATTTTATAAATTTGCAATCTACTTATATTCTTTGGTTGAAAATGTTTATGTAGTTACTCTGGAGACTTTAACATTTCTAATAACTTTTTAGATACAAACAAATCATATAATTCACTTGCTAAAATTCCTATCTTCACCAAAAGCTGAACTCGCAACGTTGAGCCAATTAAACAATAATAAAAAGTTTTCTCTGACGTCCTCATGAAATATTTAAGTTGAAGACCACTAAGCTCTAACGCATTGTGTGCGTTCAATGAAACAAATGTACTGTTTTTCAATTTTAAGTTATCAATCATCACAACTCAGTTCAATGGTAAACGAGTGGACTAATATTTTTCAACCATCACGCATTTTTTGCAACACGTAATAAATCTTCTACTTTTGTTGCCGTATACAATTCAAATCAAAAAATTCTGTCCTACAGTGTTTTCAAACTTATATTTTCTTACTGTGCATTCACCTCACCACATTTATTACCTCTGTACGTAGCTGTAAATCAAACCTAATATTTGTAACTTTCGACACTGCATATTATCAAAACAAAGTAATATCAATTTTTGTCAGATTTTAATTCCCTTGCAAAGTTATTTCACGCTTTTATGCAACTAAAAACCAAACTATTGACAATTTAAAATTTTTTCCCATTATGCAACGAACGATTGGCGTGGTAGGGTTAGAGCATTCGTCTCACAGTCATAAGACCTGGTTTTAATTTCCTTGTTGAATAATACCAAAGACTTTTAAAACAGTAATTACAGCTTAGCGCTCAGCATGAAAGCTTTTATTTAGAGAAAAAGCCAACCAGTTTGCTTTTTTTCTTGGAAAAAGTGCTTAGCAAATTGTACACCGCAGATAGGTGGTGGGTTCGAGCAGCTTTGCAGTGTACCAGTCTAATTTAAAGATCTGCAAACATAAACTCATGGACATGAATGAAACTTACATTGCTACTACACGTAATTTGAAATACCACATGTCGAATAGTTTTTCGATCTACACCTAAAACATAAATCATTCTATTGCTACTCTTTATCTCCTATTTTGTTTGTCAATTTTCATTTGTTTGCAGTACAGATTGTCATTGATATCTCTCTAGTCAAATCTTGTTTCAATCAAATATCTCTAGAATATTGTGTAGAAGTTTCAAAACATCCTGGTTACATCAATTTTTGTATGAGAAAAGCTTAATAACTTCCTAGTTTTCAACTCGTGGCTACTAATTTTCTAAAGTAATTGATAACTTTTATTCCATAGCAGATATTGTTCTTACAGCTGAGAAAGTAACTCTACACTTTTTGCATTTTCATTACGCTTTTTGAAGTCATACTACAAATTTGATTGAAATGTGGAATAAATGTGACATAAGTTGGGGTTTTCACGTGATGGTCACATCGAGAAAGATTTCTGCGCATGACAATGCACAGTATACACATGGGTTATTTTGAACAATTACATCAATCTTATTTCTAAATTAATCTTGTTTATTTGTTAATAAGCTCTTAAAGTCCACAGTGTTACCGCGAATGACTTTAATAAATAAAGAGTCATTTTAATTCATAAAACATCTAAAATTTCCAAAGTTTTAGACTTTTGCAAAGCCCTTTTTAAGAATTAAAACCTGTAAATGCGACGTAATAGATTAAATAACTTCAAATGATACTCATAAAGATATACAGTGTGTCCAAAAAGTCGCTGTTTTTTCATTTTTATCTATGTATTTTCCATCATTTTTTCACAAAAAGTCGGTACTGTTCAAAAAAGCCATATATTATACATCATTTTTTCACAAAAAATCGCTACTGTTCAAGATTTTCAAATTTAAATTCCTTATATAGAAATAAATTTCAATGTTATTTGCATTACCATCCATTGAGACAGTGTTATGAATGTATGCATTGATTTTCTAAATTCATTACCTAGATATCTAACATTTTAAATTTACAGCAACGTCTCATTTCCCATGTACGAAATTGATATTTCATACTTTGCAGTTTATTCAGTGAAGACAGTTAAAACATGTAACTACACGGTTGAATATAGAGTTTACGCTGCTTCATTTTACATCGCAAGAGACCAAACTAGACATGTCATGAAGCTTGTTAGAGACAGACTGCATGTAGTGTTAAACCACCAGAACATCGCTTAATCAAGGCTTGGAGTAACAAGTTACTGGAGATTGGTAGCCTGTTTGACGGACCAAAGAGTGGAAGAACAACTGAATGAGAGATGCGATCAATCAAAAAGGAAATGTGAAAATAGCGAATCGTGAGTTCAGTTTTTGTGTGTGTCAATACTCAGTGAAGATATCAAGGTGAAGTTCAGAAAATACTTCACATCTTTAGATTTTAAGATGTTAAAAGCATTGAAACAGTTGATTGTAAGGAAGGATTGTTTGTTTTAAGGATAAAACGTTAAAAGTGGCTTGCAAGAAAGTTAGTCAAGACTTTCACGAGAAATAGTACCACAATTAAAACTTTTGTGTGTCAGTCACAGCAATTACTAACGGATAAGACAACTGAGAAAGACAACTGTAAGTTTATGTCGGATGCTACTATCAGAGTTTGTTTGCTACTAACAGAGTATTAGATTTGGGAAAGCTGGTAGAAAAATGTTTAGCAACAAGGTCAGGTTTTACATTTTTAATTTATGGATTGTGGTTAATACAGCAGCATTGAAGTTGTTTGGTAAAAATGGATAGTAAGAGATTTTGTAATCAATCAACTTGGCGTATTTGAAAATCTGCAATTACAAACCTGTGCAGCAGTGATAACGTACAACAAGTGTATAATAGATATTAGTTAATGTAATTTTCCGAGGTTTTAGGTAAGATTCTTGATTTAGCTATACGGAAGATAATATGCTGAGAGAAGTTATATTTTAGTTGAAAGTTGTGAATTACAAATAATGGTTTTAACTTCTTATAGATCAAAACTTAGTGCAAGAGTTTAATTGTACGAAACAAAAGTCTTTGAAAATCAGCTGACTTTTAAGTTATGGCAATACACAAGTATGTTTGCTCAAGCTAAAGTACTTACAAATTAACGGTTAGTTAAAAATTTTTGTTAAAGTAATGAGTATTAAATTGGTAACAACACACAATCAGATTTATTTTGTAAATTAGATATAAAAAATTGTGAATTATGACGCTTTCTGTTTGTGGTTTTTAGCAAACGTTTAGAATCTTAAAACAAATTTTTAGATGAAATCTTAAAGCAGTGTGATGATAGGATACAATTTTGTTTTCTAGTTGTCATATGAAAAGTGAATGTAAATTCGATGCGTGGTGAATGTTTACAAGTAAAAAACGATTTGCACACAATTAAAGCTAAATCTTCTTGGTTTTACAATGTAAAGTATCAGTAGTGATTTAAGCGAGGCATGGTGTTTAAAAGAAAATGAAAAAGCAATTTTAAGGAAAAAGAAGAGAGTTATAGTGAGAGCCATGTGCGGTTAGAAAGTTATTGACAGAAAAACGACTAAAGAACAGATGGATATGCTAGGATTGAAGGAAACTATAGACCGGTTAGCAACAGCAAATGAAGTTAGATGGTACGGACATGTGCTGCGGAGGGATGACAATAGTGTTTTGAGGGTTGTTCTGAATCTTGAAGTGACTGGCAATAAAAAGCGAGGACGACTGAAGAAAACCTGGAAGAAGCAAGTGGAGGAGGAAACCAAAAACATTGGTTTGAAGAAGGAGGATGCCCCGAATCGAGACAAGTGGAGAGACGGAGTGCGAGCAATTGCAGAAGGAATGGGTGGATTCGACCATCTCTGCTAAGGGGGCAACACCGGATAAAAACTGAACTACTCCCACTACTACTACTACTACTACTATTACTACTATTACTACTACTACTACTACTACTACTACTACTACTACTACTACTACTACTACTACTACTTAAACAAACCTCATTGCTCTGATCTTTCCTTTTTAACATCACAGAATGTTCCTACTGTGGAATTGCACTAACAATTTTACGATCTTACTGTCATATGTGAAGCAATCTTATCTACATTTCATCCAAAGGTCTGCTCAAGCTACTGAAATTTTCTTCCACGAAAGTGTAAAACTAACGGCTAGCGGTACAAGTTTTTGATTGAAATTGTATCAAATTTAATATTTTTCCTTTCACCAAGCGTCACCTCTTCTGGAAGTAAACTCAAGATCTCATAACGTCGCTCCACTGCATGCGGTTATTCTCCGGCAAGTCTGTATAATCTAGAAAACTGTTGGTTGTATGTTATTTTCTTCTGTAAGCTTACAACTTGTGATGAACGAGCAGATTTTTCTCATTGCCATTCAAACATTTGTCTTTCATCACACTGGTAGCTATAATGAAACCTCTACTCCTCCAAGATTGCAGTTCTACTGAACTACTCATTGTACTAAAGTTGTCAAATTATTTTCTTCTGTAAGTTTTCAGCTAGTGGTAAACATGCAAACTTTTCTCATTGCCATTTAAACATCTGCCTGCCATTCATCACACAGGCAACTATTATAAAATCACTACTCCTCCAAGATTGTATCTGCTGCTAGTTCTTAACTACTCGTTGTACTAAAGTTGTTAAATTATTTTCTTTTGTAAGTTTGCAATTAGTGATTAGGATGCAAACTTTTCCCATTGCCATTTAACATCTGCCGTTTATCACACTGGTAACTATTTTGAAATTTATGCTGTATTTTTAAGATGTTATTCCTCCAAGATTGTATTGTAATAAGATTGAATCCGTTGTCTACATCTATCTACTAGAATCGATATAAAGACCCTTTTAACTGCAGAACTGATGTCAAAATAACCCTATCAGTAAAAGAAACTATCTCCAATAAACACATCTAGAAGAGCAAAGACACAACATTCTAGGGGATCATAAGATCAAAACAATAAATCAAAAAAGAATCGATCAGAACGAGACTATATGATTTTATAACAACAATTTTTAAAATAAGCCGTGAACGCCTACGTGCGACTGATGCTTCCGCTCGCAAGGAAGTTTGTTTATGATATAGCACCAAAGGCTTCTATCTTTAGACACGACGTAGAAGTTAATGTCTCCGCTTAACAACAGCTGTGCTTACAATAGGACAAAAGATCGAGATCGTTTAATGAGCTAAAAACCAAAGTGAAATTAATATTAATTGGAGAACGTCTGAAGTGGGGGTATTATAAAGCGAGGGTACAACATCAAATCAAATCAAATCATTTTCATAAACGAACAAAACAAAAAACAAACAAAATTGACCTTCACGCGAGCTCCGTGCTTCCGTTCGTGACAGCTTTTTGTTTATCTCTACGCCGAATAAGAGAGATGCTATCTTTGAGTTAACAACCATAGACTGATAACGCAGTTAATATTAAACATTTTGAAGTGACGGTATTTTTAAGTGGGTGTGCCAGACAAGTTCATACAAATGTCATTACAAATTGTAATTTCAATGTAATTTCAAGATGTATTTTTAATGTATTTTCAAGTTGTAATTTCAAACATATAACAATGTTAGAACAAGGTCATCCAAGTTCAGGTTATGTTAGCACAATGCTAGTACAATGTACTTCCAAGTTTATTTACCAACAAGGTCATACAAGTTCAACGGAAGTGACGTAGGAGCGCTTCGCAAGCGTTCCGAAAAAAAGGGGTCGAAAGTCATACAGTATACTGTACTACTAATATTAAATGCAGCTTTTCGAAAAAAAAATGGTAATGAGGTCAAGAACATGGGTATTTGCGTGAACAGCAATGAAAATTAGTGTGTTTTTGAAATAGTCGATTCTCGTTGCAAAATCAAAAGTACCATCAAAGTCTAGTAGGAAAACGTCAACGATGATAGGCTGAGCCACTATATTTCTCCCAAAAGTTTTTGAAGTCGCTAGCAACGTCTTATTTAACCTGTTTCCAGCAATTTTTTTCGGAAGGAGTTATTCACTGTTAAAATAGCCAATAATTTCACACACTTTATCAGTATATTTTACCGCCGGATTTGTTTGCCCGATATGCGACTGCAGTGACTGTGTAAGTTTGGTCATCACCATCAATACCTGGCGCCCGATACTGCAGCTGTACGCAACAAATTTAATAAAAGTATTAATCAAAGATTGCATTTTTTCTTCATTTTTCGTCTCAATTTCACGTGCAGAACCAAAGATTTAATATACAAAAATTCAAGCCAAAACTCGGTTGATTAAATGAACGGAGTATTATATTTTTTTGCTGAATCAGACAATATTAATGTGTTAGTCATGTCTAAAGCCAATTTTGTTAAATTAATTTTAAGCCTGGTTCTGTACATCAGTTTAACAGAAAATGTATATCATCGTGAGAAGTTTTTGCCGGAAGAAAAGTATTACATTTATTCTCTTTATTTTTATTTCATAAGCAATTACTAGTTCGTAAGCAAAGTACTGCTGAGGGCTAGGACGAAATAAAACCAGAACTAGTTGGGGGAAAACTTTTCTGAAAAAGGTCTTGATACAGGAGATGCCTAAATATTCTTGTACCAGTAATCTTAAGGAACCAAGACCGGTATACAACTTTTGGAGCATAATAGTAAAAGTATGAGGTGAAGATGTAAATGATAAACTTTACATTGGCTACGGTACACATTAACTTGACAAAACTAAAAACTCTACTGTTATATAACTTTGACATAACATATAACGCTGTATTATGTTGTCAGCAATATTTCAATTATCCCGCTGCAACGTTATTGATTTTTGAATCTTACTAAAGAATTCACTTTTTGGCAAAATTGAAAAATCGTCTTCAATGGCGAAATTAAAAAATTGTCAAAACTGCTGTAAAGTCTTTTTGATTGTTGGTACTACGTGGTGTTGCTGCTCATCACGGTGTTTCATTCTGACTGCCTGACATTGGTCATGAGATCAACCATCAAATAGCCTACTGTAACATTACTGTGAAAGCATTATTCCAATTTCGAGCGAGACATAATAACTCTTATATTTTGTAACATTGCCATGTATGGCGGGCGACCTTGCGAGATACGAACTTTAGATCATTGATGTTTTGCTGAAATCATCTGGGTGCTCATAACATTCTCGTTCTGTTCGTACGCTCGTTGTTGTACTGTGTATCGTTGCTGTAAATCATTCGTTGGCCTAAAACTGGTCATAAAAGAAAAACGATAGTTACATAACATGCTGCAACAATACTGGGTGACTAAGGCGTATGGCCAGGCGTGGTTCCGTCTGACGTGCGGCGGAGTGACCTAGTAAACAAGCATATGAAGAGAGGTATTGTTTATTTCAATTATTAGAAAAATTTCAAATTTAATTTCAAATTCAATTCAATTAAATTCGCTTTAAGACTCATCGCAATTTCATTCGTGCTTCGACGTTGCGTTTATGATTTGAAATATATTCGTTCTTGGAGTTTGACGTGATCGACGTTTCATTTCCCCATACATGCGCTAATGTGATGGTGAAGGGGTTATTATGGCAAGCTGGCTCGCATGCATTCAGCCCTGGTACGTCGCTCTTTTACTTTGACTCTGTGGCAGTCTGTTTCCAGTGAACACTATGAAAGCGGGCTCAAAATATTTTAACAGCCCCGGTATGAAGTCAGGAGACAAAGCTATTTTGGAAATGCCGCGTCCCCATTCAAAATGAGGTAACCACAAATGACTCCAACAGAAAGATGGAATAATCTTCCAAATTTTGAAAAAAATTTTTGGAATCATTGTTAATTATCCCCTCAAACCATTCGTTTTTGGCACATTTTCTAGCGACCTCAAATGATCCTCGTTTAATTGCCATCAAAGAACATTCGTTTTTTTAGGATGTCTAAAAATACAAATGGGCGTCAGATCAACCTTTCAACTCAGCTGCATTGACCACTGCACTTGAATGACTTAATTCGAGTAGAATTAAATCTCAAACTTAATCATTAGTACAAAGAGTAAAAAATATCAAATTAGAACCTACATTACATCATGTAGTTT
The DNA here is from genome assembly GCA_963675345.1 of Trididemnum clinides. NCBI lineage: Eukaryota > Metazoa > Chordata > Ascidiacea > Aplousobranchia > Didemnidae > Trididemnum > Trididemnum clinides. Next base: position 32,020,843 of record OY776299.1, on the reverse strand, counting down.
GATTTATTTTCATAAATTTTACTCTTAGTTTGAAATTCCCATAGATAGTTGGGCGAGACTTTAGATGTTCACCTTGGAGATGACCTTAACTATTACCACTGTGGTCATTGGTAGCATTGTTGTTTTGTTATATGCTATGCTTATTTTGGTTGGAAGATTCACACCGACATAAACCACAAACATTATCTTGAAAACAATTTAGTGTGTATTGCAAACAATGCACCCAACCCAATTTGACGAGACCATCCCTGGACGCGTTTCGTCCTCTTGGACTCCTCAGCAGGGCCTGTCCCGTCCCCCAAACCAAACCCTTTATTTGCAATCACATAAACTCGTTTTCTCCATATGCAAAAGCAACATGCGTCGGACAAGCGGCGCAAGCATGTTCATGACCATGTCATGACCATGTTATGACCATGACCATGTCATGAACATGCTTGCGCCGCTTGTCCGACGCATGTTGCTTTTGCATATGGAGAAAACGAGTTTATGTGATTGCAAATAAAGGGTTTGGTTTGGGGGACGGGACAGGCCCTGCTGAGGAGTCCAAGAGGACGAAACGCGTCCAGGGATGGTCTCGTCAAATTGGGTTGGGTGCATTGTTTGCAATACACACTAAATTGTTTTCAAGATAATGTTTGTGGTTTATGTCGGTGTGAACCTTCCAACCATTCACTAACCTTGCATAACGTTATCTATGCTTATTTTGTTTCATTTCATAAGTAGATTTCCGCTAACGATTATCTTGTCTGTCCAGTGCTTTTCAATAATTATAATTACGTGAAATGCTTCAAGTAAGAAATTTGGCCCATTTGCACACACCGGACTAGAGCGAAAGGTTAAGGCTTCAATTTTTCCGATAAAGTCTTTAAGTTTGTCAGTTCGGTCTTAAAGACGTTGTTCTTAACTTTTGTACAGCATCTCGGTAATGGTGGCCTCGATTACTTATAGTGGAAAAATGTTTAAGAAGGTACCTCTTAACTACAACTTGCGCAATAGTTTCATTACTTTTAACCTCGTCACTTAGGCGATTAATTTGTAATAACACAATTAATTGTCAACCTTACGCAACATAATCAATTGTGCAAATCAATGGAGAGCGCGGTCGAAGGGTAAAAAAAGAATCTTAGCTGGATGGAGTGAATGGAGAAGATTTTCGGTAGAAATACGAGATAGAGGCATCCACCAAAAGAAAAGAAAAGCGCCGAAGTTTGTGTTCTGACCAGCAGTACTGGTTTGGTTTCCGGAGAAATGCCACTATTGACTAAATGGCAGGAGGCAGAGCTGGAAATGAGATCGTTGAAGGCGCTTCATTTTTATAATAGAAGTGACCTGAATGGATAGCATAATGATTATACTCAAAAAACAGAACTTGTTAGAAATAATAAATGAAGAGCTAATTACAATAATGCGGCTAAGTTATATTTTATAAGAAATATACTCGAAAAACAGCATGTGTTAGGAAGAATAAATAAATAAAGAGCTGATTACAATAATACGAGACCTATGTTATATTTTCGGCGAACAAGAGTTGTTGCCTGTTTTGAACAGCCCTTGCTATCGCATATCACCTAACAACATTTCTTACGTGGAAGTTCTGCCTCAGTCTCATGTTCGCAAAGTGACTTCAGTTCCTAAAACCCACAGAGTTAATGCAAAAATATAATTAACAATTTGCTACCTGAGTATTTTTTGTGGTCACTTCTCCGAGTAAAAAGGTAGAAGAAAAAGAGGAAGACTAAAAAGATTTATGGATGCGCTGATCATGATATAAAGGTGTTTGGATTGAAAGAGGATAAGGCAATGTAACGCGATAGACAGAGAATGCTGATATGCTGCGGCGACTTAATTAACTTCATTTAGCAGCTTAATGAACTTCATTTGCGACATTATATAACTGTATTTTTAATTGTTTATTATCAGCTTGTTACTTGACAATTAGGTCTAAATAAGCTGTTGCAAAAATGTCTTTGACTGAAAATGAAAAACGTTTGGTGAGGACCACGTGGAAAAAACTCAGTGAGTTGGACCTCCAAAATGTGGGACTTTATATTTTTGTGACGTAAGTATAGTAGGAAGTGGTTGTCGAGTGTGGGTAGAGTCAAGAGGTAGATGCTCCACGAGCACTCAAAACAAATACGGTAAGTTTGCAATTATTCTTTATAAAATAAAAAGAAACTTCAGCTTTTTTGCCAACCAATTTATTTAGCAGTTGAGTCGTGGAAGGAAGTTATTGATCATTTACTCTTAGCTTCACCCTCGATTTCCATCTTTAGGAGTACTGCTGTTTTTTAAATTATTAAATTAAAAAAATCAACTTTGTATTTGTTTTTAGGCTTTTCACAGACCATCCATCCGTAAAAGCGGTATTCAAGAAACTAATTCCAGGTGATATGGAGGTGACCTTTGAGAATCTGAAGAGTCGACCAAAAATGGCTACACATGCATTAAAGTAAGTTCTTATTCTCAGCTTTGGTCTTAATCAAGTGCCTCTGCAAGTGCAGTTAAATTTGAAAAAATTTCACTTTTGATAAAAGTGAGTAATGTTCAACAGATTGCTGCAATTAAAGCAATTTAAAACCCTCATCGAGCAAAGTCCTATTTAGAACAAAAGGGGTCTCTCCAAATGTGTGAAATCTTTATGTTTCTGCAATTTGTTTTATTAGTTAACCATCGTTAACGCAATCAATGCTGGCGACGCATTTTGATCAACGTGGTGATGAATAAAGAGTCTATTTTTGGGTTTTGGTAGGGAAAGATAAAGAGCATTGTTGTAAAAAGAAAGTCACCAAAGAGATACCTTTATTTTTTTAGAAAATGCAAACCTCAAAAGTTTTTGGGGATCCGCCTCCCTTCATATCGCGCGCTTACAATTAATCTTGATCAAGCCTTTGTCGAAGCAATGGTGGGCCACTACAGCAAAGGGCCCCAGTGTAATTTCTTTTTTTTATATTTTGGCCATCAAACTGAGTAAAAATTTCAAGTAGAACAGTATTTTCCATTTATTTTGAGGTGCTATGTAAAAAGATACACTCTTCCCTTGATACTCAGGTCTTCTTATTGTTACCATATGCACCTTGATCCTGCGCTGCTTGCAACAAATATCTGTTTGCAGTGTCGCTCGAAGCATTGACCGTTTTGTTTCGTTGCTTGAAAATTCTCCTGAGTTTGCTGCTTACTTGGAAGAAATAGCTGCTGTTCACAAAGCAAGAAATATCGAGAAAGGAGCATTCGACGTGAGGTTCTTATTTTTGTAATATGGTACAGGCAAAGGGTAAAAATATAGAATGGGGTCGTTGGAGGTTGAAGCCCCGCGGTTGACGTCTGTCTTTTTGAGAATTCAAGCTTAAAAGACAAAACAATTTTTGGTGCTAGATAAGTAAATGAAGTGCACAGTAATTCCAGTTTTATTTCTAGAGCAGGCCCTTTCCCTGTTTACAAAACAATAATACAACATCAAGAGAGGAGTACATTATTGTTTGATTCATTGAAAAAATCTTTAAGGAGAAGCCTTTAGAATGTTTTGATTTAACAAAAGGAATTATTTTTCAAAAAAACTCGCAATTTTTTGAAGGAAATAAGGTTGTAAACTGGAGTCAGTTTCCCTTTGACAAAAACTTTTGAAGAATTTAATGGTGCAGGTACATATAAGCAATTTTTTCAATTTTATTACTTAATGTTTTTATTTTGGCTTTGGTATCAATTAAGAGTGTGGCTGAGTTACAAATACAAACCACTTGACGTCATACCGACAATATTTTTAGATTTTGGGAGAAGTCGTTTTGAAAGTAATCAAGTCGGCCCTGGGGAGTGAAGGAACCGATGATGTCATGAATGCCTGGGGGAAAGCATACGGAGCCATCAAGGAAGGAATCGTAAAACATATGTACAGTTAAAGTGGTCTACATCGGGTGTAGTTGTTTAAGTGTGCGTACATGCGTAGATCTGTTGTGAAGGCTGAACCCATTTTTCGTCTAATGACTTTGTTCGCAAAATTTCAAGCATGTGTCCTTAAAACGATTGTGGGGTTCCTATCCTCATTAGGGCATTCTTTATTTTAAAATACAGCAAAGCTCTCAAGCTTTTTGAAATATTGCGTTTCTTCAATAAAGTCTGGTTGCTTGTTGAGAAAATTTAACTACCTGCACACGCATATAATAAGATATTATCTACTTTGAATTAGGTATTTCATATCGCTTCATAATTGACGTCGTCCAACGTATGAATTTTAATTAAACGAAAAATATTTTTGTATATCAAACTACCTAGTGCAGCATCCTGTTCAGTTATTCTTTACTTTGTGTGCTTTTTTTTCAACATATTATATTGCTCGTTCTCAATAGAGTTTCTTAATTGTGTAGTAGCACGTGAAATTATGTAACAACGTCTTGCCAAATCATAACTGGGCGACTTTACAAACCTTTACAAATCTTGACCGAAAGAAATAGATTGGATTTCACACCAGAATGACATTGGCTGGCATACGCTTATGAATTCATCAGGTCTTTCTGCGAGTCTTCTCTTAGACTGGGCCACCTCGACCAGTAACTGCTTGGCCACGCCACCTGTCTGCCACATAAAGATGGAGGCATCCGTTTGGTGTCTTGCCCTAATTTCTCCTCACTATTTTTTTCTATTTGGTGCGACTCGACTAGGAAAATAAACCCCAGATCTACCGACAGCGAAGTGGACCCTCCAACCATTTCGCTATCGCGCCGGTTGCATTGACTGTGATGACATATTTTCTCGGAAACCTTTCATAACGATTCAGGTGCAGCGGTATTACTGATGAGAATATTACAAAAAAGCTTTTGCGAACAGCGTTTTTAAAAATAATCGCTTTTTGGCTAAGGCAGATTGAAAAAATTTTCAACTCGCTTCTGGAAATTACCATCAATTTATTACTTTAGGAAACAAAGGCGTAAGAGAAATTATGCGGGAATCGATATCACAGACTCTCGGTTGTAAGCCGATCCCTGGTAATTGCGCTTGTCTGATCTGCCGAGAACATTGCGCGGGAAAGAACCTGATATTTTGCTTGAGGACTGAAGCTGAAGGTTGTGCCAAGTTGTTGGTTGTCTAGTCGAATATAGTTGCAGCAAATTTTAATTTTTGGCGGGAACGAAAGCATTTGCCTTTTAGTAATTGAACAAGAATGGTAATGCAAGGTCCTTGGTGAGTGTTTGTCTATAGTGGCAACGGTTAGAACTAGCAAGAAACTGCCAAATTTATTTCATGATAAATAAGTCTTGTTTGTCGGTGTAAATCCGTGCAAGCAATAGTTTGAACTGGGGTTGGTCAAAAGGTTAAAAACTACTCTGAAAAAGTGGTTACTACTTGCTGATGTGTCGCTTTGTGAGCAAAATTGATTATGAGGTTGGTAACTTGATCATGAAATAGATTCGAATATTAAAAAGTGCCCACTGCCAATAAACAATAACAAAGTCAGCCGTGAAATTAGTTTACTATCAGAAAAATCCATTTCTCTACTGCAGCTTTGGTATCTTTTACAAATGGATTCTATTTAAATGAGGAATATCATTCTATATTCCTAAGAAACTGATAAACCACCAGAAATATGATATAAACCGACAAATTCACAGCTGAAGATGAATTAGCAAAATCGATTTTGTTTTTAATAGGTTTATTTCTTAGCTAATTTTATTACTATTTTTAGAAAGCAGACTTTTTCCAACATTTACCGTTATGGAATAAGGTTGATTAAAAAGACCTCCTATCTGGGTTTGGTTACCTTTTTCCATTTTTAGCTTGAAAATAAATTTGAAGATCTAATCATTCTGCAGCTTCGAAATTACATTTTGACCTCATCTATTTTAATGTGGTATATACCGGTACAAATGCTTGAAGCTATTACACTTCCTTAAGTCCCTTGGTTAGGAATGATTGGCAAAGCTTGAGAAAATGAATATTACAGCATAATATCACATTCATTAATTACTTATGTTGTCAGAATACCAATATGTGATTGACGTAGTTGTCATTTCATCATGAAAAGAGATGCAGTTTTAAGATTACTTCAATTTTGTAAAAAAAGACAAAGAAATTAAAAATCATGTCATGAGAGTTAGCTTTGTCGATTTGTAAGATAAAGAAACAACAATTGAGAACGTATTTGGTGAAATACTCTGTTCCAATGGGACTTGGGAAAAAGCAGCAAGTTCTGGTTAAGATATTGAAAAACCTGGGGATTTTGTCCTGCTGGCTGTACCACATTGTCGCCTGAGCTCACTGCATGCTTCAAGACGTTTATGATTACAAAAAGTTTATTTGTGAAGCTTTGTAGTAAGTATCTTAGTATTTTAATAGCATTTTTAGAGATTTTAGCAAGCTTGTTTGCAGCAGCAGCGATTTCAGATCTACATAAAACATGGTTCTTTTTCGAAAAAGAACTGTTTTGTGAAATTTTCAGTTTGTTTACAAAACGCAATTCTTTAAGTGCTGCAGACAACACGATTTCGTAATTGAGCTCACTACGCTGCAAAAATTGCAGTAAATAACTCGATTGCAATCAGCATTTTCAAAGTTTGCAAAATTTTGCAAAATTCCGTTAATCAGGCTGCAGATTTATTTTTGAATGCAGGTTGAGCGTGCTGCTCCTGATGACCCATTGGGTGATTATTGCTGTTGTAGTTGAGTTGTTTTAATTTGTGCTCCAAACTGGGGCGGGTCCAACTAATAATGTTGGGAAAAGATTTCGTAAGTAATTAGCGGTATCATAAAATGAAGCCTTTTTGACCAGCAAACAACAAAAATTTCCATATTAAATTACCAAAAGCAATTAAAAATAGAAAAACATTGACAAGGCGACGTCGTTTTCTGAATACGAGTTGCACTAAGTGCAGAAACGCCTCCAACAGCAGCAATAACAAAACAAATAAATCAGTTAGAAAGATCTACTTTTAAAACGCCACCTGTCTTTTTTTACATTAAGTCTAAACTTTTCTGCAATCTACGTCGTTTTCTGCTGCTGACAAAGTTATAATGCAAGAGTTACCAGCTACTTTTACCAGCATATCTAGGAACAGCATTGTGCCAGGCCCTTTTCTTTAGGCCTTCACAACAATTAAAGCCAAAAATTTAGCTCAGTTTGCCTTTTTTCTCCCCCTTTTTTAAAAAAAATCATTGGCGCGCTAGTTTCAACTGATGCTGCAGTAGTATCATATCGGTCTCCCTCCACTGAGAGAGCCATTGCATACGTCACAATTCTGATGTGACAACACAAAGAACGATAGAATAAGTCCATATCTTGAACAATTAATCAATTCCATTCTGGCGAAGAGCAGGCTTCGATTTATTCAGAATTTGTTTTGATATGCTGTTTGGTAATCGTATCAGTGCCGTATGTAACAACGTTAAGCGGCACCATACCCACCTGGATCTACCGCTTCCTCCAGTCAAGAAAGGTTCGGTTGAGATCCGCTTTGGCACTGAGAAAGCGATGTCGCGATGCATCCGGTCAAAAGCATTACCATTAAAAGCAGTTTAAGAGAGCACAAAAGTACACGAACATTGAGGTGACAGCCATCGACAGCGCGGCGCCCAGGTAAATTTCTCATCGATAGCCTGTAAGTTGAACGCTGAGAGCGTTATATTGCATGGTGCGGAGCAGAGTGGAACCGGTGTTTGTAGCAAAGCTTACGGTTTAAGTTCAAACTAAAGCTTGTGCAGACATGTAAGGGTGACTGCTGACTCCAACACCATTCAATCATTTGCAGTCTCCCAAAACTTACTCTGTTTATCTAGTGTTCAATGGGCTGAATAAGTTCTCATCACAACCTCACAAATGCTAGCTCTTGCCTTATCACTCTATTTCTACCACAAGGCCGACATCTGATCGATGGATATTCTAATACTAAAAACCGAAAACGCAAAAAAGCATATGTCATCTGGTTTCGTCGCCAAAACTTCAGTTTTGTTTGGCTCTGCAGCGCGTATGACACTAAATTGCAGTTTACTCTTTTAGGTTTTACTGTTTGCTTCTTTCGCATTGTTACGTCACAATGCGGCCGAACAGTGAGCAGAGGAAACGGAACAATTAGATATTCTCCTCTCGCACAGCCCGGCACTGATTTGATCGAATGCAAATGGTTGATGAGTTTATCCGGTAGGAGGTACATCTTGGTGTTGGAGGTTACCTTTCTCGATGATTATGACGCAGATGACATCCTCTCACTCCCAGATTGTAAGTACCGAGTGCAATAATTGATGGGGTGTAGGACAGGACCTAAGCGTAACCAGAAGAAAATTTGAGGAAGGAGCAATAATGCAATTTTCATTATTTTTGATTTTCTTACACAAACTTATTTGGAGGTCGATTTTCTAATATTCAATTTTGTCAACATGCATCTCAAAATTGTTTGATGATCACTTTTTGAAGATCGATGCTATATAACCATAAAATCTAAAAATACGGTTATACCTTGATCGTATTCAACAAATTTATAAGCCTCTTTAGCTCCTCCAGTGGTCTGGGAAAAAACTAACTGAACAATTGTTTGAGCAAAGTCGATTCAACAGAAGCGAAGTCTGCTACTTTTGAGGGGTATGTGAAAAAATTTTTCGATTTTTTCCGGACTCCCTCATTATGAGGACAACACATCATACAATATCTCTCTTGTGCATGACCATGAGACCAGGTATCGACCTAGACTGGTGGACAAAATGCTGTCGCCATAATCAAAGTACAGCGTTAACTTGATGATGTCACAGCGTGTCGAAATTGTTTCAATTTTTAAGAATTTGTAATTTCAGTTAAGACGATCCCCAACACTCTGGGAAACGTCAGAACCGGTTGTCGTAAATACACCTTTAGTGAGAATGGCAGGGATTCTTGCATAATTCAAAAAAATCGGTCTATTTGTCAATCAGCTCCTCTTACTTTTATCCGACCCTCAATGGAGCCGTTGATGATCAGCCTCCGAACGATCCCCACCGCCAGTTTTGGAACAGGAAATACGTTCCTTGCAACCAGTTTTGAAATCGCTCATATGCAATACAGCTGCCCTGAAGGTAAGAGTTTGCCTAACTACGTGAACACTTCAAACATGAAATTAGAACTTTACGGGAAACTGTAAATTCGCTCGAAAGCAAAGCAAACTCATCTATTTAGGCCCATAACAGTCCTTTAGTGCGTGACGAATGGAAACAAACCCAATGCAGTTAAGCTCCGATGTGGTAGAAGCCGAGCTCGTGTTGTGATTCACGGCTCCTCTTCTATGGAATGCAGGCACAATGTGAAACAGAAAGTTATTACAATTCACAATGCAAGCGTGGTGGAGATCATGCAAGCTAAAGCCCATTTCGAACCGATTTTTGAACAATAAATTGCACTATCGCAGACTGGTAGCCCTATCACCACCAACTAGGCGCATTGTCTTTGGTGGTGACGCCCAACGTTGCTTTTACAAAATGCTGGTTGAGTAGCGTCTCTATTTTGGCTCGATAAAGCGCTGCGTTCCTGTTATTATGTGAGTCAATTTACATTCTTTTACAAATGATGTCATGCAATTTTGCAAGACTAACCACTTCACCGAACTTTATTTATGTCGGTTTCATGTCTTACTCATGATGTAATTGAAGCTTTTCTGTTCCCCTTAAAGATTTGGAGTTTCCTTATTAAAACTAGGCAATTAAGTGTTGTGACAAAAATGCTTGAGGTCTCTTACAAATCTGGCGTGATCAATAAGTTTTGTTTGCCATTAAAATCTTGAACAAAGTGAGCTCAATAACATAGCGGATTATTTGTTTTGCTATTAGTTTAACAAAATTTCTTAAAAATATAGCATTTGGTAAGCCTCGTAATTTGCTACTTCTGCGTTAAAATATATTTCAGTTTCTCCCGAAATTAGAGAAATTATCAAAAATTTTTCAACCGACCTGACCAATCAAATTCAAAGCTAGCCGCTGATGCTCAATGATACCGAAATGCGAACTACATTTTAACTTTGAGCAATGCTGGTTAACTACAAAATACAAGCTGGAACCCAACCGAAATTGTTTTTGCTTTTTGTATTGCTCTGCATGCCTACAAGCGACTTCGATGTACTTTGCGAACATTTACAGCCATTGGCACTTGTGGTATATCAAGTTTACATCGTGTTGCACATGTGGCATTACACACTGTGAGTCTACAGTTGAATTACGCGGTAAATTTGCGTTCTTTGGCCCAGAAGAAAACTTTTTGACAATTATATTGAATCATCTTTGAATTTAGAGCGACGTCAAAATTGTCGAATCTGACGGCCGTTTTTTAGCACAAGCACTAAAATCGAACAGGAAAAACGTCGTCAAGATGTTTTGAAGATTGTTCAGGGCGATTGCGATGCCAGTAACAAATTCTGGAACAACATTTTGTTAAATGACGTATTGAACATATTTTTTAACCCCTCTATTTAGACAAATACAAAAGTTGATAAACCACTTATTTTTTTGTTGTAATCTGTCACATTCAATCTCACATTTGTTGCAAGATTTTTTTGGTAGAGGTTGACGTTTTGTTGTGATTATATTTGAAAGCATAGTTTAAAGCATTCAGGGAAGCCATGGCCCCCACACTTCTATCTATGTACATGGTTTGAACCCGAATCATCCCGAAGGTTTTTTTAAGCCTGTCTTTTTTCGTTTGGATAATTTATTTTTTAGCTCATGACCTGTTCGTTAAGTATTAATTTAGCTGGACCACCGCTAGGGGGAGCGTTTTGGCCCCTCCATCTGTATGCATCGTCAAATTGCGGGTATCTCCTTCAGGGTCTTCCCCAAGAGCACAACACGTAAACTTGCCAACAATTTTTCCTTAGTATTCCTTTTGCGTTGAGCGCCATGCAAACGGGGGAGCTGTAAATACTGTTTCTTAGAGTTTTCCGCAGAAGTCAACAAGGGAATCGAACCAAAAACTTCCGACTGCCTAAACCTCTGTAGGCGCCTTCAAAATAATCACAAATAGCTGTGAAAGTTTTTTCTGGCCAATTAAGAACGACTGTTCCTGGTGCTACCACAGCTTCCATTCTGAAATAAAATCATTGTTTTCTTCTCTCGTTGGCTTTTAGGCGATTTTCGTTAACAGAAGTCGGACAAATGCTTCGACAATATATTACTTCAGCTAGTCTTTAAATTTGGTATCGCAAAAGATCCGGTGTGAAATACGAAATAATTTACTGATTTTGGGGTTTGAAAACATAATACTTTTTTTAGTCCAGTTTTATTCAAAATATTGCCTTAGTTTGTCCAAATTTATTTGTGCTAACACATCTTTTGTCCATGAAAGATTCAAAGGCCTGGTTGTGACATCATAGCTGTATTTTGTGACATCACCGAGTACTTGCGGATGTGTTGAGTAGTAGTTAGCAGTGTATTGACTTGTTGATCGAAAGCTTGCAGCAGCTATGGTTTTATGTTCGTAAGCTGAAAACAAAGTAAAGGAACATCATGATTTTAAAAATAAATGGAAGACGATTTCTCTAAAGTTAGTATAGAAAGGTTATTAGGTCAAAGAAGAATACAACCCAATGAAAGTAAGAATTTACCACATTTCGATATCGGATCCACCTAGGGCCTTGTACAAAAGTGCTAAACTTGGTTGGATTCGAACTCACAACCATGGCTTTGCCTTTTGTACTGATCGTTGAGTGGTCCTACATTGCACAAACTTTCGTTGTTTAATTTCGTGTCTTACGGAGTCTTTATTCAATTCAGACATTTGATCTTGAGATTAATTTCCAACAACTTAGTGTTTTGTCAAGAAGCAAACCTATTTACTCCTAATTCTGAAAACAACAACGATAAATGTTTTATAAACATCTTTTCTGTAGCAAAACCGTTTCTTGAATCGTGAGAGCAAAATGCATGTGTTTTTGACTCTAGGTGGGTGAAGTAGCTTATTTAAGAAAGAGGAAAGTGCAGAGGGATCAATATATTGTGCCGACTTAGGGTCTTAAAAACCAAAAGATCGACGCAGAAAAATAAAAAGACCATTAAAAATTAATTCAAAAAGATGATTTAATCAACAATCAGGACAAAGGGGCTTTATAACAAAGAGGTATTAAAAAAAGCCACTTTTATAAATCCCTAGCACGCCGCTGCTAGCATTGATGTATGTGTTGGTAGGTGTTTTAATGATGTGTAGTTTCGTATTTGTGTGTGTGCTTAAGTTCAGTACTTGCTTTGGTCTTGTTTTCAGCCAATTACACCGCACTTTACGTCTTTCTTGCTTTACTGCTACTTGGACTATTGCTGCTTTTCCTCTACTGGCTCTATAAGAAATACGAGTGAGTAAAAATTACCTCAACTAAATCGTATTTTTGGTGTCATCATGGTACTGCAGGTGGACTTTTTCGTGTTGCTTTGGCCATGAGCTGTCGTCAATTTGCTGGCTGAGCGGGCAGGTCATAGTCTTTCTGCCGTATAGAGATGGAATACCCATCGTGTGCCTTACTCATGGCCATCTTAACAAATAAACTTGCCGCCTTTTTCTCCACACTCTCCATTTTGTGCTTATCGTCAAGTAGAGAAGCTGTAAATGCCGTTTTAAAAGTTTTCGATATGACTCAACTAGGGCATTAAACGCAGGTTTATCGAACAAAAAGCGGACGCTCCAACCTCTTGGTTAACCAACGCGCCGGTAGAAATGTAAGACGCTATTTGCGATGTTGCAGCTATGTCAGTAAATATTTCTCAGTGTTTCAAATAGCGGCAGAGCATGCTGCTATTATTGTTCTGCTTATTTAACATCTTATTTCTTCAACAAACTGTTTCACGCATAAAGACTCTCTTTATGAAGTCGATCCCCTGAAATAAAGTCAACACCTGAAACAGCCTGTTGAAATACACCATCAAACAACCATTAAGCGACAAAGCAACCAGTAGTAGATTCAAAAATTTCTGGAAGAGAAATTACTCCACATATTGCAATGAAATGCTGTAAAGCTGCTATTGCGCAGTTTTTATATTTTTTTTGGAGATCAACGTTTTTAAGGTCAATAAATTCGTATTTTTAGTGAAATTTAAGGTAAAGATCTTTTTTCGGAAATCAAAAGTTATTCTAAGTCTAATTTGAAAAATAAATTATTTACAGTATGAAAATCAATTACTAATGCATGGTTACTCGAGCATGACTTGAATGCATCCTCGACGACCCGTCTTGATTAAGCCACTAAATGAAACAGCAAAATTGTATTAACAAATAATTTTGTGGGTGGTGAAGGAATGGGGGTAACTACAAAAAATATTTCTTAAAACATCTTTGAAGGCTCTGAAAGGGAAAATTTTTTTGAACATTTAACTATAAGGTCTGACTGTACATTACAGCTTTAAAGAATTATTTTCATACAACATACGCTTTATGCACATAGCGAGTCAGATTTTTCTACCTTAATCCCACAAACCCGACATATATTTACCTGTACCATGAACTGATTCTAGTTTAGTTGTTTGACTGGGAGCGATAGCTTAGAATAACAACCCTAGACATTCCCAGTATAATGCGTTTGAGAAAAGCACGTTTCTGTAATTTTTCCTCTTTTGGCTTCAGTGGTCCTGGTGGAAATGCACTCTTGATGAAACCTGGGATTGAGCAAATCCCAACGTGTAAAATTAGGTACAGCAAAAAGCTTTTTGTCCGCACTACTACTGTATTACCTCGTGTCGAGCGCAAAACCAACCTAAGGTAACGAAGTACTTTAAGTAAAACACAGAACTAATTTTGCAAATTTGTAATGCCAACACAAAGCAATTTATTAAATACTAGCAGGCTTTGCCGGCGTCGCTCGGCAGAGGCTCTCCATCAGTAGTTTCGGTTCAACCAGTTGCGCCGGCTTCACCCATCCGGCTCTTGTGTGAGCAGTAGTGAAAAGTTAATAAATTTTATGCACTTTTACAAGTTTTGTACATGAAATTGTGACCAACATTTTCTCTTAATCACGACTCACAATGCTCACAAAGAATCTTGCCACAAATTATTGTTAATACTTGTGAGGGAGAAGAGATTGTACATAATCAAAATTTATTGTAGCTACAAAGTGGTGGTTGCTTTCACAATCAAGAAAATAAACTATTAATTGATGAGCCTATTTTCGGATGTGGTGCTGCCGCTTTCCAATTTATATTTGTGGTATTAAGTTCCTAATTAGGCTGCGCAATTGATCTTGTTTCCGGCATAGCCACAAAGCGGCTATTGCCCTCTCTATATTCAGTTCTACAAGTTGTTATGGTTATGGTTTTACGTTAATTTTTTCTAAAATTTGGGATTTTATTACAATGCTGTAGAGTAAAAACATAAATACCTTAAAAGTAGCATATCAGCATAAGAAAAACGTTTCGCTTCATAGTATTAGGTTGTCCGGAAAAGAATGTCGTTTTTGGACGTAGGTCGTTAAAGATACAAAAACATTTACGTAATAAATATATATTTAATCAAAGTAAGCTCCATAAGATTGAATACATTTGTGCCAACGTGGGACAATGTCATCGATGCCTTTTTTATAAAAGTCGTCAGATCTTGAGTCAAGAAAGGTCTGGAAAGCTGTTTCTGCATCTGTCTGAGTTTCCACCACTGTTCTTGGTCTGACGTCGTCAAACTTACGTTTCCTCCCATGATATTGCTTGACCATTCAACTTTCATCTCCATTTCGAAACCTTGCAAACCACCGCTGTGCTGTACGAACTTCAGCTGACTTGTCTCCGAATGCTTCGTTGATGTTTCTTGCAGTTTCCGTTGCATTCGTTCCACGTTTAAACTCATAAAGATAAATTAAGCGAAGGTCCTTGTTAATCATACTACTTATAAGGGTTGCAACAATTGCAAAATAATAACAGTTGAGATCTAAACAGCACGGTTTTTTTTTATGTTTAACGAATGTACTGTTATAACAAGCATGATGTAGGTTACTACAACTTGGGTTTGTTGGTTGGTTCATTATATATGTGGTTATTTGCGAAATACGACATTCTTTTCCGGACAACCTAATATATACAACGGCGTCACCCGAAGAGCCACCCATTAGTAACGTCGGCATCGAGAGTGTCGGTTCAACCGGCCAAGCCGGCTTCACCTATCAGGCTCTTGTATGAACAGTTACCAAAAGTTTATGTGTGTTCTGCACATAAGATGTGCACGACGTTTTGTGCTCCTTTTCCTAATAGAATATCTCATTTCAAGATCCTGGCTATGCCTTAGGTCTATGTGCTCTGTTCATTGCTGGCACGAACCCAAGGGAGCCTTGCGTTTTCCCTAGTTTGGAAGTAGGATCATAGTTCTGATATTAAGCTATTCTAAAGCAAAAAGGCAAAGATGTCTTTCATGTGGTGCGATTTGACACAGTGTCTGGCTACGCATTTGACAACGTGTGGTGCGATTTGACACAGTCGCTGGCTACACATTATGTAGCATGTTTTTTCTCCCTGCTTGATTTGTCCTGGGGAGTTAAAAGAGTCCTTGCTTTTCCCCTAATGTTTGGTTTGATCCCGGTAGCTCTATAAAGCTATCATAAAGCAAAATACCAATGATATCTTCCATGTGGTGCGATTAAACACAGTGACGTTGCTAATTTTGATTTCCCCTAAAACTTTCTCTAGTCCCTGCTAGCAACGCATTATGATTCATATTCGTTTTTCCTTGCTTAGTTTTGCTCATAGAAGTTAAACGAGTTCTTGCTTTTCCCAAATTTTCAGGTTTGATCCCAGTAGCTTTATAAAGTTATTATCAAGCAAAATAGAAAACATGTTTCTCCTAAGTATGGTGCAATTTTACCCCGGCAGGGTATATTATCACCCGTGCCGATGTAAAACGTATCAATTAATGCAGCTGCGCCAGCTTCACCGTACAAACATTTATGAGAGCAACAACGAAATGATTTAACAAATATAAGCCATAGTTCCTGTACATGTAATGGTGATCATGTTGGTTTATTAATCAAGAAGGAAAATTATTTAAAAATAAAGAATGATTATACAAACTACCATTCGTAATTTTTAAAAATGTAAGAGGGGAAGGTGAAACATAATCAAAATTGATGGCGTAGCCCAAATGGTGGTCGTTTTGTCAATTAAAGAAATGAGCTATTTAGTGGTAAGCCTATTTGACGATTTGGTGGGCCGCTTTCGTATTAATATTGGTGACATTAAAATTTTTGTCTGCGCTGTTTGCTTTAATTCGGCCATAGCATAAAAAGGAGCTATGGCTTTCCCCTAAGTCATATAACCTGTTGCAATAGGTGCCAATTAAGTTCTTTTCAAAACAAAACTTTTCCTCTTATTCCAGTGTTACAGATTGATGCTATTATTGTTTAATTTTAATCTGTTTTTAAATTTGGTACTTTAATACATTTAACTTTGCCCCTAATCCAGACTTCCCTACTTTTAAATGAAGATTAGTGTTTTGTACCAATATCCTAGCAATTACAAATATCAGTAATGGGCTTGACCATTTATGTTTGCTATCAAAATGATAGTGGATAATTTTGCTGCCTGCTGCTGTTTTCAGTAATAGTTGGTAAGCATTGCGATGTTACTTAACATCATGATCTCACAATGCGTTTTGAGCCATTATTATTAGAATTGCTACTTACCACTTTTTCCTTACTGTAGGCCATAGGTTCACAAACTGGGGTCCACGGACCCGGGGGTCCCTGACGACCGCTTAGGGAGTCCGTAGCTTCGTCCCGATTGGTCAATGAATCAATGCTTGATGTAGGTAGCAAAAATCCCGGAAATCTTTTCCAACGCAATTTTGACTAGTAACCCTTACTGACGATGAAGTGGTGAGAGAGCGATGCAGTGCTTTTTTTTCTTTTTGGAGGACAGCTCAATTATCCTTCGTATTCGTTTTGTATGGATTGTTGTTGGAGATGAGTCGGACGACAATATTTATGCCGCATATGATCGAGGCTTGCAAAATAGGAGATTCGCGAAAAGTGGATCGAAAAACAGCAGATTCCAAAGAAGGGGTCCGCGAAGCAGCAGGTTCACAAAAAAGGGGTCCGCGAAGCAAAAAGTTTGGGAACCTCTGCTGTAGGCCAATCAATTTGAACTAACGTTTCCGACTGCGCGCATGTTCTTTGGCCCTGGCATAAACGCCGCCATGCAAAGAGCAAGCTAACCCGAAATGAAGCTTTGACAATTAAGTAATAGCAGTAGCGGGGGCCCCCATCAATAATGTCGAGGTTAAGAATACTAGATCAGCTGGATGCTACGACAATCTCGCCCAATTGTAAAGGAAATTGCTTCAGCATTTAGATCATATGTAGCTCGACACTTACATACGATAAGAAAGAATCATCTTTACCCCATCGCCTTTTTCTTGGATGATCACCAAATGCTTTGCTTGGAGTTGGCTACATATTAAAATTTGTGGACTTCATTTTTGGATGAATCTTTTTGAATAAATTCATGGATAATGGCAAAGATCCATGCTATCAAGAAAGAATGGACAAAATGTTCCAAAGGAATTAGTTTTTCTAGAAATTGCAATTTTGTGAAATGCAGTCACCAAACTTTTGTGTGTTTTTAACCGATAGACTACATTTTATAAGCATTAGGAGACTTTAGTTTTTGATGGAACTATTTGAAAACGTCGACAGATAATGCAAAAGAACCATGCTTGTGAGGAAAGGTAGTAAAAATGTACCAAAGAACTAACTTTGTTTGACAATTGCAAGTTTGTTAGCTCTAGTAGGATAATTGTTCAACTAAAAATGAAACATCATGTATGGCAACCAAGTTTTGATAAGCCATTATAAACTAATTCTTAGCCCTAAGTAATTGGAGTCACATATTACTTGAAGGTAAATTTCCTAAGCTTTCAAAGAATAGTAATTGTTAGTACCCGAAACTTTATTATAACGTTTTTGCATTAAAGTCACCTGTTTTTACTGAGCTCATCTCTTTCGGAAGGGGTAAAAAGTTACACCACAGGTCTTAAAGTTCAGTTTTTTTAGTATAAAAACTAGTATTAATTGTACATATTGTATACTATCGGAATCGCCTTGAAATAACCGTTAATTTGTTGAATGAAGTTTGAAAATCAGTTGAAAAATGAGGTCACAAATCAGTTTTTGAATAAACTGATTTTGAAAAAGGTTGCAATTTTTAAAAACATCTTCATATTATGATCTGCGGTAGCGACGATTTGTGTTACTCGTACGAGTCATATTATGACATCATAGAGCCAGTTTAAGCGTGCAAGGGAAATAGAGAAGAAAAAATGCTTTGAGGGCTTGAAGTGCTGAAATAAAGAAGTGCTCTTAGCATAGTCAAATAAGCATTCATTGTTGTTTTTATCAAAAGCAGCTTATTAATATCTTCTAAAAAAAACGTTTAATCGCGTTTGTGCGATGAGTACTTTTTGAGAAAGAACAAAAACAAATTTTTCAATGAACCGTTGATTGTGACGTCATTTTAGACCCCAAACAAATAAAAGTTTTTGTAATGTGGTAAGTCGAAAGCTGGTTTTCTTTGAGCAAAAAGCGGTTGTCCTCTGTCAAGTAATGCAAATTAGAATAAAAAATTGTTTGGTTATGACGTCATGATGACGTCATGAATACCCTTATGACACTCACCACGAGGTGGTGATCAATTGTGCTAAGTTTGATGTTTGTACCTCTAGCACTTTCAGAAGAGTTAAAACAGACAGAATTGCTTTTTATATATTAGATGGATACGGTGCTGGTTGCTGCCTGCATTTGTCGGCATAGCATCAAGGAAAGGCAAAATCAGTAACTTTAAGACTTGCTCGTTTCGTGATGAAAAAGATCTCTATCTTTACGGCAGAAGTGAATGCGCTGATTGTTGCAATGACGTTATTGTAGCTAGTTAGTTCTCACAGTTTTTGCGATCTAGAGCGAAATTGAAAAACTTTGCCCCAAAATGTTAAAATGTAGTGATGTCACTACGTTGTTGCGTTCTTGTAAAAAATATTTTTCGACTATTTGTTATGTCATACTAACTATTTGCAGTAGTGCTTATTCCTTCTTTTGGGAATGATGCACTGAATAAAACGGTTGTATTGCGATCAACACGGCAAATGAAATCAAGATTATGCTGAAAGAAAGTGGCAGTCCATTCTACATTAGTCATAAATAAAAACTGTAGACTGATCGTCTCACTACCAATAAAACTGCTATTGATGGGTCCCAAAAGTTGTCTCTTACGACATGGAGGGTATGTAGGTTCAGCAGCGCGATATGTAGGTGCAGAGTGCTAGTGAAAGCTTTACATATAATTCCTGTTTGATTCTAACCACAAATCTCGGATTAGAATCTGGCATGTGACGCTTTCTCATGCGTGACCTGACTCGGCCCGAAAACAAGGAGCAGCCGATGATGTTTCCTCTACTATAACCTAGAAAAGGTAACGAGAAATTTATTTCATCAATCATCACATCAATCACTAGCAATGCTAGAGTTTGGAAGTTTCAAAATAAACTTGCAATTTTTGAGCTATTTCTATCAGTGCAGTAGGTCAATCCATGGTTCGAACCCGCATCGCGAGCTGAAAAGCAAGCGGCTATTCCGCCCACAGAAAGATGCTGCCACAACCTCCACAAATCAAAAAAGTAGATGATGACTTGGCTGTTTGCCTAATCAACCAGTAAAGAAACAAGGAATTTGTCCTCTGATCACATTTACATGTTGTTCCTGTATAAAGGAGTATGGATAGAGTGACCTAATATACCTAGAGATCTTGCTAAATGATAAAGGCTGCCAGGTCTAGATCGAGATTAAAATTATTAGTAAGTCTATTCTGGCATAGAAGAAGGTTTTCCATGCCCTTCTACGCCCCATTATTTCTGAACTAACGAGGAAACTCTTTTAGAGAACAAGAAGAAGAGAAACCGAAAAAAAAACGAAGGAGGCGAAAACGTTCATCTCCTCCAGAAGCACCTCCACCAGAACCGGAAATCACAGAAACCACAGTTGAACCTACAGAAAGTGTAAGTAGTGGTAACTCCAGGACAACTGTAAGGTGAAAGTGAAGTACGACAATATAAATAAAATGCAGTGGTATATTTTGAAAAAGGAAAACCATTAACCAAGCTTGCTAGAAGGTACTGAATAAATCCAGGACCTATTTAATGGCAAGAATTGATTTTGCTTGAAACTGTTTTCTGATAAAAAAAATGTCAAAAACCTCTGTTTTGAAAAAATAAGTTTAGTCACAATTAAACAATTGGGAGTTTTGTTGCTTTGTCTCCTTAAACAACAATGATACCTTGAGGCGATGGCAGATGCTGTGGTGGATGTGGGGATGCATCTGCTTTTCATCATCCTTTTCGAGTTATGTTTCTTGAATTCAAAACATTTCTATTCATAAGTTGAAGGTAGTATAGATCATATATCTTACTTTTGACATCAACCAGAGAGGATCTAGCGAAGATGGAAAGTGCAGCCCCCAACCAGCTTTTCAAACAGAAGTTTTCGCTTAAATTAGCTTAATGACTACTTCAAAACTTGAAATGTATTGCAGTCCATAAGTTTGTATGCATTCGCTTCAAAAACAAATCGAAAACAAATTTTTGCCCCGAAAGGAAGTTTTTCGAAAACATGATTTTGCTTTATTTAGAAGCAACAAATACCTGTCACCATCCCTTCCAATCCTGCTTTCAGTTATATCTATTTTTCAAATTTGATTAGTTTGCAAATGTTCTGGTGTGCATACATGGCCAACCCACATAATCAGCTTTTTGGATTTGCTTGCAAATTATAAAATCTATATGTTAGCAAGCACTTCCTTCCCCACCCACTCTCATTCCATGCATTTTCCTTCTATCAGATCGCAAGTTTGCATGCATTCACATGCCGCTTTGAAGCTATGTTTGCATAAGTAAATGCGTCGCAAAAGAGTCACATTTTGACGAAATCCCTTACCCCTGCCGATATGCTTATCCCTTTCTGCAACATTAATGACGCTATGCTCAGTCCTCTTGCAACACAATTAACTTTACAATTGTTTCTGATAATAAATGTTCCAATTACTACAATTGCAACATATGATTCTAAATGGTTATACAAACTGTTTTATAGCTCGCCAAGGTAAAATCGAAAGAGGTCGTAACGGAGATTGCTTGTTGGGCTCTTTCGCTAAATTAAAAACACATGATGCATTTATCGAGCTGAAACAAATTTGCCATCATGCTTGCAGTTTTGCAATTACTTGATAGCATATGTACGCTGGTATATTAGTTGTAATTCAAACAGCTTTAATTTTCCTGGTGCGTTAGTGAGTAAAATTAATAAGGAGTGTAGGCAAATAGTACAAGGTTAAGTAGTAAGACGTAGAATAGCAATAAAAATTAACCAATAGGTTTGGGCACGCAGCCAGGATATTTGTTTGAGGGGGCGGGGGCATTGAGTTATGCAAATAAATGCAAGTTTTACTTCAAAATGAAAAAGTAAGCCAAGAAAATAGATTTTTTTCTCGGACGGCCTCAGAATTTTAAAACTTACAAGGGATAATCGTTGTAGGCTTGAAGGAAATAGTGGGTTTTTGTTCTTCATTTCTAATAATCACTGCCATCTTTTTTCATTCCTTTACAGCTGGAGACCAAAATAGCTTATATTACTGATAGGAATTCATGTTTTGATCGCAAAGGGAGGAAATAAAATCAGCAAAGCACAATGCAACTTTCAATTTTGTGAACTTTTGTATTTATACGTATGCGTCGAAAAAATGTGGCCTACTAATCTCTGCTTCACTCCAGTGTGATATTTCCTACTTTAATTCTGATAGATACTAGAAAGGCTAAAATTTGCTGACAAACTACGCCATAACAGCTTTTATAGCACTTTGTTACGATGTGATCAATAATTCATCCTCCCCACCAAATATTTTTGTGCCCGTCGCCGCCTTGAGATTCAAATTTTCCAAGTACACAATTGACCAGGTTGGCTCTTGGAAACAAACCTGCCACAATACAAAAATAAAAGACTACAGAACATCTCAACATTGTTTTATCTCAGCTATACTTCATGAACAAAAATCTAATAAAAACACCATGGCGATAAATGGAATTAATTTTTTTGAATTTTTCTGCTTTATTGTTGGAGAACGGGAAGGGCGTTATTAAACTACCAACTGCAAACAACGGCAATGCTGAAGAAGTGGATAGGGCAGCCGAATTTCTATACATGCACTGAATCTAAGCTCTCTAAAGATTTTTGATATTTTCCTCCTTTTGTAGGAATTTTCCTGCGTCTTGTAGGCGAGCGTTAAGTGACGTGATGTTTTAGGAAGCATCCTCATCATCACCATCTCGGCGATCGAAACGCAAACATAGAAGACGTCGGGATTCGAGCTCGCCAGACGAGGCTGAACCTACATATATACCAACAGTAGAGACAGAACCACCCGAGTCAGAGCTGTGGGAAGCGTTGCCGCCAGAGGAGCTTATCACTCCCCCACCCCCATCTCCACCTCCGCCCTCGCCCCCTCCCTCACCTGTTTCCACACACCATTCTTTGTCTTCTGTATCACCTACAGACAAAACGGTGAGAATTTTCGTGTTTTATGCTTTAAAATGCTTTAAGCACATAACTCAATGAAAATATACATCAAACAATAGCCCTATATTATCTTATGATTATGCCGCAACAAGTGGTTCATGTGACATCATGCGTGCGAGCCTGCGGGTTTTTATCTTTCTAGAAAATGTATGGCGCAAGTGGTGCTGCTTAATAGCTACCTATTTGCAAATTTATCCCAATTGGAAGGTTGCATATGACGTCACTCATTTCGCACTAAAAAAGTGGCTGACCAAAAGCTGTCATTTATGCTGGAAAGGTATAGCGCGAACACTAACTTTTGGGTTATTTTGAAAACTAATGAGAAATTAATTAAAAATTGAAATGAATTATTGCTAGTTGGATCCTTGAAAACAAATAAATTTAATCAAAAGTAATTTGGTTGAGATTAGGTCTTTTGTTTGGCTGGTCTAAGCTTAGTACTGTGTGACAATTCTAAAAAATTACCCCTAAGGAAGTGCTATCTTAACACCATTTGCTCCTCAGTTAAAAATAACTCTACACCAATTAGATACTCGTCGGTACATCAGCAAAAACAACAATTATCTCGTCATTACTACCGGTACCGTAAGCTTACCGGCAAGCTTGCTTCTTGTGTCCATGGGCAAGGCATTTAACGGTATGCCTCCATCTTTATGTGGCAAACAGGTGGTGGAGCCAAGCAGTCTACCCGTGGTGGTGGCACAGGCTGACGAAAGACATGCAAACAGAGCATGAGCTCATACGCATGAATAAATAAATCGGTACCGTAAGTTTTTAATTACCCTTGTTTCAGCAGCCTAGGCAAGAGGCCAAAAACTGGTTTAAGAAGTAGTTAAGGTCACAAAATTACATCTAATATATCAATACGACTGGTCTGCGAAGCACTATTGACAAAAAATTTCAAAGAAGTATTGATTTTATTCATCAATATCTAAACGAACATATGACAAACGGTACAGAAGTCTGCCCTGTCATTTAGGCTACAGTATTATTCAAGTTTACAACTTTTCAGTAAGCTTATGCAACTAAGTATTCTATATAAGTTGCACATTGCAATCAACTTTAGCTCACCTTTCCCAAACACGCTGATTAATCGAATATGAAACCCTCACAGAAGCTGGCTACAAATAAGCCTGCATGTTTATCCAATAAAACTAGCCCAACTATTAGCAATAACAAGCAAACCTTAGCACCTCTTGTCTTACCTTGATTTCAGATTTATGCCTTAACATCAGTAAAACAACATATTTAACGTTCATTCAACAACTGTCACGTTTGTCGATTTGATTTGCAAAAAACGATATCATTCCTATTCAATTCAATGCAAAAACACTGACACTGGTCAGCCACTATTTTCGAAAGTGCATTTTGATGATATTTGATCACGTGCGTGCGACTTTCCTCATATGTACCTAGGTAATATTCAAGGCCACGTAGAATTTTCATAAAGTTTGTCTTTGAAAAATATATGGGAAAAAAATCTTCGAGTTTTTGGAAACGATCTTCGAAATTTTAGTTAAATCTCGTGATTTTTTTAGTCGAGATGTTCTAATCAAAATTTTGCAAACTGAAAAAATTATATCTGTTATATCTGTAAGACCTTTTTGTATGGAAATTAATCCCACAATAAAGGGTATTTTCTAAATTTTCGGAAAATTGTTGGTGTGGCATATCAAGTGCTAAAACATTTCAGAATCTTGCGATTTTTTACACAAAAATTGCCATTTTTGTTAGCTTCGCACATTTTTAGTTGGAAATTAAGTGGTGCTAATGGTTACCAGTTAAAAAAGTTGAAGCAAAATTGAGGGGTGTTATGTTGATGAGAAGAAGGAAAGGGCTTGATAAGATTGGACTGGTTTTAGATGGAAGTTTTGCAGGCTGCACTATCACTCTCTGTTTTGACAACCGTACCAGAGCAATCATGCGTTCAAATCACACAATGGTCTATTAACGTACATGAACTATGTAAACATAACGAAAAAGATAGTTTTCAATCATGTTTTGATTGTGCCTGGTTTTCAAAGAAAACATTCCAGCTTGCTTCATGTATATGAACTGCTGTTTCTATGCATTATTCATTAAACCTGCTCTATCAGCGTCGAGGTGCTATAGATGCAGTTTAGGTTTCAAGTTTGTTTTTATAACTGTTACCACATTTATAATAATAGTTTAAATGTAACTAATTTTCCATAAATTTATTTCTGCAGCAGCAGTTTAGCAGTATTGTTGTCATTCATTGATGCCCTGTTTGCGGGACAGATTGAATCGCCATAAAATACTTTGGCGATAATGTTAGCGCGCTAAGGATGGTAGACGATTTTTGCCATTATAAAGTTGCCGTTCAATACTTGGGTGGATTCTATGTTGTTGCAGCCTTGAGAAAACCAATATGCAGCAATTTTTCATGCTTGGCTGCAGGCTTGTGGTAGAGATGCATTGTGCCAGTAGTACTAGTGAATTGAACCCATATTCTTCTGTATTGCGTTTCTGGAAATATTGGAGGATAAAATATCACTTTTTTGTAGACCTCAAGCAGCAGTTCATATGATTATTGTGATGGCAATCCTAGAGTCGACGAGATGCTCGCTGTAAGTAGTCTAAATAAACTGTATGTTTGTGAATCATCCATTTTGAGGTAACAAGTTCAGATTTCTGTCATCAGAGCATTGGGCTTGGACTTTGAGGTGGGGGTTATCATGGACTTTGCTTGGATAAACAGTTTTTACTCAAAACTCCAATCTACCAACTTACTATCTGGGAATATTTTCATAAATTTTTTTGAGCTGCGTTCAAGGGGCTGAAATTTGAGTTGAAGGGAACTTCAACCCACATAGGCCTACATGATTAATTTTCCTTACAGCAGTAAACTTACAGTAAGCATCTAGAAAAGATGAATAAAGTTAAACATATTACTACTTCAGCTTTTTCTAAGAAAATATGTTCACGAGTTCGTTTGTTCTTTTGTGCTAAAATAAAAACAATGGAATAAATGGTCAGACTTAGGTGGCTGTATTTTAATGAATAAAGCACTTCGAAAGAAGACTTTATTTTCTGAGATCATTTCTGACTTTGGAAGAAGCTGTTGCTGAAAGTGATGCTTTGAATTTTGGTAAATTTTGACGCGGGGGATTTCAAGCTTGCTCCACTGGTCTCAAACTCGGGTGATAATTCTAAACAGGGGAACATAGGCCGTTTGATAGTTGTGAATTTAATGACTACGCTTGATATTATTCTACTGATATACAGATGCATCAAACCAAAACTTTTAGTTCAAGTTCGTTTTCATTATTCAAAAATAAATAATTTGCCCCTTTTTAGAACCTCGTCGGAACTTTGGCTGCCACTGTTGGACTAAGGGATCTTAGGCAACCAACAGTAAGTAGAAAATCATCTTGGAAACCTACATTTTGCGCGGATGGATAGAAAAATTGTTTCTCAAAAACCGAGGCGGTTTATAATTTTGTAAAAAAACGTTTGTTTCAGAAGCTTAATTAGCCTTCCAGTAAATTTTTGTAATTTGTTATCACAAAGGTTCGGTTATTTGGCAAAGTGGCTGCTCACAGAAATCTCCCACCAGGAGCCTGCTGGCTTCATCGGCTTTCACAAAATTTCGAAAACTTTTCCGTCGGAAAAGCAAATTTAAAACCGCTTACGTCGTGTTGCCTTAAAAATATCGAGCGAGTGCCCGCAGCAGTAGTTGACGCATTCGCATTTTTTCTTTGTTGTAATGAAATTTTTTAAATAATAAATTGAAGCCAGATTCGTGGTTTTTTAGGGAGTTCCTCAGCTGATACCAACTCCTGGAAACCCTTCTCAATATCAACTTATAAACGCCCCTCCAGGAATGCCACAGGTGAAGCCACAATATCTGAGAAAGGCCGACGCCATATTGTTTTTGCGGGGAGGAGGAAAGGAGCTTATCACAAACATCTAAAAAAGAGTTTCTGAGCAGTTGGACGCTTTAAAATATTATCAAGACGTCTGCAAGAATTAGAACAGCAAATAGCTGCTCACACCGCAGAAAAAGATGAAAACAATCTTCTTTTAGTATGCAGTTTTGCACCTCATGGCATTGGTTCTAACCGAGATAGTGTTGAGATAACTTTTTATGGCTTATTTATTTGCTGTAGATCTGAAAAACATTATAATGCCATTATAATTTTTTAGACGCGGATACTTGGCGACCAGGGCCAGCTTGATGTCTAGCTCTCTCCCTCCTTTTACGGCTTCATGCGTCCAACTTTCTTTTGCTTGAGATCGTCATAAAGTTCATCTCTGTCCTACCAAGAATTGGTATTTTCCTAATCACACCTATGCGCTCTTTTAGAATGGGAAGGCGCCATGTAAGAGACCAGCTCCCCTCTTTCTTTTCTCTTGTAAACTAACGCCCTTTAGGATTTTGCAATTTCACTACGCACAAAGTCAGCATCGGTTTTCATCAACTTAATTTTACGTTATTTTTTCTTTAGGGAGTTCCAGTAATCATGAACCCTCCACCACCTCCCCCACCCCCAACGCCTCCACCACCTCCTCCTCCTCCTGCTCTGGTAACTCCTCCTATGCATCCTGACACTCCTTCAAAGGATGATATTAATGAATTGACAGATGCAATTTACGAGGTAAATTTCGTTTTGCAGTTGTTTACCAATGTGACATCACAGTTGCTACGATTGTCGACGATAGATAAACGACTGAAAGTAATAAGCCAATCTCGCTATCGGCAAATTGCGAGTTCATCACCAGCCTAGGAAATAATATGTTGCCATAGGAAAATCACTTTATGGCAACATATCGGCTTGTGATAAAAAACTTGCTGCCTGCTGAAACGACAACTCCGAAAAAGGTCTAAATACCTTCAAAGAGTTCATCGTATTTGGGCAGTTTGAAAAAATGTTTTATAGTGTGTCATTCCATTCAAAGTAAGGCAGTTTTAAAAAGAAAAATAAAATTCGATTTTTCCAAAAACATGGTGGCTGTTAACATCAACTGCATATCTTGTAGATATCAGCAAAACATCTGAAATTTCAAACGCTTTCGACTTCAAAAAGTCCTTTTCAAGCATTAAGATTTGTAAATATGATCAACTAAATCAAAATAATCAAAAATGATTATAAATGATACACATTATGAAGATATGGTATAGTAATACATAATTTTGTGTCTTGTTTCTGTCAGCTGTTTAATTTTAGTAAAGTTCGATACGTTTTTTCAGCTATAAAAATATCAATCTTCATAATGTGTATTGTTTGTAACCATCGTTGATGTTTTAATGTATTACGTCACACTCGCGAATCTTAATTTTTGAAAAGAGCTTTATTGAAGTCGAGAACTCTTTTAAGACATTTTTGCAACTTAAAATAAGTTTTAATTTATTAAATTTGTACAATAAATATTTTTCTAGAAAAATAGAATGTACAGAGTGCGACCCAGGTCGGTTTTGAACCCACGTAGACAATAAAATTTAAGAAAGCACTGTTGAGCTCAGATTAAACAAACTAAGATCAATTTTTAGTTGGCTCAAAAAGCCTCCGAAGAAAGTCCCGACCATTCCAGATTGGAGCTGAATGAACTCATCGCACTTACGGATGGAATACAAGAGGTAAAGTTCAAGAGATATAGAAGACACTGAAACAAGGAGATTCACTGTTGCCAAGTTAATTTTATTTTACCTTTACACTTTTTACAAAAAAAATAACACCAACTAGATATCATCTCTAAAAACTAGCAATATAATAGCCTGGGATTTTGTCATTTGCTTCCGCTAAAGTATCGTTGATTGATTATAGCCCAACCAAACGATGCATAATTTTCTGTTATGACAGATTTTGAAACCAAAATGTTTTTGCTAAAATTTCAAAAAACTTGTTTTAAGTTTTCCGAGGAATCTGTTACCGGTCTATTATACTTGTCCTCACATGTTTGATGGTAGATCTAGCTGTAATGCGTTTTTGTCTCATGTTTCACCAGTTAAAATGAATAGGTCTTTTTGTTCTAAACAAAAAACTATCGAGTAGCCATTCACAGTTGGCCTAGATATTCCGATAACGACGACATCCTCGGACCATGCCATCCAAGAAGCTCGCTTGCTTCACCAGGTTAAAACAGTGAAAATGCTTATTGCTCACTCAACATGTCGTAAAAGGCATTTTTTGGGTATCTGCCGATGGCAAGAGAGAGGCTCAACAGAGTGGAGCAGAGTGAAACGTAAACAATCATATTTCGTTACGTAGAGGTGCTGTTATTTTCAGCATTACATAAAATGCAGTGATAAACAAGCTTTTTGTACTCGCTGTCTAAACTTCCAGCTAATGCATTGAAGCGGTTAGAGGCATTTTTCTGATGAAATAAAAATGGAACAACTTGTCGACCACATGGAAAGAAATGATCCACTTGGGTAGTTTAGATAAGCCAAAATTTTTGAGATAAGGTCAAGTTGTGCCACCATCAGTAATGTTAAGCATCCAATATTAAGTGAAAACTCTTTTCCATTGGCTAACTGTAAACAAATAATTGAAAGGTATGCAAAGAAAGCTAATAAGATTTCTATAATTCAAGTGCAGTTCATACCAATCATCATACCCTGAAGTTTTTAAAAGCTAACTTAAAATATTATTGCTTGTTTCTTTTTGAATTATTTTTGCAAGTAGCTCCAAGAGGTAGCCTACGAGGCGATGAAAGTATTACATTAGTTTTCGGAAGAATGAACTCGTCTCGTTAATGGCTGCCAATATGCTGTGTATTTCTGCAAATCCTCCTCCCATCACTTTCTTTTCACAAATGTGTTTCCTAAATTAACTATATCCACAACATCACTAACTCCTAAGTAATGTTGATTTTAAACTATTGTCAAACTTGAATTTAACCGACAAATGTCCTCAATTTGTCAAAACCATGCACATCTTTTTGTTGCGGAGTATTTTCCTAAAAATGGAGCATATTTGAAGACCAATAGACCACAGAAGCAGGGTTACTCCCCGTGGCCTGGACCAAAAATTGAATGAAGAGAACGAGTAGCCAGTGAATGCGGCGAAAGGGCCCACATCGGATCAGGAAAGAAAAAGACGAGAGGTGCCTGGGGCCGAGTGGATTTGACGTTTGCATTGCAATTCACTTTTGAGACTGCTTTTTTATGATTGCGCCGACCACAAAATGATGGATGGTTTTGCTGCCGACTTTAAGATTTTCTGGTAACTTTGTAGCGACCGATATTCTCTGTCCTATTTGATGAGTTGAACTTTTCAACAACGTCATTATCAAAATGCAACAAGCCATAAGTCAATCATAAATAGGGAAAGAGGACAATAGACGAAGAGGACAGAAGTTATAGAGATACTTCTAATAGAAAAAGGGTAATAGAAGGAAGCAAAAGGCATTCTGTGATTGTAAATGTATAGTAACCCAGGAGTTAGTTTTTGTACATGAAAAAATCAGATATTTTGAGCTGCTTAAAGGTTTAAGGGAAATAAAAGCAACTATTGTAGCAAGTTGAGCTTATGACTCAACATGAACCATCACAGATTACTCAACTCGCCCTGATTTTTCATTTTCTCTAAAAATTTTGTTTGTTATAATCAGCTACTCTTATTATCTTTTTTCTTAAGTTTGGTTGAGTGCTTTTGCTTTTTCCTACCCTCTTGCCACTATTTGTCATCCACTGCAGTGCATCAGCATTTCTCAACCGGCGGGCAATGACCGATTAGGTGGCCACAGCATATATGATAGGTAGGTCATGGGTTGTAATTTTCCATTTTAACTAATAAAAAGTATACCAACGAAATAGGAAATTATGTAAAGTGACTGAGCGATAGACCTCTTTTTGTTTGAAAATGGGCCACATGCCTAAAAACGCTGAGAAACACTGCTCTAGATAAACTGTTATAGCTTACGTTGCGCGGCTCTGACTTTTCATAAGCATAAAAAAAGCACATTTTTTGCGATATTGCTTGATATCAAAGTGCCTGTTGCTGCCAAACTACAAAAATTTGAAAGATTTTTCTTGCTAAACACTTTGGCGGTAACGTCATGCTTCTGACAGCGTTATAGTTCAAGATATACGGCATGCGTCAACTTGAAGACCAGTTTTCTCTACGCTGAGCTTAATCTGGTCTAGACTGATGCCAAGCGCGACTTAACTGCTACTTGTTCATTCATTCATTCGCATGACAATCTCAACAGAAGTTGCAGTTCATCGGATATCGCTTGAGCATAGGGTTGTTAGTTACTTGAGACTGAGCCGAACAAAAACAAACAATGCGTTAAGCCGCGCTTGGTCTCAGTGTAGACCAATAGCTCTCAAGCTTTTGGAGCCTGTGAACTATTAAAAGATAACCTACACCGTCTTGGACCAATATCTCCCATCTTCTCATATGTTAACTGTAACACTTTAAAAAAAATCAATGATATTTGAGTAACTAATTCAGCTCGGGCTGCAACCTCTTCCAAGACTTTGATATTTAATGAGAATTCTAGACTATGTATCTAATAACAAAAAAGCAAAAGGCATTAGAATTTTAATTTATTCGATCCTTAGAACCATTACAAGTAGCTTAATTCATAAACTCTGTACCTAACTAGCAAATACTGGTGACTGTGCAACAGTAGGCTATTGCACTAAAAACTAATGCAGTAATGCACATTGTTGAAAGTTAGAGAAAAACTTACGTAAAATCTTTAGAATAAGCGTTTTATAGTAAAAGTCGCTTTCCACCTGGTCTCGATCACCAGTAAGAGAAGAGTTAAGCAGCATATGGTGAATTTATGAGGCAAGAAAGACTGCTTCACTGTTTCCTTGTAACTTGACCATTATCTTTCTCTGAGATTGGATTTACAATGTGATCCTGGATGCTTGTTGTCTTATTTCCATTTCGAGAATTGTGGAAAGGAGTAGGGTGATCATACTCTTAGCGTAGCTTCTTTAGTTGATCAAACGTCAGAAGGCGCAAGCGAATATAATGGCGAATATGATGGCTAACGACGCGGCTGAGACAATGAATTCACAAAAGGAACTGCAAGAACTGGCCGAAAAAATTGATCAGGTGGTTATATTTAGTTGATTTACCAAAACTGGGTGAAGATGATAGAGTAATTTTACTCGCTCATCTACATAAATGCTTCATCAAAAAATTACAACTTTGGAAACCTGAAATTCATTTTTACGAGCATATCATGGCTTGTCTCTTTCCCTTAAAAATATTCTTTCTATGCTTAGTCTTTGTGTTTACAACAGTAGCTTCAGGGTTGTTTGCAAAAACTTAATCCAAATTCATTCATTCAAGCGTATGAGCTGATGCTCTGTTTGGACGTCTTTATTTGGGCTTGGCCACCACGATGAGCAGAGAGCTCAATCCCACCACTTGACTTTCCCAAGGGTACAACAGGCAAACTTACCGGTTTTTTCTAGCAGCAGAGCATAACCTCACACGTAAAAGAATCGAGATGTTACTCTTACAGTTTCTGGATTTTCTTGTTTGAGAAAAGCGCTTCACGGCCTTGTTGCTGTGTTTATGATAGAAGAACCATGTGCCTACAACAGTAACTATAAAGCAAGTCCCACCACTAGCTTTGTAAATGCAAAAGTATCCCGTGATTGCACGACAAATCACACACTATTCACTTAAGAGTTTTAGCTGATGTATTTGTAGATAAAAAGCTTGGACGGTAGAGAGATAAAATAATGATGGTTGACAACCGTTTTGTTCTGTTTAGTTGCTAGATCAGCAGAAGTTGCGATCCATACTTTCTGTCCATGCGAAAAAACCAAGTAAATCCTCCAGCGAAGTGAACAGACTTTCTCAAATCATCCATCAGGTCAGCATGCAGGTTGCTTGCAAACACTATTTAGCAACTTCTCTTTTCGAAAGCCCTCGCGCGCAGCACTCAGAGAAATTTTCTACATACCTCGCGCTCTCCGTTCCATCTGCAAACTCAAATGGTTCGCTACAAACCCTCGAACAAACTAATCACTTTCGCAGTGGTGCTGTGGTTAGGTTGTGCGCTTCGCACTTAGTGAGTTTCGGCTCAATTCCCTTATCGAGTAACGCGGAAGATATTGAAAATGGTATTCACTACATTCCTGCTTGGCCCTTAGCACAAGAATATAGAAAAAACAACACGTTTTCTTGTTGCATTGTTGGGTTCGGGATTTAACGGTATCCCTCTATTTGTTGGTAACAGGCAGGGGACAGAATCGACCAGTTTGTCCGTTGCGGTGACCCGATTCTAC
The DNA here is from genome assembly GCA_963675345.1 of Trididemnum clinides. Lineage (NCBI taxonomy): Eukaryota > Metazoa > Chordata > Ascidiacea > Aplousobranchia > Didemnidae > Trididemnum > Trididemnum clinides. The sequence goes on along the minus strand of OY776299.1, from coordinate 31,988,110 downwards.
CAAAGACTAATAAAACAGAGCATGCGATCATGTGCATAAGTACACAAGAAAGGACTAGCTGATACAGTACGAAAAAATGCCTAACTAGTCGATCAGCTGTCACTTTTAGTAGCCGGTTTATCTTGTATTGTTTACTTACCATGTTGTTTTCGTGTCATAAAGCACTTCATAATGATGTTTGTTGTTGGATGGAATGTAACAAGCAGAAAATTATTGGAAAGCAATATTAAGTGTATGTCACGTTTAGGCCAACCTCCCGGAACTTGTAAAAATAATTCAACATTCATTAATCAAGTCTCATAACCGGAATTGCGCTCTTGAGCTTGTCACGTTATAATGAATGTAGCTAAACCTAAAAAAACTGTATTTCGTTAAACTACACATTTTAGTTAAAACGTGAACTTCAGGCGAGGGATTTAAACTTTGGCTTCTTTGATCCCCGCGGTGCCAGTTTTCGATCTGTTTACACGCGAAGTTATCCCTTGCTGAATCAGAAAATTTTCTACTCAGAAAGTGAACCTGTAATTAAATAAATTATGTTGTCTACAAACACGAATTTTTCTAGAGAAGTGAACTCGTTTCTAGTTGGTCACAAAAGCAACACCTTCACATTGGACTGTCGTGATATATGAGCAATCGCATCACCTCTTGAGATTGAGAAATATTTTCTTTGCAGGTACTTGATCAACAACACTCGCTAATGCAATCATACCAAGACTACATCAACTCCATGAATGCTAGAAATGTTCAGCCATCGTTACGGTATCTACCAGTAAAGAGTGCATCACCTAAAGAGCTTCATACTGTAGAAGTACAGACATCACAGGTGTAGATCTGCAGTTTTTTACATAATCACAAGAAAATCATTGCAGTTCTGTATAAAACATCCTTGCATTTGTATGGGTCTCCGAGTTGTCATACTACAGTGCACAGTTTATTTCTACTGTAAGCAAGCACACTTATGAGCTTTTTACAAAAAACGAGGACACAGCACTGGCGTCAGCGCCGGACAGTAGCTTCATAACCGAGAAACTAGAGGTACATAGTGTTAAGCGGTTGGTGCAAATAAGCATGAGTTGCAGCAGGACTTTGTGGGGCTTGTGTGGTCACTTCCAAGCCCCCACTTGGCGAATTTAGAAAAAACTTTAAAGCGTGGTAAAGCCACCTCTTTTTGTATTGCTCTACATCAGTGATTCTCAACCTTTTTTTGTTGCGGCACACTTTTAACACTTTCAAAATTTGACGGCACCCATAGAAAAAAATAAGTTTAAAAATTATTCACTTACTTACAACACACTGCGTAAAATAGTTTATGATAATTGCTTAATTTAATCACTAAAAATAAAAATATTTTTTAAAAAAATCTAAAAATTAATTTAATATCTAAAATTTGGTGGCACACTTTTATAATTTCGCGAAACAGTGTTGAGAATCACTGCTCTACATAATAACAAAGTTTGGTTGTAAATTTACAACAAGTTTGTTCTGTTTGGTATATTTGCTCAATGATTAGGGTCACCGTCGCCATATTGTAAGAAGGAAAAAAGAGCAAGGTTTACGGTATAATTTTTTGTAATCAGACCCTCCCACAGAAATCTTCTTTTCGAAAAATTATGTCCAGATATCCATCGAAACCACAAAAAAAAGCGATACCGGTACGAGATAAATCAGAATCTGTAATTTTTGGAACAATATCAGATTCCGAACCGAGCTTGCATGAAGACGAAAACAAGCAACAGACTACCGTAGTAAGACACAACTGTCAAGTTACATAAGAATTGCATTGAACTAGAAAGTGGAGAACACCGAGGCTTAAAACCATCAAAAAAGATATAGCAAAGCTGTCAGCCGAAAAGTGTTGGCAGGCTTAATGAGACATCTGGTCTTCTGTTTAATTGATCTCCTTGAATGTAGACTTAAAATTTTGTAGACCTGGCACCTGCAGTCTTTGGTTTTTTCCTTTCCAATGCTGACTGGATAAATCCCTAAATCAATTAGCCTAAAGCCAATTTTGAAAGCAGTCGCAAAGACAAATATGTTTAAAAACATATTTGAAAAAATTTAGTTAAACTTCCAGTCTTCATTTATATAAATGTGTCCCTGAGCACGAAAAATCTGCCATAAATTTTGTAAACTCGTTTTGATACATTTGCGTAAATAAGCTCACTGTCAAATGTTTTGCTTTCTTCAAAAATGTTTGTCTTCCAAGCATCGGCTATACGTCAATATACCAGGATTATAAATTTAAGCAATGCTTTGTTTCTGACTGTTTCTCCATCCAATGACAGATGTGGGCTACATCCGATCCCTACTTTGAACTCGGAAAAGCAGTGAGAACCCAATTTTGTCATTACAATTTCGTGAGCTTCTATGCAACTTTGCTTGGACGGTACTTCACATTGAGCCTGTTGTGTTAAAGCGTGTACTTTGTCCAGAGAAATCAGCAAAATTTGCAAAAGCAGGGGTGGTTTCAAAAAGTGTCAACCCAAACGAAACCTTACAACAAATGTAGGAGTGCTCTCTGAAGATAACACCTTATAATTTCTGAAGCGCTGCACATCACTTTCCAAAAAGTTTCGTCGGGCGGACTTTCCCGTGTACCGTTACTTAGCTCAATACCCTCCCTTGTGCCGTTACTTAGAAATTCTTGATCTCCTAGCTTTCACAGACACGGCGTATCTAACAGACGTGTATAATTTAGAAAACGACTCCCCCCCGAAACTTGTTCAGCAAAATATTTGATTACGTTCCTTCCTTTTTGGTCTCAAAAAGTTCTTCAGCGGACAAATTTCCGTCTGCTCCGCACAGAATGAGAAGAACTGATGTAAGTGAAACAGTTACGTAGCAGGAAACGGGGATACTGAAAAGATGAAGACCAATGACATCATGCGGGAATAGCATTGAAACAAATTTAGTTTTACGTGTAAATGTCAGGCGAAGCTGTGTAGGTTTTTACTGCAAGATTGACTTTGCTACAAAAAACATAATCGGAAAAGCATTTTTGTGAAACGGTTGAATTTGGCGTTGATCAGCTCATTCACTAAAAGTTCTAATTTAGCCAAGCTCACAGGCAAGCGCACAACAAGTAAAGTATAACATGAGTGTTCTTCGTTTATTTTAAAAAAATGCAAAGGCTAAGTTGAGCTGGAGTCAAATGTTGGACGAATTTCATTCGTTGTTCGTTGGTAGTTTGATCCAAAACTTGGACGACTAGTCAAGTCTAGCGGTAAAAATTTGGACGACTAGTCAAGCCTAGCGGTAAAAACTTGGACAACTAGTCAAGCCTAGCGGTAAAAACTTGGACGACTAGTCTAGCCTAGTGGTGAAAATTCAGTGCATCACCTACGGTTTGTTTTTATGCATAACGCTTTAAATTTTGTAAATGCCAATTAACCCTATTAAGCAAAAGATGAGTTATAAATAAGTTAAAAAGTTGCCTTTTAGTTGCAATGTTATGGTTCACCTATTTTCAAAAGAAGTGTGGAAAGATCGTAAATGAGAGACTTGTGTGAAATGTGATCTATAGCTTTAAATGAAGTAGTATTAAGAACCAACGCAGATCATCTCAGTCTTTGTATAATTTCCAAGCAGCAATTAATGATCTGTAATTAGATTGAAACACCGTTCCACCTGGATGCACCATTACCACCGGTTCATTATAATTTCTATGATGGTTTTGATGATGGGAAGATTCCAAGTCAAACAAAGTTGGTGAGATGTTTGTTCTTCAATATTGAAGAAAGCCAACGAGTTGGATCCAATTAGAGCAGGGGTGGCCAAGCTTTTTATGCAAAGCGCCAACTCTTCTACCAACCCGTGTCGGATGCGCCATAAATGTATGGCAGGGGTGGCCAACCTTTTCAGTCCATGCGCCAAAATTTTTCGCCACACAAGCATTCATTTGAAGATGCGCCACACAAACATTCATAGCTTTTCATTGCTCTCAAACGTGTAGTAATATATTTATACTTTGAAGTCAAAACAGGGCCATATTCAGCGGTGATCTCCAAAAAAAAAAAAAGGTCATCCCCTGTTTCGCTGCACCTTTTCCATCACTTTTGGCTTAAATATGCCACCAAACGTGAGGCCATCCAAGTGCGGACTTGGACTTTTTTTTTTTTTTTTTTTTGGAGATGTTATTGGAGTGACAAATTTTTCGGCCAGATGAAAGGACACTTACCCAAATTGCCCGAAAAATCTTAAACCTGGAATGCGCCACCTCTAAACATGCAATGCGCCAAATTTGGCGCAATGCGCCACGGTTGGCCACCCTTGAATTAGAGAGTTCTCATGGGCACAGTTCGAAACTTCTTCAAAAGATATAAAAAATTTTACACTATTTTGCACCCTGTTTGATGGGGTAAATCTCAATTAGTTTTTAACATAGCAAAATTACGAGTTTCTCATCTATGTTTTGTGGTCCAGTGGGATCAGCACATTAAAAGATGTGGTAAATTTATGATGTAAATGCTCTGATGCTCTTCTGAGAGTCCGCATCTTCGCTATGTATGTTCAATTGCTTTTAAACTTAATCAAATTTTTTTCTTGCATTTTGCTTGGCAGAAAGTTCAGAAAGATCAAATATCTAACTCTCTTGACAATGACGACGATGATGATGATGATGATGAGGTGAGAAATTAACTTTTGTGATGAAAACGGTTATCTTTTCATCATGATGATGGTGATAAATATGAAATATGTGATAAAAATAATGATTATTGAGATTATCATGATGAATATCTCAATGAACATAATGTTGATGGTGATCATTACGTGAGAAAGACTACGACGATAATGATCACAAAGAAAATGCCATCGATGACAATAAATATAGTAATGGTGGATTAGTAGCTTAGAATGAAAAATTACTTTAATGACCGTCGTTTTTCACGTGTTGTTGTTGATCATATATCATTAAGTTATTTTACATAATTTTTCAGACCTACAAACTGTTACATAAAATAAAAAGTAAGCTTCTCCAACGAAAAAGTAAATTGGAAAAGAAAAAACATCCCCGAGTAAGAATGTATTGATTTCATTTGGTTGCATTTAAACTGTGATTGTAGTGCGCTCTAATCACTAACGCTTGTAGAAACAAAAACCAACACACACACACACACACACACACACACACACCACGCGCCTCAAGGATTGACACGTAAAATCTCTCAAATAAAAATGCGTCCGAACAATGGTGAGTGATGTAAAATTTTAGAATTAAAGAAATTTGTTTCCTTATCTGATGGTAATAGAATCGAAGGTAAAAGAGGCTTGTTTTTTTGGTGTGGTAAACCCAACAGGATACTGACCAGCCCACTGAATGATTGACCTAAACCTTGGTCAGGCCTACTCTTAGATTCCTTGGTTGATAACTTTGTTCCAATGTTTTGCTTGATCAATAACAGTATTTGCTGCTGGGCAATACGATCAGACAAAGCAGAATATGTTATTGTTAAGCGTTTTTCCTGAAGAGGCAACAAGGCAGTTGACGCAAAATTTGAATCTCATCCAATTATATCACCACAAGAAAGGCAACCCACCCTTTTCTTGGTTAATTTATCATTATTTATTGACAGGGCTCTTCTATTTTTAAAGATTTCTACCATCGAGCTTCTGGTCATGATTTTTCAGAAAAGAAGAGGTCCAAGGTGATGCTTTTTCTGTTGACATTTTTATTTTGCAAAGATGTTTTGAGGCAAACACATATTACTGACACTGCTGCTTACGGTGGTCGCATTGCGGGTGAATATGCAGCCAGGCAACTTTTTATGTTTTGGACCTGGGCTGCATAGATATCAGGCGAACTCTGAAAATACGGTGCTGTGTTACACAACCACTTTTGTAGTGATTGCTGCAGAAACTGCATGCTCCTGGCCGGAAGTTAAGCTTCTCACTGCTTTCTATTTACGATGCTGCAGCAAGAAGGTGAGAACCATTGTCATTTCAATTATAAAGTCACCGAACATAAGCAATTTTTCAATTTGCGTTTGAAATTATTGGCCGGGCAAAGCAATTGCATGTATTGAGCGCCTGGTAATAGCATTGCATCGCAAAAAACTGGTCATAATATTACAGCTAAACAGCTCATTTGACTACTGCTTAAGTTTTAGAAAAAGGTTCTTTAATGTTTACCTCATTTCATAACGGTTTAGGCCTTAATATTACAAACAAAAAGACTTTACGTATGATTTGATTGTATTTGTACTTGGTTTGCTGCTACTGGACAGCACGGCTACTAGGTTAGTAAGCTGCTTGCTAAAGCGGTGAGCACCTGAGGTAGTAGTTCATTAAAGCATAAATTGTATTGTTTGTTTTGTCCAGGAGTAGCAGAAAACTGAGAGCATTATTTTTAAAATTTTTTGGTAGTTAATCATTCTATTTTGACGTAAATTCGCTTTAAGACATGAAAGACATTTATTAACAACTTTATAACTAGCGTTTTAGGAGACAATTCTGTGGTATTTACTTTTAGGATTCTTCTCTTTTTGATTACGCTCCAGGTTCCAGACATTATTTTCCAAACAGAAGAGATACTCAGGTAATATTTTTTGTGCGTACTTTTGATTTTGATTAACCACAAACAACTGCACAACAATCGGAATTGGCGTCGCCAAAAACCTATCTGTTGAATCGAACAATTGCCGATTGACCAACCGAAGAATGCCTACCTAATCATGATATCATGCACAACCAAGCATTGCGAGGTAAAAATTAACAAAAATTACCGCGCAATTACTAAACAAATAATCAGTGATAGATGAAAGCTGCCCCCGTCGTCCTTGCGTTAATTTTTCTTCTTTGGTAGATACCCATGAGCTCACACTTTGTTTGCTGTTTATTAGTTTGACTGGCCAACCGCAACGACTCCAAAACCACCCCAACTCACTGCCACATAGTATCACACATAGGGCAGTGCTCAAGAACAGCATGCGACCTGGACTTTCTCTTCATGCTATCTCTTTCCTGCTGAGAGCCAAGTAGGAAAGTCGTGAATACTGTTTTTTTTAGTCTTCGGTGTAACTTGACAAGGAAATTGAACTCAGGTCCATCGACTGTAAGCTTTATTGTTTAAAAGCAATTGTGGAATCAAAGTCACTAACTGCTAAAGTGGCGCTGAAAGACGGCAGCAATGATTACTGTTAACCATTGAGCCGCCGTTGCAAAAATGCTACTAATTGCGCTGTTGACATCAAAACTCGTTGAAGCTTAACTACAAGACGGAAATGCGTTCACAGCATAACCAAGCAGATATGGATGCGTGTTCATTTGGTTTTGTTTGGAACAATGCTTTTCAACTGGGGTTCCGCATAACCCTTGTTCTCCGCGAAAAAGCCAAAGGGTCTCCTTGAGCTTGGGGGCCCCGCTAGAGTTCCTCCTTCTTTGTTTTCATTTGGAAAAAAATAACGCTTCGTAAATTTTTTGAAAACAATTTGGCAAAACCTAACAACTCTATGGTAAACGCAAGTTAAATTTTGCCAAATGTTGGCTAGAGCTAAACTTGGGTCTGAGTTTTCTTTCTTTCAAATTGCTTGATTTTATCACGGCGACCAGTTAAAAGTATATTAAGTTTTTTCAATGCAATATTTAAAGAAGTTTTTCTCTCTTGAAAGAGACCGCAAAAAACGTGACACTAAAGTAATGTTTTTGATATTTTGACGTTCATTTTGTTATTTTCTTGAGTACTTATAGAGTTATCATTTTAGACATCATCAACTGGTGATTCATACATTGATGCCGATGAACCGCACAAAAAGAGGAAGAAAAAGGTGTAGATAATATCTTATCTACTTCGTTTTTTTTCCAGATTTAATTTTTTCTATCACTTATTTTGTACGGGATTGATAGTAATTTGCATGAATCGAGATGAAAATGAATTCAGCTTTGTTCCTGAGTGTTAGCATAGCCTGAAGAAAATTCAGAGCGTTAAAATAGATCTGTGACTTTTTGGAAATCTACAATTTATCGCCATCATATCTAAAAATATTTTCTTTCCTTGATCAGCTTCAACAAATTTAAGAGTGGGGGCATGGGCCTTGTGGCCTCTTCTATGTAAGCAAATATACAAAATTTGCTGGCTCAGACAAGCTAAGATGGAGCAATGGTGGTAAATAAAGAAGCTGATGACAGTTGGTGCTCAGAAAATTGTTTCAGCTTCACGATTAATCAAATAATACCAAGTATAGAGTACCCTATCTTGAAACTTCTAGGTCTGAATGGTTTGTCTTTGCATATTTTTTTTTAAGCTATTTGGCAGGGCTGTGTAGCGTTCATAGTAATTACTCAAGTCCGACTCGAATTCAGTTTTCAAAGGACTCGAGTCAGACTCAAGTTCATTTGTAATATTCTTGGAAGGTCTCGTAGTCGATTCGAGTCAATAAATTAAAATTTTTGGCTGAATCTCGTTCTTAAAATAAAACCCAGACATACGCTCACGCTTTATAAAACCGTTGCGATTATGCAAGAGTTTCAGAAAGTAAAATATTTGAAGAAATTTAAAAATTACCAGACACTCCGGCAGACAGGACCAAGCAATGGTTTTTACCTGAGTGTGCTGGTTCTGAGATAGAGTTAGAGAAGTGGATACTGCACTTGCTTCATTACTTGATCTGAAAAAGGCGTAGACGTGTAGTAGTGCTTTGACGTATGTTTGTTTTCACTAAGCAGCCGCTTGCACTACGCAATCGACATGCTTACATTTCTGTTTCTTTCTACAATATTCTAAATAAATTGTTTTGCAGGGCTCTGCGACCACTTTCGATTACGTCCATCATTCCGATCATTATTTCCCGGACAAAGAGAGTAAAAAGGTGATTTTCTTCACGTTTTATTTCTTCAGTATCAGATTAGCAATAGGCTTTAAATTGGTGAACCCTTGGAAAAATATCATCTTTTCACTATTTCTTTTCATCTCACATGCTGAAGAAAACGAAACAAATAATTTGTAGCTGGACAGTAAACACCTGCCATTAGTGGCTTGCTGCGGCAGGTCTACACAATTGGGAGATCAAGAAACAGCATTACGGTACGACAGCCGGGAGCCTTTCTCTGTCAAAACTGTCATGTCTCATGTTCTTCACTGTATTACACGGTTTGTTAGGGCCTGACGGGAATGTTGTTCTGGGCAAGTACTTGCTCTCATTATTTTTTCTTAACACTTGTTGTCTTTTGAATTGAAGTAGTATGGTTGATGCTAAGGAGAAAGGTAAGGAGATCAGGAGAATTAGGAGATCAAGAAGAAAGGTAAATGAAAAAATCGATTAGATTGTGGGTGAAGGGACTATTGTACAATACTACACTTTTTCCTACTATTGATAGGCGTATACCGATCCAGATTGCATAGTAATTGCTTCTGTTGCCATTAACTTTTTGCAGGGCTCTTCTACAAGAGGGGACCACATTACTTCTTCTCATGATAAGTTACCAGATATGTATAAAAAGGTAATTATGTTTTGCTTAAAGTAGGATCTCTTCAATAAAGCGATTGCACCCATATCACGGCCAACTTAATCCAGTTAGCTCCAAATATTTCGCGACCTATTAAAATTATTTAATACAACATCACCAAGGGCCACTAAACACAAACCGGTCAAACATTGATGAAAACTTCTTCCAATCGCGCCCGTTAATGGTTGGCTTGTTTGTCTTTTTCTATGGAGACCCAACTGTAAAGTACGTGGTAAAGTACGAGAGTACTTGCAAAATTTTGTAGAGTTTGGGACAAATCATACAGCAACGAAAACGTTTTTTCTTTCTTTTTGTGTTTTCTTTCTTGTTTTCAAAGACAAATCATGCTCCAACGTAACAACTTTCTTTTCCAAAGGCAAATCATACAGTAATGAAGCATTTTTTCCTTTCCAAGGACAAAACATAGAGCAGGGAAAACACGGTGAAGTGCTGTCTGTAAAATAATATTACTTGTAAAATAGTGTCTCGAGCAAAATATGTTGGAGCATTGTTGTGGTAATTTAGAACGGCCGGGTTCCGTTTACAGTAACATGTGCTGATTATTTAAAGGTAGGCTTAGGTTTTGTTTTGCTGTTGACCAAATCTTGTTGCTTCTAAATGACTACGACGATTCCCAAACATATTTTGCACGAGAAACTATTTTATAGACCACACTGTCTTCACTGAGTTTTCGCTGCTGTATGATTTGTCTTTGGAAAGGAGAATTTCTTTCGTTGCAGTATGATTTGTTCTAAACTCTGCAAAATTTTACTTTACCACGTACTTTATAGTTGGCACCTCATATTTTACTGCATTTGTTTCACCAAAAAGGATAGGTCGTTTTGAGATTGCGTACACTGTTGCGTAGATTGCGTACACTGTAGAGAGTCGTGTCTACAGCTGGCTACTACCTAAATTGCAAATTCCTGATAGTACAGTTTTTTTAATTTGATGAGCTCTTTTACTAATGGAATTATTTTCAGAATTCTTCTGGTCTAGACTTCATCAATACTTATGTCAAAGTTGATAAGGATAAAGACAAAAAGGTGAGTATATATTTGCAAACAAGGTGCAACGCCATCGACCAGCGATAAATCGCCTTTAAAGTATTACAAGAAAAACAGTTTCTATATAATGCCGTTATATTTTTTGATTTCGTTGTTTGTGTTGTTGATAATACGTCGCTGGTCACTTTTCGGCGTTTAAATGTTTTTTTTACTCATTTAGATTAGCTTTTTTATAAAAGCATTAACCTCATCAACAAGTATTTCTTACTGCTTTTATTTAGGCACATAATATACCTGGTTTAATCGTAGACATTTTTTGTATTGCTTAAAACAAGTACACTCTTCCCCATGCCAATATCTTATTCAGTCTTCTCCTCAAAAACTCGTAAGTGTAGCCATACTCATCTGGGTAAATACCTACTAAACCAAAATGATTGCGCTTCAATTATATTTGTTTGTCAGCTTTTCCAAAAACATGGCGTGTTGTAGAAGAGGAAGCAACTATTCGCAAGCCGTAAGAATAAGTTGGGAAATGAGTAGGTTTTGCCTTATAGCTTTTCAGCTTTTTCATCTCCATCCTCATCAAACACAGCTTAATTTCCTTAATTAAGAAAGAAAAAGAGGGTTATTAACGTGAAATACAAAAGAATCTTTTTAAAAGTTGATCATTAAAAAAAGATGCAAAAAGTAGTTCAAAAACCTAGGCTTTGCTGTTGAGGATTTCTAACTGTTAGTAAACTATTTTGAATGTGCTACTCTCTTAATCGAGTCTTCAAAAACGTAGCGAGCGTAAAAGTAGTTGCTTGTGTAAAAAAATTTCTCACTATTTAAACTACCCTCTCTACCTAAAGCCTTGACTCACACTTTTATATTCTTTGCAAGCCCTGTTTATTTGACACATTTTTGGTAGAACGCATTCTATCTGTTTTTTCCTTTGATCTTGCCGTGGTGAATGTTTGTGCCAAAAGACTACTCTTGTATCGTCTTAGCACCTGGATTGGTTGAAGCAGCACCCATTACCAAAAAAAAAATAGATTTTTCAACTTGTATTTTTAACAAGATATAATGGGTTATAGGCGGCGCCTTTGAGCATTCTTTTCTGATATGCTGCAAGGCTACTGATGCTTCCGGGGTAGCAAGCAACTAGTGACGCTATTTAGCTTCTTACTGTTTTTATATTGTCATGCAGAGCAGAAAAAAATCTTTTTAATAGTCTGAGTTATTTTGTTATTTCTTCGCATGTCCTTAACACTGAACAGAGCCAGACCAAAACAATGACTTACATAGAAGAGAGTAAAAAATTTAAGTGCTCTTACGAGTGTTGAATCATATTGTTGGGTAGTGACGTATTCTTGCAGTTTAATATTTGCTGCTGTAGTGCTCTTGATAGAAAGCACTGAGGACTGCTTAGAAGATCTAAACACGAATTGTTCTACGTATAGCTGCAACTTCAAGATTTCTTCGACGGTGTGGTGATGCCACCTGTTAGAATCAATTGTTTTTAGAGATCTTCCACTGTTCAAGATTATGGCACTGCTTATGGCAATATTCTTCCAGATAAGAATAAAGAGGTGATGATATGTGTTTTGTTTATACATAACGTAATGGTCAAAAACAGCAAACCCCTTTAAATAGTAATATTGTGTTTAATTTGGCTTACATTACTTAGTTTTGTAGGACGTCAAATAAATTGGTGATGTCAAAAGATTTTCTGCAAAATTTGGCAAGTTTTCTTTTGAAGAAAAATTTCGTAAAATTATTGGTGCTTTACATTGTCATAAATTTTCAGTAAAGAGGTATTTTTTCCCAGCCATAGAATGTATAGCAGACACCATAAGTTAAACATTTTTCTTGAAATGCAAGCGTTTTCCGCTTGTAGCATTTATTCTCTCAAAAGGGCCATCAGATATGCCAATAACGTTCGAATTTCAATAAAAATGTCTGATGGCATCTTTTAGTTTCATTCTTTATTTGTCCAATACAAATTTTTCGAGGCATATTGATGTTTCATTCTCTCTAAAAAAGTTCATTCATACTGAACTTTTCACAAACAAGCAGTTTTTTCAACTGCTCTTTCACTTTGAAGAACCAAGATCAATTAAAGCAGATGACAACCTGTACATTCGTTTTCTAATAAATTTTTTTCCGCATCTTGCTCTTGTTTGATCATCATCTGTTGGTGATGACCAAAGACTCATTCATGCATAAAATTTTTGACTCTGCTGCCAAGCCTTTATTCAGTCGAGCCAACAGGACGGGTACCGGCGCGGTGGTGTAGTGGTGAGAGTGTCCGCATTGCAATCGGTAGGCCTGGAGTTCATTCCCTAAGCCGAGTCATACAAAAGTCTTTCAAAAATGGTATTCACAGCTTCCCTGCTTGGCATAAAAAAGGCATAGTGTGGAGAACAAGCCAGCAAGCTTGCTTGTTGTGTTCTTGGGCAAGGCACTTAACAGGACGCCCCCACCTTTATGTGGCAGACAGATGGCCTACCCATACTTCACCGGATTACAATTGTGAAGTTGCTAACCCAGCATGTCGTAAAAGACGACTCTTGGGTACCCACCAGTGGCAGTCCGCCTTGTTGGTGGTGGGACCACCAGTCACTGAAGACTGGTTCGAAATGTGCTGCTATCTTTCCTCTAGCCTAATTTCAATTAGGTTGACGGCATGCCGTACTTCCACCCGAGGAAGAGGAGGGGTAACCACAAACAAACAGGACAGGCAAGCCGTCACAACACATGTCTGCCTTATTACTGTAAATAGACCTTCGGCGAGAACAGGATCAAAACTGGTTTAAACAGATACAACTACTGAACATTACGACTCGCTAAGTACTGTATTTACATTTCATCAATTTAAATCTGTAATTCTTTGTTCTACCTACCATCATCGCATATGTGACATACGTGAATTTTTCAGCAAACGTGAATTTCTCAGCAAACTTCGCTAGTTCAGGTGTGTTTTAGCACTATCTGGAACTTTTTCATCTTTTGATTTTCATCGTTATCATTATTTTTTTAATATTTATTTTTTAAATTTTAATCTTCATCTTTCTGGTGCATAATGTAGATGCTATGTGCCCGCTGCTTTATGTGTCGCAAAGCTTAAGTAATTTCAAAATAGTGCTGCATGAAGCCGGATCCTTACCCGGCAAACGACGCGATAAAGATTGGGAAACCACTTAGCTGTGTTGTAGGAAGGCAGCAACGTGGCCGTTACGATAGATGGGTGCGCAATCATTTTATCATAAAAACGATGCTTCAATAACTCGTTCTTATACTAAAATGATGAAAGCAAAGAAACACATATAGAATCACGATGATAGAGCTTGCGGTTCAAACGTTCTGCTACCAAAAGTCTGATTATTAACACCCGAAAGTAATGGATGAGGATTGTGGTCTCAAATCCAATCCGAAGTCAGTTTTACTGATGCCGTGATATTTTTTATTGTGTTTACCGCTCCAATTCGGTAAAAAGCAGCACTGCATAAAACTGTTGTTTAGGTTCACAGTTCTACACCCCAAAAAGCGATAGTTTATTTCGAACCATTTATAAATACAAAATTCACCAACAGCGGACTGCATATGGCTAGTGGCTGATTGTTTTCTCTTACAACATGTTGGGTGAGCAGCTTCACTATTTCAACGCGGTAAAGCTTGAGTAACTGTGGTTGTCTTTTGTTGAAGCTACTATCGTCCTTTGGTAATGATATCAACCTCCCGTTTCATTTTTTGATACTGTAAACCATGCTTGATACTATTCACAGTTCTGGTTGGACGATCAATCTAATATTCCTTTATTGCGTCACTATTAACGCACGGTGCTGTATATTTTAGGGGTCTAAAACCGTTCTTGATTACATTACCGCCTCCGGCGATGTTGATCCAGCTAAAGACAAAGAGGTGAGGACTTTGTTCTCGCATCTGTGCCACACCATCTCTACACTTTTGCTGCATTGCTGCTAGAATAATGAGAGCTAAACAAATTGCAAAATTTGACAGTAAAATGACCTTTATTCAATCCTGCGCAATTTCTTCATTGCAAAACTTGGCAGAAGCGTTGAGTACATTAGTATCGATCTGCAGTCAATCTATGGCTTCGTCGAAACCTACGAGCATTTTATCTTGTGACCCTGGTAAAAACGCTTTTCAGCATTTTCTCGGTTTTGGTTGGAATACTTCTGGCAAAAATGCTTTGTGCTGTTGCAGTGTGGTTACACCAATTTGTATGTGAACTGTGCTAATTTAAGTATAAATGTAATCTTTTACTTAAGTAATAGGGTGGAGGTGCATTACTAACTACCATTTTAATTCCAGAGATCACGGAGGTCTCTTTCTGCCGACACCTGGAACACCCCACATGATAGTAATGAGGATGTGAGACAACAAATGGTTGATCATATAGTGGCCGACACGGTATGTTAAGGTCAAAATGGTTTTTATGTGGTCCAGGTCTTGTAATTGCAAGTTTCTATATTCTTCTTTCAAAACTAATTTTTCTCCGTGCACATAATAGGCATTTGCACTGCAGCTGTATTTTCTTATATAATTTTTCCCAGTATTATGAAAAAATAAGCATGTTTTTTTGTTGTTCGACCTCTTTAGGAAGGAATCATGTGGAAAGATCATAAGGCCCTAAAAGCGATGACATTTATCATGGCCTGGAACAGAAGCCGTATATACGATTAAAAAAAGAACTGTCAAAAAATCTAGCGGAGAGCACTTCAACCCGGATTCCGAGAAACATTTAGAAAAATTCCCTGAGCGCTGAAGTTTCAGCAACAGTTTCTTCATTTTTAGTTTTATTTGGGTGATGGTGGTTGTGAAGTGCTAGTGCTAGTGGTGGTTGTGAAGCGGCAGTTACAGCAAGAGTAAGAATCGGTTGGGTAAGATTCAGGGAATGTGGAGAATTGTTGCTTGGAAATAGGTTTCCTCTGAAGATGAAAGGTAAAGTCTATCGTTGTTGTGTAAGATCAGCAATACTGTATGGAAGTGAGACATGGTGTCTAAAAGAAAATGAAAAAGCAATTTTGAGGAGAACGGAGAGAGCTATGGTGAGAGCCATGTGCTGTCAGAAAGTGGTAGACAGGAAGACGACTGAAGAACAAATGGATATGTTGGGGTTGAAGGAAACTGTAGACCGGTTAGCAACAGCGAATGGAGTTAGATGGTATGGACATGTGCTGAGGAGGGATGACGATAGTGTTTTGAGGGTTGCTCTGAATCTTGAAGTGAGTGGCTAGAGAAAGCGAGGACGACCGAAGAAGACCTGGAAGAAGCAAGTGGAAGAGGAGACAGAGAAGATTGGTTTGAAGAAGGAGGATGCCCTGAGACGAGACAAGTGGAGGGACGGAGTGCGAGCAATTGCAGAAGGAATGGGGTAAATCCGGCCATCTCTGTTAAAGGGACAACACCGGATAAAAACTGAATCACTACTACTACTCGGCAAAAATTATGTCTTTTGGAAATATTTTGGCCAAATTTAACAACTTTCGAGTTAACGCATAACGCATAATTCCCAATTCCTAATTATCTTAATTGCTCGATTTGTTTAATTTTAGGTGCAGCAATTTTATTTGAATTATTTTTGCGTCACAAATACACAACTAGATTTTCTTGAAAGATTGAAAATAGTGGTGAATAAACGACCAAAAAATATGATACAATTAGTTTTTCGCTTGCGCAACAAGTACTATAATGCTCGTATTATGACATAAATTTGGTATCAAACAACAGCGGGGGTTTCAAACTTTTTCTTACTGCAAATCCTTTAGTTAAATCTAAATGTGTGGCGTATCCTCAAAAAAAGAATGTAGTCTGAACCAAGTATGATTTCATAAAGTTGATTACCTAAATAAAGGTCTTGAAGTTGAAAAAGGCCGGAAGCAACAAAACGCTAGAAAATAAAATGGTTTTCGCAGGCAAATTGGGCAAAATAATCATTTTCGTAACGTTGATTTTCAAAAAAAGGTCTTTAAATAGAGAATGAGCAGAAGCTACGAATTTTGCAACGGCTGTCGTTGATGTTTGATGTATCTGTTCGAGAAAGTTAATCCATTATCCCAAGTTTGAGAAGCTCTGGATTAAAGTTTTTATGCAGGAATACCATAGCCAACGCAGTTCTCACGAATTTTTTGTAATTAGGGTTCCATGACGCAAGTAATAAACACAAGGGTTTCACGACGCAAAAATATTGAAGAGTACTGGTCTGGTGTATATGTTGAGTCCGCAGCGAGACAGGACAAAATGGGTTGGGAGGACTCCTAAGTCCTGTGTCCACAGGGGCTGCATATAGGATTCCTAACTCCACAAATTATGGGTACTAGGGCGAGAGGTAGAGAAAAAATCTAACAGCAAATGGTCACGCGTGTAACTCCCGGCCGATGTCTGCACTATTACACTCTTGCAAATGACACTGTAAAATCTGTTTGGCAAGTTTTATCACACTGAAAATTTAATGAAAGTACTCTGGGTAAATTTCAAACACTGTTTCGACTTATTTGGTCTTATCAGTGCAATTGGTATTGACGAAAGGCTAGAGCATTGAAATAGAATCTGTTTATGACTACTGTCACTCATTTACTAGTGATACGGTTCCGCAAAGCTTTTACGAAACTTCCACCACAGTAGACCTAGTTTAGGTTTCACAAGCGTGACGTTCTAGGCTATGATTTGTGTAAAGTCTCCATCACTCCAGCCATTTGTCGGTCACCGATTGCTAATCAGACTTGATAAGTCGAAGCAGTGTCACAGTCTGCGGTTTAGTCAATGGGAACCACTAGACTTTTGCTTGAGTTTGATGATAGTTTGTGTACTCAGTCCATATTCACTAAAAAACAACCAATAAATTTCAGTTAATTTTCTGAAGAATACTGATAATGCTTAATAGCCTTGATGTGCATTGAAACCTGTCTATTTTTATTTCATTGCAGGATGCTCAACGGAAAGACAACTATTATCAAGACGATAGTACGAACACAACTGGTCACGCGCGCGAAGAAAAAATCAGACCTTCGGTTATAATTAAAAATTCATTTTACGATGAAGAAGACGAGGTTTTTATTGTTGTTTATGTTGTTATTCTCTGATTACCTAAAAATGTTTTCAATTATTTTTTTCACAAGATAGTATAGACCTGCTTGAAGTTGCCAATACTTTTGATTCTAATATTTTAACCAATTGTTGGAAGTTGATAAGAATGATATATTTCCCGCATTGCATCAATGTAGATATATCTGTCATTGTGTTGAGTAATCTATAGTTATAATGAGTCATGAGTCATGAAAAAAACTAGGTCACGTTCAAGGAGAGCTTCACGATTGCAGAATGGTATCTTACCCGAGTAGCTGAATCTCTGAGGCTGTTAAATTTTTGTGGAAATTGCCAGTACTTATTGCGCAAAAAGGGTGCAACTTTTTTCCAAGCATGTTGTGAGAGGAAACTACGAGACAACCACAATGCCAATCCGCCATGTTGGTGGTTGTCTTCCAGCTGCAGTTTATATTTAGGACTTGTTTGAAATATACAGCCACTTTTCCCCGGCGTAATTTTAATGGCTGAGTGAACATTGCTACCAATTTTATGCCGTGTTTATGTTTTAAGAAAGAGGAAGGGTAAATGAACAAACAAAAACTCTTTAGACAACTTTTTTATTGGTTTCAACTCAAAGTTGAAGATGCAGTTCAGCAAGCAAATAATGAAACAAGACAAAACTAAACCAAGACGAATTTTTATGTTCACCAGGAACGATTGCTTCGAGAAAAGAAAGAAGATCCTCAAAAAGATAGCCGACCAAAGGTAGTGGTGTAGTAGTCTTACTGCAAAGTTGGTACATTTGAATTTATTTTAAACTTCGATTGTATTTTTAAAATACTGCTGAAGGCTTCCCTTCTCTGCCTATGAGCTTACGCTTGGGCAGCAAGTATTTTGTCGTACTGAGCCGTCGCAACAGGTAGACTGCTTGGCCCCACTACCAGTCTGCCACAAGAAGATGGAAGTATCCAGTGAAGTGGCTTACGCAAGCACACAACAAGCAAACTACCGCTGGTTAGATTCTTCGACACAACACAACTTGGAAAATAAACTCAAGTCTACCGACTGCGTATTAGACGATCTAATCGTTACAACATTGCGCCCGTTAGTTAAAGGCCAAAAAAATATTTTCTTTAATTTGAAGTATTTTTAAGCAAAACAAAACAAACGATATGTTTCATTCAACGTATAAGTCATTGGTTTTTTATTGTTGCTTTATAATGCACAATAGATTACTCCCGATTTTACGAAGGACAAAGGCCCAAAAGATAATCTGGTTGATTACTTGTTCGACAACCAGAGAGCTTCTGCCAGCTTTACGAGGGTAAGCAGATTCAAATAATTGGTTGATAGCATTAAACCGGATTTGTTCTGATTATCAAGGCTTAATAAAAAGGAGTTTGATTTTTGAAATAATTCCAAAAGGCTAGCACTTTTAAAATAATTGCCTATTCAGTTTTTTCTCACAGATATAAAGCTCTTTTCTTCTTTCATTGACTGCAGCCTCGTTTATGGTCAAGTCAGTGAAAGTAAGCAGTTCAAAGCCTCTGGGCTTTTTGATAAGCGAGCTATACACCAGGTATAACTTTTAAAGAAATCTTTCTATTAAACTTGGATCTCTTTAATTTTACTTTTCAAACACAACTAAAGTAATGATTGTGATTGCCTTCCTTCAAAAAGAGACGAAGGTAGGTTGTCTCGACAGTCTTACAACATGAAAATAACTTTGAAAAATGCGATTTTCCTGAAAGTTTTCTGTGGTGTTCACATGCTGGCACTATTGCTTCAAATAGCATAAACCAAAACAAACACGTTTTTGTATCTCGAGAATTCGAATATCAGCAGAGCAATGAATCGGCCAATTACAGTTCTTTTAATACTCTGTTTTAAGTTCTATACCACTCTCAAATTAAAGTCAAATCTAAAGCCATTGAGCTTGCTGAACCGCTGTTTTGCCATATGCTATTCTTGTAACGCCTTTATCAATAAATTTGTGACGTCAAATATTAAGAGTGTAAACAGACGTGGCGTTATCGGCGTAGAAAGCAGAGGTAAGCTAACTATTTTGCATCAAAATTTTTTTCATTTATTGTGAAATAATTTATAACTACATACAATATGAACCACCGTAAGTCATGGCATCGCCGAACAAAATAGTCATTGTTTCAGAAATCAACGCACGACGACGAGGATCGAGTCAAGGATCTTAATGCTCATATTCACGACGAGCCTGTAGACGAAGATTATGTTCTACCGGAAAAAAGAAAGGTGAAGAAAATAATTGGGAGGGACTAAATCTTAATATTTCTGTTTATTGTGTATCTCCATTTCTAAGTTACTTTAAAAATACAAATATCAAATTTATCGGACATGAAGAAATAATTTACATTAGGATTTGAAAAATCTGTTTTTCGAATATGTAACATATACAATATTGAATCAAAAGCTGACCTGAGTTTTTGAAGCATATATTTACAAAATTTTTATTCTTTTAGGGTTTATATCTTTTTCTTGCAAATAGATATGTTTTTATCGTTACAGCTCTTTTCACAGATATACTTGCATCTGTACTCAATAAAGTTTATTTTGCCAGCTCATTCATTCACCTGCCAACGTTTCGTTTCACAAAACTTGTACCTATGGAATGACAGATCTTTTGATTGATTTCTTTCATTGATTGATAGTGATTATTTTGCAATAAGATTCAACCTTTTCCTTAAAACTCGTGACAGTTACAGACAAAGGAGTGGAAGTTATGTAACTCCTGCTTCAAAAATATAAAGATGCTTAATTTAATCGATTAACTTGTTACCGCTTACGTATTTTTGTTAGTCAGCCTTACCAATTCCTGATTCCGTTGAAGATGGTGCAAACGTAAGTAGTTTAAATTTAGCAATTTGCTCTAATTTTGATGAATCATAGCTCATACCACGTTGAACGCACCCCATCCCCTGCGATCATCAGAGTAGAGCGCAAGTTGGAGGTCGGAAAGCTGTTGTTTCGCTGCATTTCTTTTTACGCTTCTTTTAAAGCCTCAAAATTTAAGAAATGTTTGCCAACTGAAAATGTTTGGTGATTGTAGTTCAGAGAGCAGATAGAGCATTGAAGCAGTAAAAACCCGCGATCTTGATTTAGTAAGTGCTAAATTTCAATCACAGCCTCTGCTTTTCTGACAATTTTCATTCAAAAGTTAATTGGACAAAAAGTTTTGAAAATTTGCAACTTGTTTTTTCTCTTTCTCTTTTTTCTTCTACTTACTGATTTCCATCTTTGTAGGAACCCACAGACAAGCAGAAATTCGAAGCCATGTCGAAGAGGCGACCACGTGACCTGAAGGGTACTGCATTGATCGCTAAGTCGGTGAGGTTTGCTGGTAGCGTTTTGATTTGAAAGGATAACAACGTAATCAATTCATTGAACTCAAGATAAACTGAGAGTTGGGGGAAGCGCCTAGAGATCTTGCGATCATCAGCCATCCACGAAAGTCACTGCAGTTGGTTCGAACCTTAGCTAGAAGTTAAAGCGGTAACAAAGTGCATCACAACAGTGAAAACTGGATAAACTCAATCACTTTTAAAAATTGGATGACACCGTTTTCGGTCGTCCGGTGTCGTAGACTCTACGGGCATTATTGCTTCAAGGCGTGGGTTCAGACTTTTTCGAATGTTTTTAACTGTTAGATTTGATGATAATAAAATTATTTCTAACCTTCGATAAAACAATAAAGCACTTTAGGCTAACTGAGGTCGGAAAAAGCAGTAGTCATGCTTGCAGAATGTTGACCTCCCAACTACCTCCATTAGAAACTAGCGTTGGCGGGCTACCGGTGATGACTCTGTACGACATACAAAATAAAGAGTTTTTCAATTGCAAACGTGGACGCACAAATTTACAGTTTTTTGGCGCAAAAGTGCCCGAATACTGGACACCAGGGGAGCCCAAAACGAGGTCTTCGCAAAAAGTTTTCTCTCAGAGATTTTGCTTTTTCAGATGTAATACTCTAACTTAGGCCAGTTGCACCCAAAAAACTTGCTTTTTTTGTGGCGAGTTGAAACTTCAGATTTGTGAAATGTGGCCCGTACCCTAAAAATTTTCAGCACACCTGCTGCAGACTAACCGGAGCATCGTTCTAAAATAAACATTATTGTCAATTGACCGCGCTTTTCAACATCACAATGTTTGTGTTGTTTTTTAATTGAGAAATGCATTTTACCGCTCTGGGGGCTCAAACAAACATCAAATTTATTTAAAGTTCTGTCAACTCATTATTTTCTGAAGTAGTAATGCTTATGGGACCCGAAGATTAAAATCTCAAAGTAGGTCAAAGATATTTTTCAACATCTAGCACCGTTGGCGCTTTCCTAGAGATTAAAGAACAAAAATGTGAAACTCATACTGACTGGCTTTTTAGATTGCTTCTAACTTCGACACACTACAAGATTTAATCGGTAAACTTCAGGAGAAAATTTCCGAGGAAATGGACGAAGACAATGCTAAAACCGAGGTAGGTATTTTCTGTGACAAAGAGCGGAAATGTTACCTTGAGAGCGTATAATCAGAAATTCCAGACTTACTTGTCTAACACGACAGACTATTGATTGAGTAGCATTTTATATATAATCAGGCAACAGCTATTTTGTGTAAGGCCTCCACATGCTTTTGCAAGTCGCTTAGAAGATAATATGAGACTTGAGTAAATAATAACACACACGTGATAAACCTTCTGGAGAAACAGCTGCGTGATTAGAGAATTGTTCTTAAAGTGGGATTGTGTTATAATGAACTTGGTTTACTACCTATGAAGGATACATCATTGATTAATTTTGTCACAACTACCGAAATCAAATTGTGAGATCTATTAAATTGATATTGGGATCAAATATACTAGACTTTAGTTTCAATTTGAAAACAATTTTTAAGATGAATGAAGTTAGAGATCTAGGAACTGTTTTGATATCACCCAAAAAATTTTTTTGATTGAATTGTTTTGTTTGTGTTAAAATGCAGCCGTGTTTTGAGTAAAATCTTTGAAGATCGCTAGATCAAATTAATGTTTTGTTCTTTTTTCTCGAGAAAAAGTTTCGTTCTTTTTTTTAATCTCTTCTATTAACTTTATGAGATCGAATTTTGTGCTCTTGTGCCTTTTTTACCCCATCTTTTTCAATTTTACAATTCTCAGATTTCTTACTAGAATAAAATCCCGAGAAAATGAGAATAACTGTTGTGGCAAACAGAGAGATTTTTTGAATACCTTATGTGGTGTTGATTTGTTTGTTGTTGATTTATTAGATGTCCTGTATTACTTTCGCAACATTTTGAGGGTTGCTTGGTGTTTGTAAACTTCTTGTCTAACTCACTAACCTTATGTTGTTTTTTACGGTTTAGCAGCTTTTTGATCCCAATTTTCTGAAGAGAGGTTCATTGGTAATGTATTGTTGTAAATTTGTTTTGTTGATCAGCCATTGTATTTGCGTGTATAGACAAAATTTCGGCATTACGCACATTGGTTCAATTAGTTTCTTTTACAACACGGCATAGTTCAACAAAAAAACGTTATGCTTGTACTACGCTGTGTTATCGTAGCCGAAACATGATGAATTATTTTTTGATTTGAATTTAACATTTTTCATAACTGGCTCAATGAAATTGAAGCTAATTAGATCAAAATAAGCATACTCATATTTAACACCTTGCCAGATATTTGAATTGATAGTTAAAACCGTTCTCAATCGATTTCACATATAAATGATTCTTGCCGTCTGAATTAAGATTTGATATGACTTTACAGTTTACATATCCCAGATTTATTATAATCTTGCAGTAGTAAAACACATCAAAATCAAACTCTTATCAACGTTTCCATTGAGGGGGTGTGATTTTAATGTGATTTTACTACTGCAAGATTTTAACAATGATGTGAGCTCTTAAGAATGATTTTGCTCCTGCTCTGTATGTAAACTGTAGATTGTTGTTGTTGTCAAAAGACCAAGCAAAGCCATCTACTATAATAGACTGATAGAGAATATCAACGGATCCTCTAAGGAAATACAGTACAGTAATTGTTTTCCCAAACAAACAGTAATTGTACCGTAATTTGCGAAGACTGTAGAGTCTGATATAATTATTGATTTTTAACTACTTCATTTAGAATCCGGAAATGAGAATTTCTGAAAAAATGAGACTGCAGGTAATGAATTATTAATGGTATTTTATTTGACGTTTGGTGGCAAGATTCCATTGATACCATGACTTGGTATAATGCTGAAATCAGGATCTAGCTCTCACATGGCTTTCCGCGAAAGCTGGTTTACCTCGGGTTTTATGGTCAAATTTTTTGATTTTCTTGCTAAATTATTGATTGATTATCATTATCTACTACTTTCAAAAATTGGGCTACAAAGATGGAATAGAATAAAAAAAATGGCAATATCGCTGGTACTTTTCCAGTTGCTGGGTTATTTGAACCCAATCACTAAGTGTCCTACCACACTAATACTATACTTTATAGCAGTTATTTGTAAGTCATTTATTGCTCATTTGTGCAACATAAAATTAGTGTATAACCCACTATATTCAAAAATGATGTCCAACCAAGGGCAAATCTAAAAGAGGAGGTTCAGGCTTCCCTAAATTTTTTAAAGCCCATGGTTTCTTGTAGTTTGATTACATTGCTGTAGCACTTACAGTAATTCATGCAATCTGGATCCATCTATACAAGATCCACTCCTGCTATATCATGATGGTAGACTACAAAATGTTTTTGTAGGCCTACCTGGAATTTACGTAACTGATGCTCATGTAACAATCATTTCGAGCTTATTTAACTCATCGATTGCTAACAAAAATAGCCTGCACAACAAAACATTAAACCAAAATACAACTTTATTGATTGCCACATAGCCAGTAGCCTTAATCAAAATACTTTTGCCGTCAGTCCTCTTCTTGTCAGACGCTTTCAGGGGTGATTACCGTACCAAGTAAGCTGTCAAAGCAATCTGAGTTAGGCAAATTCTGCGAACAACCAAAATTCGTTTTAAATTTGTAAAACCACTTTGAATCATTGTTTAACTACGCGCCAATAAATTAGCAAATAAATTTAATTGCTCCAGTGCAATTAGGCTTACTACGCAAAGCTAAGCTTACGCGAATCAATTCTCGGTACTCACTCTAACCGAATCAGTTTTAATTAATTGTATTTGTTTCCAGGCAAAAGTCAAGCATTTGTCACTTTTACATAAAATCATACTTTCATTAGTATTCATATGATTGATGTTCGTTCAAAACCATTCCAGCATAACTTTCGGCTTCAGGCCAGTTACTTCCTTTGCATGAAAAGCGCGACGTCATATACAACCTCCCTATAGCGCAAGGCATGCACTCGATGTTGTCTGCATGTAGCCTGTTAAAATCTTTGTTGCGGGTCGCCATTTGATTGAGGAATGTTGCAGTTCCAACAAAATCATTTTTACGCCTATCGTGAGTGCCACCATTTCGTGCTTGTATTTCTAAGACTTGTGCTTATTGTCAAGAACACCATCTGAGAAAGTACAAATGTGTTTATTTCTAGAAAACGTACTTGTTTTTGAGTCGTGTGCTTTGTTTACCTTAGAAATTATTTTTATCTTACAATTTTTAATTTTATTGCTGAAAATGTGAATCTTCAAACGAAAAGATCTTAGCTTTTTATTTAGAAGAAATATTTGTCAGTTTAGACCTTCAAAAAATTATTAGGTCATAATCTTAAAGTTAAATTTACAGTTTACGGCATTTAACTTAAACTTACGGTAAAAACTTTGTTTATTCACGATCTTGTCAAGACAGATCGTTGCCTTTAGTAGAAGTAAAATTGTTGGCATACGTTCGCGATAAAGGTATTTTGTTGATGTAGTCCTTTTACTGTTTCGAGTTGTGCAATTCTATGACTAAACTGTTATAACTTGATTTTCGAACAATAATATTGTTAAGTTAAACCTATGATGTGCGAAAGGACGAATGATTGAGTGATTGCACCTTTATAGGATCTTTGTCAGGCTCTATACCGCGTGAGAGCAATGGGAACTGAAGATTTTCCAAGTACCAAGTTTGTCCGAACATGTGATTTTTAACTCAAATCAGTGTTTGTTTTTATTTTGCTAACAGAAATTCTGCTTATGAGCCTGATCTTCATTAGTAGACCTAGTACTCATGTTTTTGCTGCAGCAACGGCCTGAATCTTGCCAATGTGGTCGCAGTGGGATGAAACTTGTTGCAAACTAGAATCTAAGGTTGACCAAACTTGTCTTTTTGCCCTCAAAATCTAGACTGCTAGTGAACCTAGCTTGTGGCTGAGTCAAGAAGTTAGGAAAAAATAACTGTTTACGCAACTTGCATGTAAAATAAAATAAAGCATTTAACAACTAGTCAGTACAATTGTTGGAATCAGTATTAACCAGTAGGCAATGAACTGCATGAAACTTAATACTGTTGCCGTTGTTGCCGCATAGGCTCCTTCGATGAACGTCTGTGCAACTATCACGTGTTAACAGGTGACATGATTCAGCCCACTAAGTGGCGTAATAGCGCAAGTAGAAAAAACTTCTTGAAAACCGTGGCAAGAAAACGACGCTAGCAGCCCCAGCATTGTATCTTCGTCTCCGAGGTCGCAGAATCGCGACTTAGCGTCAACGCAGCATCGGCCATTTGGAGATTCTAACAGGCTCCGACGTCAAGACAGCGTCACAACAAGTGATTATTATAATTCTACGACTACCTACCTACATTGTGATTAATCCTCCAGTGTGATGTTCGACGTTTCCCCGTTATCACTTATACGCGTCCAATGTTCAACACCTTTACACTTCCCTCCCTCTTCTTCTCAGCGGCCTTCATCCCCTCAAGGAAATGACAAAGAAGACTTGTTGCGACATTGACTGTCTCAATGCAAATCTGCGCAGATATCACGTGCCAACAACTGACGTGATGAAGCTCCAAGTGATGTAAAACACAGGTAGATAAAAGTTATTTCGAAACCCCGATTTCAACATTCATCATCAACAAATATCTAACCTGCAGCTACAACTGTAAGTACTGCCACGACAGAAGCAACGAGCTGCCGATACGCAGTGAGATGCGCCACCGAAGCGCTGCACAGTTGACTCCGACGACCCTTCATCCTCTTGGACGTCGTAGAACTACGTCATCACGTCTCCTTACTGGAAGACGTCAAAACAACGTCTTCCAGTAGGAGAGCGAAAGTGTGCGGCGAAAATTTTTTGAAGCATTACACCTTGTACAACTTGGCTCTCAAGACAGCAACCCTGTGCCAAGAATATTTATCATACAATATCTGCTGTAAGCTATTCCCGACCACAATCCACTAAGCGAAGAGATTTGCTCTCCGTGCTTTTCCGGGTTAAATCAGTGAAACTGTTTACAAATAGTGATTTCATGTGCTGTTTTTGCCATAGTTTAAGGTTACTGTCGTTGTGTATTATGTTTTGATTTTATTGTACTTTAATTGAGAGGGGAACTCATGCAGCAGCATAGTTTTGATCCCGCGATCAGACTTGTCAGATTGATAGTGCGTCTACTCTAGGCGAAATTTCTCTCTTGCGTAATGGCCTCTTCATACATCTCGTTGATTTGTATCGTCATTTGAATTTTGCTTTGTACGCATGCGATGAGATTTTGTTTACCTAGTTGAGTTTTGTTGGTATAGGCTCCCGACCAATTTTGTTGATTTTTTTCTAAATTTTACTTAAACAAAGTGGTGGAGATTTTGATTTGACTTCCTTCGATATTCTTCACTGAAACACTGACTAAGTGGTTCTCCATTGTAAGGCGCTTGGCTCTCCAAGGAAGGAATTATTATGTCAGGGGACGAAATTTGTTATAGGAAGGAATTGGTGGAGGAATAATTCGGGTCTTGAAAAGAAAAAGTCTTGAGGTGTAGTTTGCATAGCTATTAAATCAAAACTATTGATAACCAAATGCAAGAAAGAAAGGCTTTCAAGTTGCTTTTGGGACGGTTACCACGCTATGGATGCATCTAATCGATCGATCTTGAAAGATAAAAAAATCATTACCAAATAATTTGTGTTGCTACCGTGGAAGGAAGGAAAAATTAAATCTGACGTCTGTAAGGAAGGAGGTACGCAGAAAACGTTGAAAACTAATGTCTTAAATTATGAGGTTTACTCAGCTGCAACATCTGTTAGCGCTGACATAACAGAAGCGACTAAATGCCTACATAGAGTGCACCATAAACCTACAAAATAAAGCTTGTTTAATTAAATCGCCAACAATTTTTAGCAATATGCCGAAGAGCTCTCCAGCTCAGCAGCTCTTGATGTTTTTTCTACGTTCCTCCCTTGCAGACGTCAGATTTGATCTTTTCCTTTCACAACAAATTTTAGGTAATATTTTTTTTTTGAAATCGAAAGCGGCAATAGTATTCATTGAGCGGTTACTGTATCAAAAGCAACGTGGAGACCTTTTATTATTATCAATGTTTTCAATTCAATTGCTTGGGAAACTAAACAAAAATTTTTCTTCCAAGACACGCAATGCTCCTCCCAATTCCTCTATACAACAAATTTCCTCTTGCAAAATAATAGACACAGAAAATACCCAGGTCTGCTGTCACAGTCCAATGGTCACAAGCTCTTAAGGTAATAAAAAAGGCCAGGGATGCACTTTGAGCAAACTGCAGACAGTGACACTGTTTCTACCAATCGGGTCTCTTTAGTGCAGTTGGTGACCGACAATAAGCTAGAGGCTTTAAATAAAGCATAACTGGAACCTATACTAGGTCCACAGTACTTCAAGAGCTTGTGATCACTGGGCTGTGAGAGCACGATTGTTCTAGCAGTTGTTAGACGTAGGGTACGTGCGAAAACCGCCTCTCAATCACAAGTGGTACGGCTTCGCAGAGTACTGATTGACCATCCACTACAGTGGACCTAGTGTGGGTCCCACAAGTATGACGGTCTAAGCTATTCTTTATTAAAAACTTCTAGAATCTTGTCAATCACCAACTGCACTGAAGAGACTTTATATGAAAACAGTATAACAATACCATCAAAAATTTAGAAAGATAATGACAATACAATCAAAACTTTAGAAAGAAAACCAAAAAATTCGATGAACCAACCCTAGGTTAGGTTCATAACTTCAATGTGGTTGCAAAATATTATAAAAAATTATTTTTTAATAAGTGCATAATTAAACGAGTAAAAGTTCTAAAAATAAATAAACCTTTGAAAGGAGTGGTAGTATAAGCATTTGAAATTTTTTAAAAAATAGAACATTTTTCTGTAATCCATTGTTAAGAATTGGTTGATTAAAAGATTTAATTAGCTTGAATTTTGAAAAGTTGCCCTTTTATTATTGCTGATGTTTGCATTTTGGATATTATGGACCAGAAGTAAAAGATTGCAGGAGTAGTATCTTGCAAAATTGCTATTCCACATACTTTGGTTCGTTTTTGATGTTCGCCATTTTCACTACTCTGGCAATTGTTATTTCTTATTTTTCTGCTTTTATGTGACCTAAACTGAAAGCTTCGAATTTATAGGCGTATGTAATGTCTTTAAAGGTATTTGTGCTTTCCCAGTATAAAACGTGCAACTTCATAAGTGTTCTGAGCACAAAAAGTTTGTAATGGAAACAGAATAAATGCTCTTTCTTGCAATAATAATGGTCTGCAATTAATTTAAACTAAAATTAAATTAAAATTTTTTGAGCCCACAAGGCAAGCGATTCATATCTCATAAATGCTTTCAGAGATGTTGTTTAACTTTGTAGGATTATATTCCTAGTTGGCAACAAGAAAATCAATCGCATTTCGACCAGGTATTTTTTTTCTTTCATGTTCATGTCAATAATATCCTAACCAAGAAAATAATTGCTACCGATAAGTTCGTCACGGAAAGCTAACAAGATTTTTAAGTTATCCAAGATATGCTACGGTACTTCTAACATTAAAGAAATCCTTACGTGCCCTGCTTTGCTACATCAAGAGAATTGATCAGTGCATTGCGAAAGGAGTCAATATGAGGCAAGTGCTAGTTTCGGGCAGCAGGCAGCGCGCAGCATCTTTAAATCTTAAATTTTAAAATGTAATTCCAACGAAGCCTCAGTTCTAAGAGTTCTCTATGCACCTTCTGGTCTCCATCTGCCAGCTCACTTGATAAAACATGCTGCCAACACAGTTTGTTTTCAGCTCTAGTTGTTTTTTTAGAATTCTTGTCAATCTCCTGTTTTAACTTTTCGTGACGCAGACCAACATTATGGCGTCACCGGATCTTTTGTTGCTCCTGTTTCTACGTCAGTTCATGCCTCAGACCAATATTATGGTGGCAAGGCACCTCGTGCTACTTCACATCCGGTGCCTACCTCATTTTCTGCCACTGACCAGCTATATGGACACGTGAAGCCTCACGCTGGTACTCCTAATCCGGTGCCTGCCTCATTTTCTGCTACTGACCAGCTATATGGACACGTGAAGCCTCCCGCTGGTACTCCTAATCCGGTGCCTGCCTCATTTTCTGCTACTGACCAGCTATATGGACACGTGAAGCCTCCCGCTGGTACTCCTAATCCGGTGCCTGCCTCATTTTCTGCTACTGACCAGCTATATGGACACGTGAAGCCTCCCGCTGGTACTCCTAATCCGGTGCCTGCCTCATTTTCTGCTACTGACCAGGCTTATAGTCGCACAAGACCTCCTGGTGGTATGTCACATCCAGTACCTCCCTCATTTTCTGCCACCGAACAGGTTTATGACCCTACGGCACTGCTTCCTGGTACGTCACATCCGGTACCTGCCTTATTCTCTGCCACTGACCAGCCTCATGGCCCCGCGAAACCTCCTGCTGGTACGTCACATGCGACACCAACCACGATTCCAACTTCTGATCACCTTCATGTTGATCCACTTCCTCCATCGACCACTTCGGTTCCTGCAAAAAGAAAATTTCCTTCCCCAGCACAATTTTATGACGCCACAGAACCTTTTGTTGGTAAGCTGCCTCGTGTTGCTGAGCATTCTCCTGCCGTTCGATTGTCCTCCGATGCTACAGTACCTGTTGCACCTAGATTTAAGCTTCCTCCTGTCGTCGAAATAGCACCTGATCCGGAGCCACCACCTATGCCTAACCAACCTTCTGAACCAGGGCCATTTCGTCAAGCAGAACTATTTCCTGAATTGGATCCACTCCCTCATTCTGAATCATATTATGGTTACGATGAACCTTATGTAGCTGAGATTCATTCTGGAGCTAAACCACTTAATGCGGCGGAATCTGACATGAAGCTACCTTCTGATTCAGAACCTCCTTTTGCATTCAATCATTTTGACATTCTGAAACCCCCTTCTGCAGATGAACCGGAAGCCACGGAACCGGATCCAACAGTACCGTCAGTGGTAAACAATTTATTTTCCGGCTTTGCATCTTCACAAAGAACTTTTAAAATATGATTTTTTGTCTTTAAAAAGAAAAAGAGTTCTCAAATTACTTTTAGCGGATCTAAGTTGCACCCTCGGTGTGTCATTTAAAATGCGGTTTCCACGCTTGTCTTGTTAGTCTCACAATAGTTTTTTTGAACTAAATCTTTAGCTTCGTACCGAGTTACTCTATCAGTCGAATAACCCCGGCGGCATTCGCCAGGCAACAAGCGCGGTGTGGCAAAGAGTTAAATTTTAGTGCTGCCAACCGGGAAATAACTTAAATCAATAGATAGCTTTGATAAAAGCTTTTTGTCTACCAAAAGCTTTCCGTGACGTGCTCGTCGGTAGCAGTTACATTTTGCGTCGATTATTTTACTTTAAACAAGGTTGCTACCGGTCAGTGCGTCAAGGAAATCTTGTAGCCAAAAAGGTGTAGCTACGCTATTGTTCTGCCTCTTTTGATAAACAAAGTTTTTATGCAGAGTTCTGGTATTTTGTCTGGTAACAGAAAAAAGGGAAAATCAAATCGAGACAAAGTAAGTTGATAATATTCGAACTTCGGCTAAAAATATGTCGATGTCTTCGTGTCACTTGACCTGCAGTATACGATGATTTATGTATTTTTAATCCGGTCACAAAAACACGTTTCAATGCAACAACTTGTATTCGGACCTGCTTCCGAATTCCAGCGCGGTGCATTTCCAAAACAACCCTGCAAACAAGTGGGAGAGTGTTGTCGTGAAGTGCCTTGTTTGCAACGTTTTCATAGCGAGCGAAAAGTGCTAATTTGCTATAACGCAAACTTTTGTCTTTTCCTGCTTGGGATTGCGCTTCAAATAGTAATGAATGTGATGATGGATGGCGCCATTGATTACCAACCCAGGTTTGAGTCATAAAGCTTTTTTAGATGTATTATCCCATATCCTACTGGATCCTGGTGCATAGTGCTGTACGTCGTGCTCAGGAGAAAAATTTTAGACCTGTTTTTGAGTTCCCAGCATTTGACTAGAAATAGCGCATGAGAAGAGTGAAGTGTTTTTGTGCGAAATGCGATAGATGGACTTCTCGACAGCAAAATCACTTTCTATTAAATTAGCGTCGCTTGCATAACATTACTTGCTTTTCTTGATTTGTTGATTTTTTGCAAGAAACCAATTGAAGACGCAAATTTAAGTTACAAGCAGCGTTTATTGCTAAAATCATTGCGAGAGTTGCACGGATCCTCGCAACAACATGGTGAAAAGTCACAGTATGATGAATTCCTACAACCTAAAGAATCGCAACAATCTGAAGAAACACAGGAATCTCAAGAAGTAGGAGTCAGATTTCTAAATATATACGTTTCAATCATTGTAGGATGTGTAGCACATAGCAGTGACGATGCTTATTGTTAGTAACATGTTTGCAAAGTTCTTAAAATTCCAGAAGCAGGTACGCACGAACCTGGAGCACCGGTTGAATCCCATCATTTCACGTAAACCGAAACGATTTTTTATTAATTTTTTTAAACCTGAGGCCACTGCTTCAATGTTTTATTTTGAAAAATAGTATTTTTGGAAAATTTAATATGGTACAAGATTGTTAACCAAAATAGTTCCTTTTTTGCAGAAAGATGCAAAAATATCTCCGAAAAAAAGAAGAAAACGCCCACCAAAGGTGAATTTGTTTGTCAGCTTGAGACGAGATACCCCTAATTTCAAGTGTTTATCTTTTTCTTAATGATTTCAGATTGTTTTACCGCCCATTAAAATTTGCCAAGTGAAATTAATGTGGTATATGCTAATATTTTGGTTGTCTTTAGACCCCAAAAAAAGAAGATACAAGTTCCAGTGATGATATGAAGCTATCAAGTTACCAAAAATACAGAAAAGAAAACAAAGTATTAGTTTAATGAGACAGTAGGCATATTCTAATCAAGACATATTGCAACCAACTAGGACCAGTTGATTCCAATATAGGTCACATGCAACATAATATGTTGCTCTTCTCTTGGAAGGGATCCACATTTCCAGATGCTGGCAGTGATGGTACTCAGCCAGCATCGTGTGTCGACATTCAAAACTGTCAGTCCACGTATTCCTGTAGGTGCCCGATGTACGGGGCATGTCAGAATGATGTGTTCTGCGGTTTGTTCTACAGCGCCACACTCGCAATTCGATGTAGGAGCAAGGCCCCATTTGTGCATGAACGACTGAAAACACTATCCCGCAAGCCGTTGAGCCTGACCCATGATGATCTGGGCAGGCCCATCCCCATTGGCCTAGTGCTTGTCCTAGGAATGAAAGCACGGAGATCAGATGAGCACTCCGAGTATTCCGTGCTCCATTTAAAGTCAGTCCATTGAGCTGCACGAATATCCAATTCAGTTAAATCTTGCAGTAACTTCCATGCAGCGGACACAAAGGGGCGTCTAGATTTTAGTCTTTCTCTCTGTAGCCGTCTGGGGACCCAGCCAATAATTCATAGAGAATATGGCCAGGGTCCACACAGCCATAATATGCCAGGGAGAGCGTTGCTCCTAATTGGCGAAGCTCAGCCTGCTGGATACCTGCGAGGACGGGTAGATAGTCTGTTGGAGTTGGACGCAGGCATCCAGTGACAATGCGCAATGCGTCGTTGAGAACACTATCAATGAGGCGAGTGTGTGCACTGCGACACCAAACTGGTGCACAGTACTCCGCAGTGGAGTAGACCAGAGATGGGGCGGCTGTACGCAGTGTTTTAGCTCCAGCGCCCCAACCTGAGCCTGCAAGTCGTCTCATCAGTGCAACGCGCGTTGTTAGTTTTTTGCGCAATGCCTCAAGATGGTGACGAAACGTGAGTGATCTGTCCAGTTTAACTCCAAGATAGGTAGGGACTGGACAGAATGGCAAGCGTTTGCCATTGTTGTAGACATTAAGCTCACGTTTGGCCTCTCTGTTGTTCAGGTGAAAGGCCATCGTCACCGTTTTAGTGTGGCTGAGCTGTAGCCTCCAAGTCTGGAGATATGTTGAGATTGTAGTCATGTCTTGGCTTAAGACCCCCTCCAGGTCCTTCCAGTCATCAGAAGAGTATGACATTGCCAGATCATCGGCATAAGCATACCTTCTGGAGACCGTTGAAGGAAGATCGAACACATAGATATTGAAAAGAAGGTGTGCCAAGACCGATCCCTGTGGGACGCCGTTTTTCAGACGTCGCAACCTGCTTCGCTTGCTGTCACCGGTAGTAAGGGTGAAACTTCTATTCCGGACAAATTCTATGATCATACGAACCACGTGTTTATCCGGGAGAAGTCTCAGCAGCTTGCAGGTGAGGCCACGATGCCAGACAGTGTCATATGCAGCTGTCAGATCTACAAACACAGCACCGGCCTTCTTTTTTGCCTCGAAAGAATCCTCGATGCTTTGTGTTAGTAAGACAACTTGATCCACTGTCGATTTACCATGTCGAAGCCCAGCCTGCTCGCCTGGGAGCAGGGGGTCAACAATAGGTTCAATACGAGCGTAGATCAGTCGTTCGAGGATCTTGTAGGGGACACAAAGCAAGAAGATGGGACGGTAGCTCTTTGGGTCCTCCACAGGTTTCTTTGGCATTGGGATCGCAACTACAAGTACTTTTCTCCAGACTTTGAGAATTTTGAGTTGGCGCAAGCAGGAAGAGAGGAAGCCACGTAACCAGGACTTCAAAGCAGTTCCAGCATGGATTAAAAGCTCCGGACAAATAGAGTCCGGGCCCCGAGCTTTCCCTGGCTTAACGTGTTGGAGAGCGGCAGCGAATTCTCTGAGCGAGAAGTCGCTAGAGAGATTCACTGGAGATGGTATCAAAGCCCTTCATCGGTCAGACACTTCTTGAGAAATGAGTCGAGACGACTCACGATCAACACCCTCGTATTTCCCGTTTCTTACCAGCTAAGCAGCAATAGCGTTAGCTGAAACGGGACAGTTTCGGGAGCTGTGTCGCGACCTGCCAGTAAGGTTGTTAATTATGCTCCATGCCTTTCTGCTTGAGTGTGAGAAGTCGATGTTTCGGACTGCCTCAGACCATCGGTCTCTGCGTTTCTTGTCAAGGCAAGTTATTAGGGCTGTAGCAGTCCTGCTTGACTGGTCTGCAGCAGGAGACTGCAGAAACGTTTGGTAGAGGGCCTCACACTTAGCGTCCCAACACGGTACGTAGGTGTTACGACGACCGCGTGGGATAGCTTTCTTGGCTGCTTTGCTGATGGTATTGCAAAGGTCCTGGTAGGCCTGATTCACATTTGTTGAATCAAGTGATGGCAAATTCCTTGCAAGCTTGTTTGTCAAGGAGTTATATTGGCTCCAGTTGGCCTTGCTGAAGTTCCATCGCTTTACAGGCCTTCCCGGTATTGGAAGGGAAAGCCTTGGTGGTGTTATAAGCGAAGGTCGATGTTGTGACCTAGGAAACTTCTCCAACACGCATCTACAAGGCAAGCGACTATCAGGACCGACGGTGGTAAAAACAAGATCCCGGTTAGTGCCAGTGTTCCAGCGCCCAGAATGAAAGCTATGTTCATCCTTGGGATTGTAAAGAAGGGCAAGATTATTGGAGCTTGCCCAGGCCAGTAGGCAGTCTCCATCCGCGCTGTTGGTGTTATAACCCCAATCGACATGGGGGCAGTTGAAATCACCCGCATACAGACAAGGGTGAGTGAACACCGGAAGGTTGGAAACTTGCAACCGCGTTGGTGGAGGTTTGTAGATGTAAACAATTTTATAACCGTCATCATCCACGCACAACCACTCATTCTTTGATATCGTGAGAGATTGATCGTATAAGATCCATTTTAGCCGCTCATGGACAAATGTGGCAAGGCCATGCTTTCTGCTTAGGGAAAACCCAGCTAGTTGATAGTTTGATAGCACTAGCTTTTCTGGAGATATGCAGTGGGTCTCCTGTAGAAGGATGACGAACGCCTCAAGCTGAATAGCAAGGTGATGAAGAACGTTCATCTTGCTAGCTGTGAGGCCTTCGATGTTCATTTGTAGTATTGAGGGCCCACGAAACTTTTTGATGATGTGCCCTGAAAAGGGCCGTGTGTGTGCAACGCACTCATCATCCCGTCCTGAAAAGGACGTTTGCTGATTAGCAAGCCCTTGAACATCGGAATAAGTAGATACCCTTCTGGGTGGGCACATTTGGTTTCCACAGAGCATTAGATAGACTTTCCAGTTGCTAGGTGTACTCACGACCCGCGCTACGTGAAAGCATGTGCCATGCGGGCATGTGCATGTGCCATAATATGTTGAGCTACCGTAGAGGATCCGAGTGATTACGCCGAGACCATTAGTTATAAGCCAAGGATCCTTGTTTTATTAGGTCGGGGTGGATGTGGCTTCAAAACTTACTCTCAACCATGTTCTTGTTTTAACATGTAACAAGATGAATCAGCAAATTCAATTAATTAGTCATCTGATTGTCGAAGTTCTGTTCGTTGATGCTATTTTGTCATCACTTAGTCTTTCGTTGCTGTAATGATAAGGGCATCAGAATGTCTTCTCTGGGTGCACATCACTATTGGTAAACTGCCTTTATCAATCAATCCAGTAAGCAGTCTACTCGTATCTTTGCTTGTCTTCATCTAAATTTGTTTCGTAGTTTCGCGATGACACC
The DNA here is from genome assembly GCA_963675345.1 of Trididemnum clinides. NCBI lineage: Eukaryota > Metazoa > Chordata > Ascidiacea > Aplousobranchia > Didemnidae > Trididemnum > Trididemnum clinides. The sequence continues at coordinate 31,951,588 of OY776299.1, read as the reverse complement.
TGGGATTTCAAGCACAATTTTAAATTGGAGAACCCGAAGCCTCATGAACCACGTTTGGTTCTTCTCGGTTTGAATGACATTCAAAAATTATCTGAGAAAAAGAGCAAAGAAGATATCGGAATAAGCGATACAGTAAACGAATACATTTTGTCGTTGTGCAAAAATACAAATCTGACATTATATTTTTGCAGTTTAATTGCTCTTGCAACCGCACATGTTGCCTGCTATAGCTTTTCAGTTCTTTCATGTAACATTTTATATCATAATTAGAACAACTTAGATACAAGCTTTCTTCGGAGTTACAGTCTGTGCAAAACGCTTGTATCACAAGTACTGTAAAAAGCATAGAAAACATCCGTAGACAAGCACAACCTGTACGAGCCAAACCCACAACTTTTTAGAAATCATCACGCATTGTAATTGTTGTGATATCACACAAGCGCAATTTCTCATGCAAAAATTAAACTCCAGATACAAGATTGGTATTAATCTACATCAATTCACGGGCCTCTGTGAGATCCGAAAATAAGCACACAAACTTGTTCTTTCAGGGTGTTTCTGGAGTTTGGGATTTCAACGTTGAATTTCCAATTGCAAAGTATAGGCCAAACAAGGATCCAAGAAACAGGAGGAAGAGCATTTATTCAGACGTGGTTAGTGTTGGGGAGTCATTTGTTCATACGTATAAGTATACACGCACTATCAAAATCTTTTGCCCGACTGACCCGCTACGACGTCTAGACTATTATATTCTGCTACTTGTCTGACACACAAAAAGCCTCCTGATATATCTTTTTGAAATACAAAAAAAGCCAAATTGCGCTCCATTCTTTGACACTACTGTTTTCGTGCTGAGCACCAAGCAAAAGTTATAGATGGATATTAACAACAGTTTGCTTTGGAGAAAGAGGAAAATTAGCGCACTTTCAATAACATACACAACTTATTTCATTTATAAAAACAACTCGACACAAGTGTTGAAGTTTTTTCTGGAAAGTTTTACTTTTTTTCTTACACCAATGTATTCCTATTACGTCTTACTCCACTTTGTTGCAAAAAAGAAATTTGTTTCCTTACCATTTTGTAAAAAATTGCTTCCCGCTACTCATTATGCCTGCCTGCTCTATTGGTGATGAGAATACTAGGATGCTATTATGATTGCTTGTAAGCGATCAGCTTTTTCCAAAATTAATGTATAGAGCATGCAACTGCATTTGCATTTACTTGATTGATTTGCTGTTGGGGAGACATGCTTCTCACCACCTTGAGTTCATCCTTAGAAAAAAAAGAATTTATCTCGCCATCTTACTTTTAGAGTTTTGAAGAAAATAAGCCTGAACTGAAACCTATCAATGAAGAGGAAGAGGTATCGTTCAATTTTATGTCTGATCTTATCATGACTTTAATAATGTTCCTAGCTTATCTGCTCTTTCGAGGATTAACTGGTGAAAAAAAATTGGTGGAGAAAAGTTGAACTTTCAACACCATTCTGCTAGAAACTAGCAACCTCAACAGCGATTGTTGGATTGGTAGTAGTGTGGCTCAGCATGTTTGCGCCAATGGCTTGCCACTTTTAAAGCAATCATTCTAGCAGTAGTCAAGTACGTGTGAGGCTTAAATGCAAGGAGAATGCACTTATAATTAGCGCCGCAAACCTCTCGTGAGATCTCGGGTTAAATGCGAGTTCAGCAAAAGCTTTATTTAACTATATCCTGCATTCTTGTGCCATAATTACATTGTTGATAAAACAAAACTGTGTGGTTTCAGAATGATCATCCTGCACCAAAGAAAAAACGAGGAAAACCACAGCAGGTACTATTGTTTTATTAATGCATCAATTGGTTCGAGAGCGATTTTAAGCTAAAGATCTAACTGCGAATGATGAGCGGTTTAATGTTTGGTCTACTTCGACTCAATCAATGGAGCAACCCCGGCTCATTCCAGCAGTTACAAAAAAATCAGAGGCCCTATAACTCGAAACATATTGAGACGTTTCGGTTTTCTTCTCAAACCATGTTCAATCTTATTTGAATGAAGCTATTTGAATTGAAATAAGTATGAAAAGAATTTGCTGCGTATAAATCTATATTTAAATAAGACTGACATTGGTTCAAGAATCCCTCAAATCTAACTGTTCTATTTTTTATCCCTTGTAATCGTTTGAATATTATTTTTGCTGCGTTATTATCTCTCTTCATATTTGCACTTTTCTTGTTAAATCTAATGCAGTGATATCGCTAAGGTTTAGCGACGATCAGAAGAAGTTCTACTGGAAGACTTTAACCAGCCGCTTCACGACTTTCAGCACTGGGCACAGATTGCCTTAACATCGTCTGCAATAGATTTGCATAAAGTTTTTGTGCGGCAAGCGAGAGGTTTTAAAAAGCGTTACTGGAATATTTCGAGATTTGTTCGCCAAACTAGTTGATCCCCCAACAAAAGATCATTAACTTCCATTGTAAAACTTTGACAGTTTTGTGTTTGTTTCTAATCTTTTATTTTCTGATATTGTTTTGATTTTCCACTGTAGATTTGAGCCCAGACCGTTCGATATTGTGTTGGCTACTATGCCACGCTAAACTGCGAGAATTGTCGCCTCAGGCTTGCGTTTGTTCACAATTAGGAAGGGCTGAATTTTTCGATTAACTTATTTAGTGTTTGGTAGCGGTTACTTGTGATTTTGCATTGTATCGGAGTCTTAAGAGTTTAGAAGTAGTATTTTTTTGACATAAGAAACCATTACCATGCAAGTTTATTTTTAGCTATATTCATCGGTGATTATTTAAGTGTAATTGCCAATTGCAATCACAATCACATGTTGAACCAGTTGAGTCATAGTTTTTGATATCCGCTCGTCTTTTAATTGTCAAATTAAACACTGGTAGATTGGATTCACTCACTTCACCCTTATTAATAAACTTGGATTTGGAATAATCAGCCTTTGATGATATTAAGACGGCGCATCAATCAACTATTAACTTGGATATTTCATATGTAGCATTGTGCATGGTGAAGCTACTGCTACATCCATTTAAAATGTAAATAGGGCTATTAAGTTTTTGAACTCGTGACAGCAAAAAGAAAGACCATTATTTTCTATTTGAAATGAAAATTTTGCAACCAAATCTTTGCAATTAGTAATTGTCCACCAAATCAAAAAATGCCTTCATGTTTGTTTGGAGTTCAAAACGGGCAATTAAGTCTCTATCGCTTGAAAATGTTTACGTGGTTGCCGTGTCACAATCAGCCGCAAACTTCTGCCTCTTCAGGTATGTTGACCCTAATCTATAAGCAGCAGTGTCTCCATGTAAGCAACTGCGGAATAACTACTTGCTCGATGTAATCCTTTTACTGTTTTGCATTATGCAGCCTTGCACTTCTGCACTTATTGTTACTTTGCTTTGTGATTATACATCTTTTGCCGCAAATCAATCTATTGCTTGATTTGTATAACAACTTGAATTGAACTGGTTCAAAGTGGACGGCTTTTTTTTCAACTAAAGGCCACCAAACAACGGTTCGCGAGCTTTACTCATACGTCCCACCGCACTGTTGCCAAAAATGAGCAGAAAAACTACTATTCATACGAAAACATTCAAGTTAAAATGCCAAGTCTCCGAGAAATCTGCCAGCACGCTTACAATTACCTGCAATATTATTATTGATTCAACATTAGAACTAAGACGTAATCAGATGTTAGACGTAGCCAAAAGTACTCAAGGGCCGCGGTCAAAAAATTTTCCAGGAGTCGATAAACTTGCAAGTAGGCTTGCAAAATTTTTCGCACTTTCGGCGCATTTGCAGTAATTTACTTAATTTACTTTGAACATCATGCACTATGATTGTACAAAATCAAACATTGGTTGCAGTCAAATTCATTTTCTGCGACTTGAGATGCAAATTACACTTAACAAAAGTAGATAAACCTATGATATTACGGTTTTGATCTTACGTTGTCAAGAATATCAAAAGTTTGTAAAAACGCTATTTGCCTTTTTAGCTATTTTCTGGCTGTCCCTTTCCGTGAGACTCGGTTGTGTATTCAAAACTTTGCACGAGGTCATTACAGCGTGTTGGCTGGTTTTTAGGCAACACTTTTAGGCTAGTTTGCATTGTATTTAAAAAAGTGTGCATCTGGCCCGCAACCGTAAGTTAGTTCAGTTATTCGCTTTTTTGTGAAAAAAGTTTTGTGATGCCTGTTCTACTCCAATCACATCAAACCTGTTGGCTTGATGAAGTTCGCATCGTGAGGCCTAATTGGACCGTCACACTCCTCGCCTACGACCTGAGGAATAGTAAAAGCAATCATACGGAAAGAACCTACCAAAAAACTTTACTTTATGTTTCAGAGAATTGTCCAAAGAGGGAAAGATATCCTTGAAGGTCGAAAAAAGACGTCGAAACGGAGAGTAAGAACGCGAATCGATTGTGACGACTTGTTTACCTTATTCTGTGATATTATAGTCAGATTACAGATTTAAGGCGGAAGGCTCCCATTTCCACCCGGGTTTCAACCAGTAGGACTAAAACTCAGCGCAGCCTCCTTTAGATTGCTTTATCTCTTTTCGATGCGACGTCTTATGTGATGTTGGGCTACTTACTTCCTTTTTAAAAAGCGCAAGATCTTAGAGATAAAGAAGACAAACGAATTTTGCTTGGCCTCAACCCTATTATTCTTTTTACAATCCAAGGTTTATAGTTAGCTCATAATTGGTTTGTTACGTATTTGCAGAAGACAAGCGGCTCCGAATTGTAAAGAACAACAAAGACTGGATTGTTCCTAAATAAAAGTAGGATTATGAACAATAAATTTGAATTTCATTTTAAAACTAATAGTGATAGAAAAAGAACTGTTTTATCTTTGAAGGTGTTATCAGTTATAAAGCTGTACCATTTTAATTGGGGTACTATAATTTTGCCATCACTATCCGTAGGCTAGTGCCAGTCATCGCATGCTAGTGCCAGATCGCTAATATTATATGAGCAAGACAAGGGTGCAAAAATCTTTTTGAATTTGTTGGCGGGTAAAAATTTTTAGTAGCCCATTCATATACGAGGGAGGGATGTCGTGTAAACTTTTCCATCCATTATTCATGTGAATAAGCTGGTACCACTACGTAGCTGCAAATTCCGTTCGCGCATTTAAACTTTATGGTCGCATGGCGCTAGCGAGCGCGCGACCGTATTTTTGCACCTTTGGAGCAAGATGACAAATGACAAATTTAAATTTTGTTTTATAAAACCAAAATGAATTGTAGATAAATACTCAAAAGGTCAACGAAAGAACAGAAAGAGAAGACGAGAAGAAGTTAAATATTTGTGTCGATTTAGACTTCAACAAAGTTGAGAAAAAGAACGCTTATTTTAAAATTTGTTCAGACAGCGTTGTGCGCTTTTTGCTGTTTACAAAATAAAAGCAAATAAGATGAATTACATGGGGGAGGAATGAGAGTGGGGGGAGGGGGATGAGAGTCTTAGATTGTTTTGAGGTGCGAATTAAGTCTTACTTTATCTGTTAGAAAAGTAGCTAAAACGTCAACCCTCTCCGCGTAGTGTAACTGTGGGTACCTCTTTATTTTAATATCACTTTAAAGAGCTCTAAAGCAGTACCTAGTGTTAGTTTCCCCTTGAATTTGGAGAACAAAACTTAATACTCTTATTGCAACGTTGTCTAAAAGGATCCTAAGCGGCATCACCGCCAAAAATTCTAATACGAGATCTAAACCCAACAGAGCATGTTTGTCAACAAAAACTATAAAATATTAATAAAGTTTAAAACAGCAAAAATTAATTGTCAGTTTATGAAATAAAATTAAAATCGATTTCGTTTAAACAAGAACCAGCTGCGGAGCAATTCATGTTGTTGTGATTACCCCTCCTCTTCTTCGGGATGGAGGTACGGCACGAACGGCAATTCAGGTTCATGCCGTCAATCTAATTGAAATTAGGCTAGGGGAAAAATGGCAGCCCATTTTGAACCAGTCATGAGTGACTGGTAGCCCCACCACCTACAAGGCAGACTGCCAGTGATGGGTACCCCAGAGTCATCTTTTACGACATGCTGGGTTAGCAACTTCACAATTGTAACTCTGTGAAGTATGGGTAGGCCACCTGCCTGTCACATAAAGGTGGAGGCGTCCCGTTGAGTGCCTTGCCCAAGGACACAACAAGCAAGCTTGCTGGCTAGTTCTCCAAGCTATCCATTTTTTATGCTGAGCGCCAAGCAAGGAAGCTGTAAATACCATTTTTAAAAGTCTTTTGGTATGACTCGACTCAGGGAATGAAACCCAGGTCTACCGAGCACCATCGCGCCGGTAGGAGAAATTCATCGCAAGTGTTATCGTGAATGGTGATGTACTGACAACTGATTTTTGTTTTTATATTTCTGCATGTTGTCATTCATACAGTATGGCCACTGAAAGCAATAATGTCGCAGGCTGGAGCCTGGATGCTTAAAACAAGCCTGTTTTTTTTTAAGGAACGCTTTTAGCAGTAGGTAGAATCTAGTTTCACTTCTAGATTAGCTACTAAGTCTAGTGATTAGTTTGAACGTTCACTGAGTTGGCGGACTCCATAACTTTGTAGAAATCATGTAACAAAACACACAAAAAAGTTGCTCTCTAGATTTGTGACAGTTGTCTAGTGTTAAAAATGCGCTCCACTTTTTTCTTAGTCATCAACTTGGAAAAAAGGGATGCCACGGCCTCCTTACAGTATTTAAAACAAGATTATTCTATCAATTGCGTAATCCCTCTTTTATTATCTGGCTACGCGCTTGATAGTAATCGATCACATCTATTACTGCTGCTGGATACAGGGAATTCCAACGGTATGCTGGTGCGGTGGGTAATATCGTTCTCCAGGTGCATACCAAATTGGATTCAATTTTCTCCCTTTGATATCATCACATCACTTAGATTGTAGTCTTGTAATCAGCTGTGTAGCTTCGAATCAAAATTTCAATCTAACTGAAGTCGAAAGTCAACCGGACCTCGGTCACTTTCTACTCAAACTGGGTCTCTCTCTCAAATCAAGCTTCAAATCAGAATGCAGAAATCCAATATATTGACAGGCGACAAACTAATTTGAAGCTAGACCTGAGCAGTGGCTAAACTCAGTCAGCTAGCCCGATGCGAGCTAGCAGGTTAACTTCCTGAAATAAACACAAATCACAATCAACTAAAAAACAATGGCGGCCAACGTCAATTTCTGCGCAGGGCAGGTAACACAATGCATCTAAAATAATCTACGAGACAGAGCTAATAACTAATCAAGACCAAACTACAGCGCCAAAGAATGCTTATGGTATGTACCATCACAATTACAAATTTCTGATTCTACCCAGTCTACTAAAAGTACATGAGGCAGTGTTGCTAGATTCTTGCTGGCGCTTTTCCCCAACAAAGTCTAAAAATTTCCCCAATATACAACAAATATCTCGAAAAAAGGATTATGCCCGAATTTTTTTAGAAATCTCTCTCATGCAGCCGCTGAAGTTGAGCTCCACAGCGATGGTGGATCTCCTCTTCACTCAAAATACCCGTTTTTCCACGACTTCTGCAACTGTTGTAAACAGTGGGAGTTCACCTTTTTCTCTGTAATCAACGTACTTCCAACACTTTCAAATTTCTCCAATTTTTAATGGGAAAATTTTCAATAATTTTTTTCCCCACTGACATTCAAATTTCCCCAATTTTCAAAAAATTGGGGATGAATTTCTTCGTCTGGAAACACTGACATGAGATCTGAAGAAAATAAGGAATGAGCTAAATTATCATATCTAATCTAGAATGAGGTGAAGGTAAAGAATTATGACGTAATAACAGCTAGGTCATAAAAAGAGACTGGAGAGAAAGAATACCACGCAGGGCGTCGTTGAAAGCGGGCATGTGCCTTGAGTAATTACTCCGGGTGGGCATTTGGTGACCACAGCTAAGTAAAATGTTATCAATACTCTTTTATCTTAAACGAAAGCACAATGAATTCTACTTATATTAGTTGGAAAATAGCATAGTGTTGAGCGGATGATACGGCACGTGTACTTTAAGGTATTCTGCATATATTATAGATACAGAAAATGAAAAGCGCGTGCAAATCGTGCCTATCTTGTCCACAAATATATCAAAATCTTTGGTATTGCAAGCAGAGTAACTTAATCAACCATTAAAATTTTGTTGTATTTGGTGCATATTTTTTTCCTAGAAGGAAAATGCTGCTGATGTATGTTTCTCAGGGTAGGCACTGCCTATCTTGCCTATCCAGAGGGCACGTTCCTGCTGGAAAGGTAAGAAAACCAAATGCGGCTATTGCTTACACTTACCTTATCGTAATGTTAACTGAAATCATTGTTAAGGTTTTAACAATGCAAGCAATGAGTCGGACCTTCATTCTACGGCCACGGGAAGATTTTTACCCACAAAGAACTTTTGTATATTGTGGGGACCTGCTTCGGAGTTACAAGCAGGCCTTCTGCTGACGTGGCACTTTTCTACTGCACTGAGCAAAATTGCTGTGAAGTTGTTTTTGCCAGAGCACTACCAGGCAGCATCCTTGCTGGCATTGACCTCGTAACTGCGAGTCAGGTTATATGATTTCGGCTCTGTTTTTAGTAAATGCCCACAACTCGGTTGACGTCAGATCACGTGAGACTCCGGCGTGAAACTTTGCTGAAGTCCTACTTTCTCAGCAAGAGGTCTTCAGGCTTGCAGGCTCTTTCATTCATTGTTAGAAATGTAAACAAAAGGCTCAGTAAAGCGGGCGGTTATAGCGTTCGCTTTGTAGTCGATAAACCCAAGGAACGCCACGTTTGGAGTTCCATTCCTTGTTGTGCTCAACCACAGACTTTAAAAAAGGTATTTTTACTTGGCGCTTAAAAATAGGAGGGATGTGAAAGACAAAACACAAAAACAAAATTATTTAATCATGATGAAAAACTTGGCAAAACATTTCGTGACATTTCAAAAGTGCAAGCAGCGAACCTGAAACGATGTGAGAACTTATAAATGGACATTAGGTGCTTATGTATTCTCAATATAAGCATTTCTCTTGACGTAGCTTACCCGCGGTAATGCAACCTGATTCGCGCAGTATTGAACATTAAGAACTTTTTACAATTCTACGAAAGAAAAGGTCGCAAGTTGTAAGCGAGAGAGAAAGAGATTTCCTTTTCCTATCTAAGCATGCTGCGGTTTCCTAAATTAAACAAAGATGATCGCCAAATGCCCGGGTCATTTCTATGCTTTATCCATGTTACTTGCAATAAGTTACACATAAGATAAAAACTTAATTACACCGGTCAAACAGTTGCACAAGCAAGCTATTGAGCTGCGTTAGATCTACGCTCATCAGGCTTGCTCGGAACAAGCCGCATTGTTTTCCGAAAGACTTGAAACCAATCTGGTAAAAAAATACTTCTTGTTGATATATAAAACCGGTTTTATTTCAACACTTTGAAGTTCATGCCCTTCATATTCTTGGATTCCACATTTTTCTGTCCGGAAAGACTGCAAATTTTGAAAAGCAAAATGAAGAAAACCAGTTACAGTCATGAAAACGCCAGATGATTAGGTCTGCTAACACAAATAAGCTACTATCAGCATAATGGTTTATTCTATCGTAGTCCATTGCATAGGCGTCGTTAGAATAAATGACACCCAAGAAAGACATTTCCCCATTTCAAAATAACAGGTTTCAGCAAGTAATAGAAATTGAAAGTTGTTCGGAAAAATGACCTTATGACAAGTTTGCTTTACTGTCACCCGAAGCAGATCCAACCTCGAAGTGAAGCGTTTTGGCATAAACACAATCGTTCGAGGTTTATTTGTAGGAAAGTTTCTATAAATTAAGCAAAATTTTATTTTAGTCAATCGGTTTGCAGTTTTCTTAAATCTTACGCGCCTATTTATACTGGCAGTGCTTACAGCGTCTGCTTTAGCGGAGGGCCATTGTCTTAGACGTCACGTCACAATATCGTTTATTGCATACAATCATCACGGTGATGCTTAAATTTGGTTGTCTTACTTTTGCTAAAAGACAAAACTTGCTTTACTTTTAAGTATCTGAAGTGAAATAAAATGCCATGAAGATATGTAGGAGGCGATAGGCTCGAATTCTCTAGACCTCCATGGTTTAGGCGGGGTTAATGACGTTTAAACTGTTGAGGTGCCTATATGAACTACGGAATTGCTTTCTTCCTGACACTGGTGTGCGGTAAGTAGTAGTGTCATAACCTCTACTTTAGCAATTTTTTACTAATGTTTCACGTTTTAGAAATATTTTTGTTTCTTTTGATTACTTTATTTCAAAAATATCAGCCAAGCGACTTGCTATAAACATATTGGTTGTTTTCATGCCCCACGTGATCCCCCCTCTTAGCATTTTTTTAAAACCGCTAAGATTTCTGTTAGAAAATCTTTTATTCGAGGCTTGCAAGCTAAACCACATATCAGTCTCATTTAGTCACAAACTAAACCCATCCGGATTCTAGTGTGGCATCAAATTTATAAAAACTTACTGCGATATCGATCTGAAAAGTTGGTGTGTGGCTTCCACCCAAGAAAATTTGAGCACCTCTGGAAATAATTGGTAACAACAAAGCAATCTTTTTAAAGATGTCATGCTATAGCTTTGAATTTTATAAATTTTTTATTGACTCTTCATTTTAAATCAAATGTATTGATTAATACCAATCTGATTAAAACAATGTTCAAAACAGGTGTGCGTCACCCAAAACGGTGACAGAGCAGGATTAGACAAATAATTTTTTGCCAGTTGCATGCTGAGATTCCCAAATAGAATTGCTGAGATTTCCAAAATTTGGTCGTGAAACAAAAATAAAGATCCTTTTTTTTGGGAAGCAACTTTTTTATAGAGGTTGTTTTCCAATATAGGTCTCGATAAAATGATAAACTCTCTTTTGTTTATTTATTCATTCTTTTGCTGGAGATCAGCTTTTTGATGAAGATTATTTTGCCTACTTCGGCCTCAAAACAAAGATGAAGACTTTTTAGATGGCTAGTTTTTGTTGAGACCCTGTCGACCCTTATGCTGTCCACGCCTGTCCTCAAACAAAAAGCGGGCAATTTCTCTACTAGTTTCAAGACATCCTATACATTCTCAACCTAAGGATACATTTTTCCATTTCCTGACAAAGCAACAAATTTTCTAATAATAGTGAATTCAAGATTAAATTTAGTGATGAAATTGGCAAAGGTCTAAAAAACAGAAAAGATTGAGAACTGCTGACGAATATTGCTTGGCTGTCGAACACAAAATAAGTGTGTATAGGACTGCAACACTGTGTGTTTTTGCTTCACAATACTGCATTCTTTCGGAAGAAATTTTCGTTGCCGATCTTCATCAAGAACGCAACTTCCCAAATCTATCTGGATATTTATCTAAGCCATGAACGTTACATAACACTATGTTTAGGATTGGGACTGCCCATAGCAACCGGATATGAATGCATTAACATTAATGGTACAAAAAAAACAGGAACAATTAAGTTTCAACCTACTCCAGATTACAGAATGGATACTGTAAACTGTAAGTGGAAATTTTCTTCTCCCAAGCAAGAGCCTTTTCTCTTGGTTTTTCTCTTCCAACGGTTGACTAATTATGACTCAGATGATAGCATTACTTTACCAGACGGTAAGTAAGAAACATTTTATTCAAATAAAACACCATACGTAGTGGCAGATATTGCTGTTTTGTTTCTATAATGCATAGGTGATAGAGAATTGTTGAAAACTGTTGCTTCTCATTTAACGTGAGCTGAATAGTGAGCTTGAGTAACGGCAAAGTTACCTTTCTGTCATGTAGTCAGCAATCGTTCATGCATGTCAGCGCGGTCGGTGTAGCCGTTCTTTGTATCTGAAGTGCAAGTGTTAATGCTAACACCGATTCCGGTTGCTTATGCCGCATGTTAGGCTACGTTATGCAAAGCAACATAACGTCCATAGAAAGCGAAAAGGCTCATCTGCGCTGAGGTTATAGTTTTTCAAATTTCGTTTTCAAGCTGAAACTACCTACATTGGTTATCGGTGTTAATCTCTTGGTGTTACTGACTAGTATCTTTTAGCTGTTTTGAGCCATTTTAAGTCACGTGAAGACCGAAATTGTGTAAAGCTTCATGCAGTATAAAAAAAAATAGTGAAAGAGACCACCGAACGTTCTTTAGAATTAAGTTTCTTTATCATTACAATATGCTATGAAGAGCGAATCTGGTTGCAAAAAAGTTTTGGTGTTGCTCTTTTCAACAGTATATAGTCGGCAAAGTTTCGTTGCTGGCAGCTACTTGAGTTCGCAAATCATTCAGCAGAAATTTCCCCCTATTCTATTTAAAAGACTTAAGTCAAATCAATTTTTACCAAACCAAACCAGCTTCTGTAAAAACAATAAACATTGGCGAAGCCGCGTCAGAAAATTAATCATTATGCAGATAGACCCATCTCAGTAATCTTTGAGCTACAAAACTTCATGCAGATTTTTAAGCGCTTGCTGTAATGATTTTCAGCGCTAGAAATTACTTTATGATTGAGTAAACTCTACGCAGATGGTGACAGTTTTATGCTTCACTGTTTTCACATTAACGCCGTAAGCGAGCACCAAACTACAGATCTGTGAATACCATTTTCAACATCTATTATTTCTCAAGTAGCATTTACTTAATGAAATTTTACCGAATCCGTTGTTTTTAGGAAAAGATGTCGCCCACCAGACCATTCTTAATTCAAATGGTGAGGTCTGCTTCAAATTCATTCATCATCGTGACGCCACTTGTCTGATTGAAATTTCTCAGAAAAATTGTACGCAAAAAGCCGTGCGTCACATAAAAGAACCTATCCAATTGAGCATCAGTTCAAAACCTAGAACGAAGGGGAACAGTTTGAACGACATCCATTATACGAACTTCATTCTTGTTTATCAGTTTCTTTACTGCAAGAAATCCAGAGCGATAGAAATAAGTAAGCAATCTTTGTATCCTCAATAAATGAATATCTTCACGTGATGTGCAATGCTGTTGATGCATCGCCCATTTTCCTCATTTGGCCATGCGCTTATGTTTTGGTGAGGTTGCCAAGTCAAGATCGCGCAATTCACCATTGGTTAAATATGACAGGTTTATTTCAATCTGTTGGATCTCATTTGGACATCTACGTAACGAAAACCGTATTAAATGCAGTAGCCAAGTTACAATACGATCACCCTTTAGAAACAAACATTAGCTATTTTATAGAGCCGGAGCACCAGCGATTTGTGGCACCAAGCAAAGTACACTTTTCAAGTTTTTGTTTATTTTCCGATGCGTCAAGGGGACCACATGAAAAAAATACTCATCAAACGTGGGTTTGGAAGTTGTTCTGCGCATCCGACTAGTAACAACAGAGAGTTTATCTCCTTTAACTAAACTGTCTTCCATTGCTAATCGCCTGATCTTATCTAGCGGTTTCTTATATTTACGTACAACTACAAAGAAATCTGCATGCTCATGCATCGATTAATTTTTTTCAAGGTCGTTCCACAGCTCTAAATACAACCGGCTCTGCAAATTTTTAAATAATAGAGTGCCATTAAGAAGAAATTTTAGCAAAATGCCTTTTTCAAGAGCACAGCAATATAAAAATGAATACTTTTCGGCTACGCTTGTATTGAAGTCGGCTTTGATTTGCAATCGAAGACTTTGTGTTTCAGCTTCACCTGAACGCCGATTGGGTTTCGTTATGGAAGTTCCTCAGAGTAGCATAGCGCTTTCTATTTTCCTCGTTGTCTTTTTTGTCATCTGCGCAATTGCGGTTTCCTTCCTTACCAATAAGTTGAGGTGAGAGACGGTTTTGGATTTGAACCCAGAACGTATCTCAGAGCTAGCTCACAGCGGTGACGTTGCCCGTTCACGTCCGAACAAATTTCGCGGTGCTTTGCCCCTAGGAAAACATGTTTCCACAGCTTCTTATTCTTGATACCAGTGATTGTTATAGAGCTGTAGCAGCAACACAGGCTACTCGAAATCAGGTATGAGCAGCCTGAAACAAGGCTGTGGAAGCTGAACTGAAGGATGTGACTTGCCCTGAGAATAAAAGTGTGTGTTGTATTTATTTTGTAAACGCTCTAGTCAAATTGCTCTGTTTTTTGTTGAATGACTTAGATCGGGTTGACTCTACCAATGAGGGTAAAGTGGCATTTCGGAATTGCTTTTGGGATTGGGTTGAGTAGCTGGATGATAAGGACAAAGCGTTTCCTAGCGCTACGAGATGCGAATATCTTTAGTAAGAAAGATTTTTACCCATTTTTTCGGAAAGGTTTGGACCTTTCGTTCACCCTTTCTAACCAGCCCTATGAAGATTTATACTTTTTTTGTTTGAGAACATTGTTAGATATGGGACCGAATGTACAAGCAAGCTACCAGCAAAATGTTTATTGATTGTTTGTTTGAGTTGCCCACGACGTCATCCTCTGATGTAAAAAATGGAGCACCAATACAGCTTATGATCTGGAAGTTGTTACTGGTAACGTACTTGCACGCCACATATACCGACAATCCCCTTTAAAATATTAATACTCTCGTGTTAATCATCCAAGTAATATATAATGCGTATTATGATATGATTAGCAAATAGATGCGTAGATTTTGCAGCACTTTACGCCGAAGCGCACCCCAAATTGAAGGTCTGTTTTTAAACAGGAAAGAATATCGTAAAAATAAACGAAAAAAAAGAGAGAGCGATACCGAAAGTCAGTCCCAACACATCACGTTTCTGGACGAGTCCGATTCCGATCTGGGATCTTATCCCCACCGATTTCCTTTCCGTTCTTCGGAATACAGGCAAACGCCCTTGACCAGCACGGGGGCGGATGAAAAAAGAAGGCGGAAGAAAAAACGGAGGCGCCGTCGTCGCGATAGCAGCGATGATGCGAGTGAATCACGTGATGACGAAGATGAAGGAGATAGTGCAAAAAGTAGTGAGGAAGACGAGAAAAATCACAGCAGACGAAGATCAAAGAAAAGAAGACGATCGAGTCGAGGAAGTCGTGGAAGTAGAAGCCGTAAACAGAAGAAAAGAAGACGTGGGAGCAGGAGCCAAAAAAGACGGCGCAGCAAGAGTAGAGACGGAAGGAAAAGGAAAAGAAGGGGAAGCAAAAGCAGGAGATCAAGGAGTAGAAACAGTAGCAGCAGCAGTAGTTGTGGTGGTAGAAGCAAAAAAAAGAGAAGACGACGAAGTAGAAGCGGAAAAAAGAGAAGGCGTAGAGGAAAGAAACGACGCAGTAGAAGTGGTAAACGCAAAAGACGGAAACGTAGAAGCCATCGTGAGGAAGAATCCAGTCTTGACGAATCCGACGCTGCCAAAAGTCCTGACGTGACTTTTGATTTAGGAGATGGTGCAAGTGATTCACAAGGCCCTATTCATGGCTTAGGTTTGGGAGGATCAACTGATACAACAACATGGGACTCTCAAACCGATCCTTCTCCGTGGTCTACTCCACAAACCACGGACACGTCCGGGTTCAGTACGGAAACAAATAAGTTTGAAGAGGGCGACATTTTATCGCAGTTAAGAAACAAGACCTCTGAAGCGAAATTTACAAAAGAAGAAACTGACGATAAGTGCAGGAATGATGACTGTCAGATGAGAGGCGACGTGTTGGAGTGTACCAATGACCGATGTGTGAACTTCTTGGGTTCAGAACCACCTTGTGCTGCTTGCTTTAACGACGTACAGCCGTGCAGTCAGCCCATACTTCCCAGTTGCGATTACTGCTGTTGTGACATTCCTTATGATTCAACAGCTACCTATGTTACTCGAACACGTGACTTTCCATCGGATACTGATGGAGCAAGTTGTGCCGGTGAGTTTTCTTTTGATTTACGCTTACGCCTTGGACAAGTGCAAGCCGAGTGCTGTTTAATCACGGTGAAAATTACCTCACTTTTGGTGAATATATACAGTACCGGAAAAAATTAACTGGCACAGTTAATTTTCACAATATTTTTACAATCTTTACACACAAAAACACCTAAACAACATAAACAAAACACACAAATATAACTAAAATGTAAGGAAAAACGTTGAACGGATGTATCTAAATGTAAACAACAACAAGCGAGTCTCTTTCGCCATCTACAGGATTTTCCTGAATCTTTTATATTGCACTTTCTACTTCAATAATCACTGTCCCAGTTAATTATTTCCAGTACTGTATATATATTGGCATGAGACCTAGTGATGATAATGCATCTCTATTCGCCGTAATTTGGGGATGGTCCCGCCGAATTTGCCATACTAACGTTGTTCGGATCGTTACTCTTTGTAAAAACTAAAAAATATATATATATATTTATATAAATAAAAAATATATTTCAGCTTATGCTTTTATGCTTCAACGTACATTTTAGTACTGCACCGTAAACTTTAACACACCAGTTTACGCTCCAAAATCCAGCGTATTCTTTGGAAGAAGTGAAAAGAAAATTGAATAGTCCTGTGCTTACGCAAACCTAATCTTGCAATTTGTCGTTTGCTTTCAAGCTCATCTTTTCCTTTCAAACAATTGTTTGCACAGATTGCTATGACAAACAGAGATGACTGCTGATTTGAATACCTCGTGGTTATTCCTTATCTCCCAACTCCAATGAGTTTTTGCTGTTTTTTTAAACTTTAATTGTTTTTAACACTGCGTTCCAACTTCCAGATGAACCCCATGTGATCGCTAAGGCCGTACATTAAATAGTAGCCGATGGAGTTGTTCACTATTGCTGGTTATGTATTTTATCCTCCTGTCCCTGGAAAATCTTTTGCCGGTTGTCATAGAACATTGTTGCGTTTCGGCTTGCATCGGAGTTACAACACTATTGCAACTGCATTTGTACCACAAATAGCACTACCAAAATTGAAATTGCCCAAACGTGCTTTTTTCTAGGGCGCAACAAAATAGTCCTTCTAAGGTTTAAACACACGGTTATTATCTCCATAAACTGGGTTCCAATACATTCAACCATGCTGTCAACAAATAATCACGTTTTATGAGCTAACACAAAAAAAGGTACTTACATTGACAGGATGATGGGATCTAAACCCCAAGCACAGGAGTTCTCAAACTGGGGTACGCGTACTTTAAATGATACGCGAGAGAAAGCTTGGGAGTATTCGGGAAAGCTTTTCGTTTATTGACACGTCAAAGATTTTAAAAGGTATTCAAGTTGAGAAAAAGCAAAAGAAAAGATTTTAACAAAGGTTGGCAAAAAAATTAAAAAAACGGCACAAAATACCCAAAATGTTGCTTTTATAAACTTAATCCCCAAAAAACAGGTCTTTAAGTTGAGAAAGAACAAAAAACATTATTTTAGGGGTGCACCAAGCATTTACATTGGGTGAAAGAATACATAGTTAAAAAAGATGTGTGAACTTCTGTTCTAGTACTGCCAATAACGAGTTGCATTGCTCAGATTTTCAAAGGAGTGGCGGCAACGCAGACCAGAATCTGAAAGCAATGTCGGCAGCTGTTGTTTGTATGACCATGTTTTATATGATGAGCTTCCTCCGAGCATCAAAAAGAATAGAAGAACTTAAGTAAGATTTTGAAAATTTTAGCAACTTATGAGAGTAATGTGGCCTGGAAAGGAAATAACGTATTTATCAAACTGCTTAAAATGAGCGTTTTAGCAATAACTGGGATGCTAGTTGCAATATTGCTTGATAAAGTTGCTATCAACATTCCATCAATTTATTTTTTTTAGTTAAATCTCTTCTGCGTTTAGATAATAAGAGGATGCATTTGTGACGTCGCTAGTCTCCATTTGTTGAAAATTCATCGCCCATTCGCCAGTTTAGTTTATATTGCCACTTGAATTGCTGTGGTTGATTTAAGCAAGCATAGTTTTGGCTTAGCAGTTGTAGAAACAAACTGATGTTGTTCTATCTTTTGCAGAGGGAAGCGAGGAGCCTGCTGCCCACGCTCACAACGATTAAGGATGATTCAAGGTCCGATCCCGAAGACAATTCTGGGATGCGCAAATTCTTCAGCGCCGTTGTCCACGGAAAAGAAGATCGCAAGGTCAAGAGATTACCGCTCGTTTTCTACTCCGTGCTGTTGCAATAAACGCAGAGAAGCAATTAACAGAATGCAAGAACTATGTCCAAGAAAACGCCCTAACGAGGTGAGTACTGGAAATGCCATCCATGAAACTGAGGAGTTGATAGCTAAGCAGAACTGTAGCTGCGAGAAGAGACGGATAACTATCTACCCTGTAAAAGACGTTTTAAAGCACAAAGGAGATGTGTCTAAACGACCAGCAAAACCAAAATATGGTTGTTGTCGTCAAAAGCAAAATAACGAAGCTGAAGAGGACGCACCGGAAGATCACGAAGACTTTCTTGCTATCTATAAATGTTGTGGGGAGAGAAAAAAAGTGCAAATGGACGCCTTACGAGAGTTCCTTGCCAAGGGCAGGCAACGTCTTCTGTATTCAAATGTTATTACCTCTTCTAGAAGTGATACCCTGCTTCGCCCTGATTGTTACTTGAACCAAGACTTTTCTGTCTGTGGATCAACTCAAGGTTATTTATTACAGCCGAAGAGCCGAGTTTACTCCCAACCTATCCAATCAGACAGCTTGAGGGATTTGTCGCAGCGCTATAAAGATGCTTCGCGCGAGTTCCATTTCCCAACAATGCTTGCTCCGACAGCGGAAACAAAATCATCACCGGTTTATCGAAGCGGGGAAGCTTTTCAACAAGCGAGCGAATTGACAGGTTTCAAGTCGTCTTTGCTCAAAGGTTTTCCTAGTACTGAAGCGGGGTCAAACACAAAAAATCCAAGCTTCTACATCATTCCAGCAACTCCTGATTCTCCCTTAAACGCCGACCCTTTATCAAGCTTTAACAAAGTTCCAACCAGTTACGGAAACTTACGCGAAGCTATGAATGAAAATACAGATTCATTTTTGCCAAACTCAAAACAATCATTTGGAGACGCGTCACTTCTAGATGGCCCCACGGTAGATTTTACGACAAACAAAGACCTTGATGTTGATCTTGATGATACTAAGTCAGCTTCAGATACATCGCCGACCAATGAATCGCAAGTTCGTTTTGCGGATGAACAGCGTTTTTCGGATGATTCAGAAGGTAGTAGATTGCCTCGCAAGAAAAAAAAGAAAAAGCGAAGCAGCTCCTCCAGCAGCAGAGGTAGCAAAAGAAGCAGAGGTAGATCATCAACAAGAAAAAAAAAGAAAAGAAAGCAGAAATCGCGAGGTAAGAAAAAGAGTCGATCACCCGATATCGATGAAACTATTCCTGAAGAAGATGAGGAAGAAGAATCATCAGAACCGACGGAGGAGAAGCCGAAAGAAAAAAAGTCCAAAAGTCGAAGTAGTTCTAGTTCTTCCGGTTCACGTGGAAGTAAGAAAAAGA
The DNA here is from genome assembly GCA_963675345.1 of Trididemnum clinides. Classification (NCBI taxonomy): domain Eukaryota; kingdom Metazoa; phylum Chordata; class Ascidiacea; order Aplousobranchia; family Didemnidae; genus Trididemnum; species Trididemnum clinides. The sequence goes on along the minus strand of OY776299.1, from coordinate 31,932,182 downwards.
AGAAAAAGCGAAAAAAGCGGTCGAAATAAACGCCCTTGTAAATTGTCAGATCAACAAATCAATATTTTTCCTTATAATAAATACAGTGTAATGATGAACGCACTTTCAGATGGGCATCCTCTCTTCCCAAAGCTCAGAAAGCAACTAATCGATCTAAAATCCACTTTTTTAGGTCTCAATTTGATGTCAATCATTCGCATCTGCAGCGCCACAACCGGTTGAACAAACTTCGAATGTACGAAACTGAATTATGAGACCGCTTTAATTGAAAGGCGCACAAATATAGTCACATAAAAGACACTTGTGTTGTTTTTTGAAATTGTGTAAACTTCGTTTCGGTGATTGATTAAGGTTTTGTTTAGCAGGTGAATGGTCTTTCCAAATTCATAAACTTATTTTTGCAAGTTTGACTTGAAATGAATTGCAAGCCAAACAACTGAGGCGGTTGCTTAAATCTCAAAGCCATTGCTCCACTTTCTTGTAAAAATTACAAAACCTTTACTCTCTCTAGAACTAACACCTTACTGGTAATTGAAAATAGTTGCCCTTCTTGAGAATTTTTATTTTATTGAATCTCATGTCAAATCCGTCCGGAAAATCAATTCCTAAACAGTTCGCGAGTAGTTGCACGAAATATCCATAGTCCGTAATGGTTATTCAGCTCTGAAATACAAATCTAAGGAATGAACTCGAAAAATAACAGCATAAGATAGCAACGCCTTGAAGGTAATAGCAAAGCAGTTTCCCACGATTCCCTCAAAAAAACATTGACAAGCAAGGTTGCTGACGAGAAATATTGCTGTTAGTAATCTCAAAATGTTTTTTTTGGGAAGACTTGCATGAATGTTTTTGCAGGAACTCGCCAAAACCTGCGCCTTTATCATGTTTATGATATTACATTGTGCTGTTATTTTGCGAGGTTTACCACTTTTTTCAATTGACATGAACATCCTACCTGCTAATTTTTTCTATCGATTTTTGTACTAATGACTTTATTAAACCAAGTTTTGATATTTGGCTCTGAGACAGTTCAGTTTTGCTGAGTGCAAGGATAGGCTAAGGGTCTACACCTGCACTGTACCTAATTTTTCCCATTTTTGGCCGATAAAAGTACTTGAAATACGCAACCACTGGGATTACAACAGTTTTCATTTAAGCTGGACTTACAGTAAGATATCG